>VYXH01007534.1:156249-195398 GCA_013397275.1 Burhinus bistriatus
CAGCCGGCTGCTCCGTGTAGACGTGGAGATTTAAAACGGTCTTTGTGGCAGCTTTGCGCTGCCTTTGTCAGCCTGGGTGAAACCCGGCGGTGGGGGGGGCTTTCTGTCAACTGGCATGCATGTGCAAAGGAATCATCCAGATCAGTAAATGCTGGGCAACCTAAGGATGTGAAATAACAGAAGATAGCCTTGAAAAAGGGACGTGGCTGGGCAGTCCAGGTTAAAATGCCCCATCAGTATGACTCTTCATTCTTTTTCACATTTCCAAAGTTTTACCTGAAAAATCCCTGTAGGAGCTGTTCATTACTTTGTTCTTGAGATGGGTCAGAGTGTCTCTGCATGGGGTATGTCAGCGCTGCTGGTATTAAAAACACTCCTTTGAGCTAAAGAGAAGGGGCCAGTAATGAGATGAATGAGAGGGATGAAAAGCCAGTTTTCTATTTCAGAAATACTGTACAGCCTCTGTCGTGTGTAGCTGCCGCTACTTTCAGTGAAAGATTTGCAGCCTTATGCTTACATGTGAGCCAGCAGTCAGGCCCTCCATCTTTGTTGATTCAGCAGAGGGCTGGAACAAAACATTAACAAGCAAATAAATCCTAGTGATTGCTTTCCACCTGGATACAGGTCCCTGGAACTGCCTGTGCTCCTTTTGCTTTGGGACTCCAAATGCAAAAGCCTGTATGGTAGGGTTACAACAAGGATGCTCTTTGGTAGATGGGAATAAAACAGAAATTCTGTTTGCGGGTGGGGAAATGCATGCCTCTGTTGGTGTATCTGTCGGCCTTTTATCTGAACGGTACCTACAGGAATTCAGAATGTGTCTGAAAACAGAGGAAATGGCTCATATTTATTGATATTTTTGTTGTATTCTGAGGTAGTTCAGTTACTTCATTGAATTTTTTGTCTACTTTTAATTTTTAAGATATTTTTCTGACTTTTGGTGTTGTTTTACAGATCAGTCGGCTTGTAGAGTTTAATTATCGTTCTCCCTTGGTCAAGGAAGGACATCTTCTCTCTTCCCCCCCCCCCCCCCTTCGCCGCTGCCCCCTCCCCATCTAGTCAACCTCCTCAGTATTGCTGTAGCAATCTAAGCCAGTATCTCTAATCTCTATAGCCTGTGAAATTCAGAATGTCTTTCTTAATGACTTCCAAGCAGTAACTGTAAAAGATCAGATTTATTATCAAAAAACGGATTGAAAAGTTTGTTTTATTACTAAAGTACTTGCACATACATGTCATTGAGACCACTATCTAACAGATTGCTTATAGTCAATAGAAATTGTTTTTTTTCCCTTTGTATCATATCTTCAAAGCTTATCAGCTTTTTCCTTCCAGCAGCTTTTGTAAAAGCACTGGTAGAAAGACACTGTCAGTGAAATGCTTTTATTAATGCTTCCATTAATGCTAGAGGTTTTCTGGGTTGTAGGTTCAGATGATCTCATTCTGTCACTCAGAATTAATACAGAGGTATTACATTAGAATATAAATGCTCAGCTTCCAGCATCTTTAGCTGTCTGCAAAATATTCCTGTTTTGAGTCTTCTAACCTTTTTTTTTCCAGTCCTTCTACCCGTTTGTGCTGAGTTTTGGAATCAGTAGTCATGCTGTTGCTCCCTTTATTGTTAGAAAAAATTGTTTCTTGAAGTACAGGAAATAATAAATGTAATTAAATGGTGAGAATCCAACGGAAAGCATTGTTGACTATGCACAGTAAATTAATGTTTAGTCATGTTGCGGACTTCAATGAAAGGTGTGTCTACGTGATTCACCCTCCAGGTATCCCACCAGTATTTTTAGTCTGTTCCAACTATTATGTCTTAAAAAAAAGAACCTCTTAAAACATACACATGTCCACAAATACAAAAAAACGAAACAGAACTTATAAGTTCTTGTCCACTTGACTTGCCTCATGTCACAACTCAGTCCAGTCTGTTCCTCCCTTTGCTTGGCTGCTCAGGAAGATGAAAGTGGTGGTGGATATTGTAGCACAGAAAATGCCATCTGAAAATGATGTTCATGTGGCGAGAAGCTATCTTATGAAGATCTTGAGAAGTTCCATGAGGTACAGTACTGACTTTACAAGTGCATCCCTTCTGTTCCTTCCCAGTGATTGAATTCCTCTACCATTTGCCAAACCCATAGCAAACCGTCACAGAAGTCCTCTTTCCCAAACTTCGTTTCCTCATACTCCAAATATTGCTTGTATTGTGCTATCTTTATACCCTTGGTTTCCTTAGTGGTGCATCATAGAAAAGTAATTGTCTTATAATAGATAAACCTTTTTCCTGAATTGATGCATAGGAGGTATATTGAATTTGCCTAAATTGGTATTTGTGGTTTGCCGAAGTGGTTATTTTTTGCTGGATGTCACCTTACTGAGCTGTTTGCATTAGAGGTGAGCTGTGGGGGGAAAAAAACCCTTTCGATGTTCAGTGGAACAATTTTTTTTCATACCTAAACACAGGCTTGGGGCCCTTGGAGTACACAGGGACTGCCTGGAGCCCAGCATTGAGTGGCTGAGCAGAATCTTTTGCACTTGTTTGCACTGGGTGGGAGTATTTGGGCTCCTCCGCTCACTCTCTGAATTTCATATTTTACGAAGAAAGAAGAACACAGTGATGCTCTGCTTAACTGTTTTCTGTTTTTTCATGCTGGGAAGAGTAGGCTTTTGTTTATGGAAACAATTACTTCTTTTTTTTTAGTGACAGTAATGATGCTACAATTCTTACTGAAATTACAGCTTCTCTGTAGAATTATTATTTTCCTTTTGTAGTCCTGCATGCAGAGTTTGGAAAGGCAATTCATCATTGAATTCATCAGATCTTCCTGAATGTACTGCAAAAAGCTGTGTACTCAAATTTGACCTGTTTTGAAGATTTATAATGAGCTTTGGTTTTGTTCTCTAAATCTAGTAGCTGTCTGATAACCCAAATTTATAAAAAAGAGAGCATGAGTAAAAAAATGTAGAACTACCTTTAGAGTTCAAGATGAAAATAAGGGAACACTTTCTCAGCTTAGTAAATTAGTTTGTAATCAGACAAATTACTTAACCTTGCAGTAATAAACTTCATAAATACATAAGTGCAATACATAAATGAATTAAAAAAAACTCTCAAGAGCTACGGTCCTGTAAGCTTTTGTTTCAGACTGTGGCTTGGAAGGATGGGATTTGTCTCGCCTTATACCTCGTCTAAATTTTAAATTACACTTCCCCCAAGATAAGCCAAAGAGAAGGGCAGGTTGAATTACCTTCAAGAAGTTCCTGCTTCCTTCTTGGGTGACTGAGAGGGTCTAGACAAATGGCTCGTGCTCAGCATCTGCTCACTGAAATAGAAGTAGCTGAATTCCACCCAGAAGGCTTATTTAACATTGGGGAAAAAGAATGCACTTGTTTCATGAGTGCTGAGAGGTGTTACAAACAGCAAGTCTTTGGAAGGAAGCGCAATCTGTTGTTACTAATTCCTTAATGGAAGGGACAGAGGAGTGTAGAGCAGTTTTGCAGAAAGGTTTGCAATTTACAAAGCTCTAGCAACTTATTGTACTTCTAAGAAGGGATCTCTTCAGTTACTTGAGCACATACATTTGGAGGGGATATCCAAGTAGCTATCTGGGGACTTTGAATTTCTGAACTATTTTTGAGGTGTATTCTTTAAAAACCAAAAAACCCCAAAACAAACAAAAAACTCTGCATACCTGGGGTGCCAAACATTTCAAGAGCTGAAGCAGAACTTGGCTGGAGTTAAAATGATTAGTTATATCACTCTTACTAACATGTGTGAAACAATGTACATGGCTTTATTCCTTCCTGTCATTAACTCTTTTATTCCTACCTCTTCCCATAAGCACGTACCTACAGTAAAACCTTGCCAAAGCCCTGCTGTACTGACGACATGTTGTGAAAGAGTCATAAGTCTCAGTATTAGCTTTAACCATTGAAGCTCTGCATACGTGTCAGGTACTTTAAAATTTGTTTGCCTGTGTTCAGCCCTCATAGAAACCACCCCACCACCAAAATAAATAACACTTAAAAAACAAACACAAAAAAAAACCCCAACCCCAAAACACCCAAGCACAGACCTTGGAGAGTATTGACCTTTCACTGCATCTCGAGCATTTTAAAGGAATATTGGTGTCTTTTCAAAACTGTCATGCATGTAGAAAGTTGTCTCATTTGTTGTCTTTTATAGTCATTATGCCCCTGTCCTATCTGTATAGCGTTTGACTAGATTTTGACTGTAGCATTTGGTAGATTTTTTTGCTGGATGTCACTTTACTGAACTGTTTGCATTAAACTAGTACACTCTAACTCTCGTTTTCAGAAGAAATGACCTAGCCTGCAGGCCTCACTCCTGGCACGCAACCAAATTTACAGAAAGTCAACCTGAGACAGCCACGTCACACCTTTCCTCCTCCAATGCCTGTGCTTCCTGGCACTCACGCTATCATGCAAGGTGAGTCTCTGCTTAAATTACATGCATTAAGCTCCAACAGTGAGACAATAATAATGTAGGTCATGACATTGAGTGGTTGTTTGTTGTTTTTTTTAAAACCACAAATGCAGGATGATTGTATTATATGTCTTTAGTATTGCCTGTCCTTTCACTGCTTGAAGGGGGAGCATAGGAAGTTTGACATATGGATGAATGGATTTCAGAAACATTATATGATATGTGCGTGTGACTGAAAGGTAAGAAACTGGCTTTAAAGGCGCTCAAAAGGTTGTGTTTCTTGCTCTGCATTTCCTTTCAGTGTTCATTGGTAAAATCCTAAACCTGTGTAAGCAAAAAGAAACCATCGAAATTAAAATACCTAAAGTGAAATAATAAAAGGACAAGAAATTGAAAAATACTTTTCCTAAAGGGAGGGTGCAGAATGTTTTCATGTTGGATTTTTAAGGTTTTACTGGTTTTCTTAGTTAAACTGTCTTTCTGTAATCTGATCTTCCCTACAGCTGTGCTCTTGCTTGAGCAGAGAGGTAGTAAGACCAATGATTTTCAGTCCCTGTTTAAAGCACCTTAATATTTGTTAGGTCTCACTGGGGGAGAAAGGCTGGCACACTACAGTTTAGTCGTGAAACTTGAAACTTTTAGGTAGTGTCTCTTTGTGTCTGATTACAGGTTCTTGTTTGTTTCCTGCTTGTAGGTGACATTCTTTAGTATTTTCACAAGGGTTTTTTGTTAGTGTTTTGTTTTGGGGGTTGGTTTTTGGTTTGGGGTTTTTTTTGGTCACTTTTTTCTTCTCAGTTCCCATTGGGCCATAGTTACACTGAGCATTGAAGTAAATGAGTCTAGTATGCAATCCGACTTTGGAAAGTAGGTTTGTTTCCTATACTTACTGCTGTACGTTCTCTGTCGTTACTTCTTGATGTTAATTTACCGTGGTAGTTAAAACAGATGAACATTCATACTTTAAGATTTTATTTTTCATGTCATTGTTACAATTGTTTTTACATCATTTGTTTTCTTTAGAAGCTCCATCCTGTTTTTAAAGTAGTTTGCTATCTACCCTTGAATAAAGTATGAATGTTAACATTTAGACAGAAAGGTTTTTTTTAAATGCATTTTGTAATACTTCTTTAGCAGAAGTTTTAGCACATTATATTCCTCAAATCCTTGATTGTAATTGCTGCTATTTTACACAGATTTACAGAGTTTCTATTTAAATTTCATTTAGATGGGCTGAATTAAATTTATAGATTTGAAGACAGTAAAAGTCCTTGTACATAGAAACAAAATTCAGAAATTTCTAAAAACTTTATAGGGTTCCTGGTTGCAATGCTAACTCAAGAGTATTTCTACTTTTGTTCTACTGAATCTTCTGACGGAGCTGTAAATCAATATATACTTCCTGTTCTTCCTGATGGTTGTCCTTGTACCTTGTGAAAGTAAAATATTACAAAACTCATGTCTCAAAGTGTGATTTGATAGGAGCTGGGTGAATCACAATATTTAAAAAAGAAAAAAATATTAATTTGGTTCAAGGCCAGTTTCAAATGAACTTTGGGCAGGAAATGGTGGGGTGTAAAGGAAAAGACGGAGGGGAATAGAGCAATCTCTCCCCCCAGGTATCAGAAATAGCAGCAACTGCTAGTAGACATCAGTATTAATTAAAAGGGCGAATTCTGCTTTCTCAGATGCTGTTATAAGATTTAGTGGCTTTAGCACAGTCCCAGAGCACTGCCATCCTGAACTCCTTGGCTGCCTTTGCTGCCCACTTGAAAGGTGATGTATTTGGGAGATCTGTTAGCCCTGGTATCTGTTGCCCAAGACAGTTTCAGCGGCAGAGCTGACTTTGGGCAGCAGCTGCTGGAGGCCCAGCATTCCCAGAGTGCCAGCCCAAGGATTTAGGTATTTTCAGATCCCAGTTGCAGAGAGGGGTTCTTTGGGCTTGCTCATCTGCAAAAGACAAGGTGAGCAGCTTCAGAGATTCCCCACTTCCAAAGTACAAATCACGAAACAAAGAAGCACCACACACTCTAAGTCAAGCACCAAGCTGAACAGAACGCACAGCAATCAGTATGCAAGGACATAACAGAAATAGCCCCAGGAGAGTATATTTCTAGCCCAAGGATCCCATTCTTGGGCCATTTCTGGAATTTCTTGTCCTTCCTTGAGCTAAGCATCTGAGATTGGTATTCACAGCCTAAGATCTCTTCTGAATGTGCCTGTGTGCATTCTCTCTGCGAGTGTGAAAACTAATTCGCTTGTAAAACACGGAGAGTATGATCAGGGGCAGAGATGCTTTTTGCTGTCTTCCAAGCAGGATATACCTGGATTTTGTATGCTGGAGGATTGGGGCGCACCTGAACAAAACAACCCTCTGAAGATTGTCCATAGCTAGATTTAGCTATGGGTAATTTGGTTTGGTTCGGTTTTGAGGTTGTTTTTTTTTTGTTGGTTCTGGTGCGAGTTTTTTGCCAGCCTACTGAATTTGGACCTTTGAGAAGGTGCACGAAGCTAGAGGAAGACAGGCAGGCCAGAAGAGACTGTACCAGTGTAGATAGGAGAGAGGGTAGTTCTGGAGCCCAGATCTCCACATCCACCACTATATGTGTATTTTTTTTACCATGTGACTTTCATTCAAAAACTGTAAGCTGTCTTGGGAGCGCTAGGCCAGGTCTAGGTGCCTCTCACGCAGGGCTAAAGAGTTAGACCTTGTAAGTTTTTGGTGCCTTAATTTCCCTCTGTGAGTCTTCTACTATCTTCTTCACAGAAGTCCTACCTTAACAACATGGATGCAGACTTTTTTCCTAGCCCACCCTAGACTAAGGCTGAGTGCAGTTTTCTGGGAGGTATGCATATGAACTATCTTAAGTTGCTGAAAGTTTAGATCCTGCATTTTCTTCCAGTAAGATATACTATTATAGAGGACCTTACAATCTTCTCCTCCCGCCCACCCCCCCACCCTGGGTGTTGCAACCAGCGACCTCTTCTACTTCATTCTGGCCTTACAGGTGTGGGCGTGAGGCAAGTATGCTTTGAGAAGGCTGTTTAAACTGAGTTTTTGGAGCAGTTAGGGTCAGGTACATTTGGTCTGTAATCCCATGTGGTCTGAATGTGGTCTGATTTGCTGAGATGATGTCATTTTTGGGAGGGCCCAGAAGCAGAAACTCATGCTTCAGGGTTGTGTGGGGTGCTTGTTGGCCAAAGTGGCCAAGGATGGTGTCTGTAGATTATTCCTCGACTTTACCTGCCAGACTTTGACCAGTAATGTGGGTTCTTTTGTGAATCCATTCTAAAAAAAAGCTATTGAGAGAAGGATATCCTGGGATGCTAGGCTCAGGCAGAGAAACGGCTTTTGGACTCTTCATGTCAGGGTTCATGGGAGGATTGCCCTGCAGTTAAGGACCACAGGAGGCTATGATTTGCAGTAACACAGCATCAGAAACTTTCCTGTCCTTTCTTTGAAACTTTTGCTGCATCTGCTGGGTTTCCATTAGGCATTTTCTAGGAGGGCTTTGAACCTCTTATGCTGATGATCTCTGCTTCACAGTTGATACCAGCAGATCTACATGAGACTTAAATTGTTAATTGAGGCTTTCCCGCACAAGTGTCATCTTTATTTTAATTAATGCCAAGTATCTCCTTAGGGCTGAAGAGGAGGAGAAATACCAGCAATTCACAGCAATATCTGGCTTACATTCTTCATTAACAAAGGAGATCCTAATAATGACCAAGACACTTTTTATGTAAACCACAGTATCTGCCTAAGAAGACAATTGAGACCTTTATAAGTATTCAGCAAGATGTTTTAAAATGCTGGAAATAAAAGAATGAAAGAACAAAAAAAAACACAAGATGAAGCCAATGCTAGTGTATATTGTTAATAAAATGCTTTTAGAAAATAAACACAAAGTATACCTTCTCTTATTTCACATAAATTGACCATGTTGTATAAAAAAGTTACAAAGGCTATTGTGATAGAGGGGGAGAAAGCAATTCTCATGTTAATACTGAATTTCAAAGAACTGTTTAGTTGACCTTTGCAATGTTTTTGACAGAAAAAAAGATCTGTATCACTCTTTGTATTTTTTATGTGGACTAATCTAATTTCATTCCTGGCTTTCACAGGTTTCTGTACTGCACAAGTTTTGATGGATGCTTCATATAATTATAGCTATAGGGAAGTGGAATAATTCTGGGATTTCTACCAAGGGACTTTGCATGCAAGGGCAAGAATTTGAATTTGGTATATAAAAGCAGGGGGGGCTGCCAGTGAAGTTCAAACAGGGAGATGTGATGAGAATAATTGCAAAGGCTATCAACTCGGCATCAGTGTGTTGGATTGACAGGAGGTGGGTGCTGTGAGAGACAGAAAAGAAAAGAAAGAAACCAGAACAAAACTGACTGGGTAGGAAAACAACAGAAGCAGCAAGATTTTGAAATAGCACCCTAGGCAAATGATCCAGAGAAAGTACAGTGTCAAAGATGACGTTTCTGTAGAGGAAAGAATGCCAGAGAGGAACTGGTGGCAGTAAGGATTCTTGAAGGAAGGTCAGAAGTTTAGTTTTGGCCATGCAGAGCTTATGTTGCTCTGGCATCTCCTCCTGATGTTTTCCTGTCAGTGTTGTGGAAGGGAGTGGAATTGAATGACATTGTTGTAAGGGTGTCAACCTGAGAGTGGTTTGAAACCACATCGTCAAGGTGCATGTGGAAGCTCAGAACTCAAATGGTGGCATTTGAGGAAAATGTTTTTAGTAAACTGCTGTTCAGAAATGAAAATATTAAATGAATGGGCAGATTTGGATAAGCGGGACAAGGAAATAACTTTATGACTGAAGAAGTTTAGAGTGAGATTACAAAAGGTCAACAGGGAAGTACGTGAGTTTAATAGCTGGAATAATCGGGGTGCCTGGAAAATAAGCTGAAAAATAAGTTGGTGTTTGCCCTCGGAAAGAAGGAGCTAGTGGAGCTCAAACTAAATTTGTCTAAAAATAAAGTCGGCAAAATCAACAATTTGCAGAGGGAGAGGGGAACCTTCAAGGAGAGAAATATGTATTACTTACTAGTAAACTTACAAAGGGAAGTTGAGTTAGTTATTAATGTTTCAAGCTTTGAATCAGTGGCAGAGTATAAAGATAAAGCCCTGACTTTGTGTTCAAACTTGCAATTTTATTAGATTGTTTGTTTTGAGTAACTGCTATGCAGATCGATCTTAAAACAATGGTAGTAAAATTGGTGGCTATATATTTATAATTACATTGTGGCGTTTTTTGACTGGTATATTTATGCTGAAGCTTTTCCTTTGTTCCCTACCGTAGTTGTTCTTCTCATGACCTGTCAAACTCATGGGATCAGTCAAGTCTACATCGCACTTCTGACCAATTCAGCTCTTTGGGAAGCATGGACAGCTGGGACCACACTCCACAAGTAGCCCAGTATGGAAGACTTTCTTCTGCAAGGTCTAATAGTAGCATTGATCATCTAGGGAGCCAGAGTAAGCGGGATTCAGCCTATGGGTCTTTCTCCACAAGTTCTAGCACCCCTGACCACACTTTATCCAATGCAGACACTTCTTCGACAGAGAACATGCTATACAAAGTAGGCCCCTGGGAGACTGCTAAGCATGGAAACAAGTCTGGCCAGTTCTTGAATGACAACAGTGGAATAGAGGACAAACCTGGGTATTTGCCGGCTCCCATCCAATATGAAAACAACAAAAGTCCTAGAATAGAGGAACACCTTGATGGCAAGCTCACTGGCTCTGGAAGATCCAGTTTTGGACCTGTCTGGTATGTTCCTGATAAAAAGAAGTCTTCATCTCCTCCCCCCCCACCTCCACCTCTTCGTAGTGACAGCTTTGCTGCTACCAAAGGCCATGAGAAAGCCCATGGCCCTGTGTACTCAGAGGGTGCCACCACGCAGCACTTCCCAGACCTGAACTGGTCTCAGTCCAGGAGTGATTGGAATTTGGAAACTGTGGAGCAGCAGCGGCGGCCCTCCAGAGCATGTGATGGGAGGGCCAGCAGCTCAAATCATAAATCTGATCTCAATTCAGACCACATTTTTTCTCCAGCTGGTGAAAGGTACAATAGTAATGCAGGAGCTGTGAACAAACTGCAGTCATCCTTGTCCAGCACTGATGTTCGGTTTGCGCAGCCTACTTACAGTTACCACCACCAGCACCAGTACAGTGATGAAAGCACTTTTTTCCACAATGCAAGAATCTTAGCTGTGCCTAAAGATCAGCAACATTATCTGTCCTATACTGGCATTCAGGAGTTACCTACGGATCACTTCCATGGCTACAGTCCAAACCAAGCCAGTGTGCTCAACAGTTCCTCTTCTTTGAACAGTGCTGCTGAACAGAAGATGGACAACACTGGACAGAGTCGCTATTATTGTGTGACAGCAAAACAGCCTGCTCAGGGAAGCTCAAAGCCACTACAATTCAAGGACAACAGCTGGAAACCTGCAGTGGGGACTGATGCATTGCTTGGACCTCATGAAAATCCTGCAGTTGTCACAATGGTCCAAAAACCAAAATACTGTCTACCTCAACAATCTGTTGAATCGTCACTGAAAGGGTGTGAGAACAGTAGTCATTACCCAGTGGACAGGGAGGGGGATGCTAGGTGTCCCGTAGTAGAAGAAGCTAGAAAAACCAATCATGCTGAAAAATCTGGACAAAAGAAAAAATATGAGAGCAGCTCTGAGGAAAGTGAAACTAGGTATGGTCAACAGGAATATGTAAAGGGCTGTGTCCTTACCACTGAAAACAGATCTACTCAGAAAGATTTTAGGTGGGCTAAAGATGAGAGTAGCAAGATTTCTCCTCAGAAGACCCCAATGTTGCACTCTTTAGCTCAGGAAGGGAAAAAACAGTCTGACAACAGCCCAGAACTGGTAACAGAACGACAGGCCCCATTTGACGCTCACTTGTCTAAACAGGCACGAAGGAGTGATCGTTTTGCAACAACCCTGAGAAATGAGATCCAAATGAGAAGAGCAAAGCTGCAGAAAAGTAGAAGCACTGCTACATTAGTAGGGTCATCTGAAACAGAGGACTGCAATGAGACCTGGAAGCCAGATTCAGCAGAAAATGTCACCACACCCCCAGACCCTAACTTTACCAGCACCTACAAAGATCACCTCAAGGAAGCACAGGCCAGGGTTCTGAGGGCGACATCCTTCAAACGGCGGGACTTGGAGCCCAGCCCCGCTGAATATCTCCCCAGGTCACCCGAGCGGAAAACTGGTAGTTACAACTCTTCATTATTGGCTTTGGTTTCTGAAGATGCGTCTGGATTCCTCGAGGCTATGCAAGCTAAACCGAACCCTACAGGGAGTGGCACTCATCACATTTCTCGCATTGGAGCCAGGAAGAGGTTCACAACAGAGCAAAAACTGAAGTCTTACTCTGAACCGGAGAAGATGAATGAGGTGGGGATGTCAGAGGATGAGTGCCATGCTCATTGCTGTCCAAATACATCCGAAGAAGCCCTGGGCTCGTTTGCAGACAGGTGGAAATTTTTTGAAGAAACAAGTAAGCCTGCATGTAGGAAACTGGCACAGAAACCAGCTCCCCACAGTCTAGCTGAGGGACAGCCTGAGAGGCTGGATAGGAAAGCTCACGGTGGACAAGAGGGAGAGGAGTCATGGTATGAGAGAAGAGGTCGAGCAGCCTCTATCGGACCTGAAACTGCACATGCTTCAAAAGATAATGTCCACCACAGTAGCAGCAATAAGACTACTGATAGGATTGTGAAATCTGAACAGCCGCAGCGCCTGGGAACCTTTGCAGAGTATCAGGCATCGTGGAAGGAGCAGCGGAAGCTGATAGAGCCAAGGAGCTCAGGAAGGTACCATTCAGCTGATAATATCCTTGATGCAGGCCATGAACAACATGAGAAACCCCAGTACACCCATGAGAGGTCTAGGTCATCTCCTTCTACTGATTTCTACAAACAGGTACAAGTGTCTTTCGCATTATCCTTTAAATTGCCCAGGGAGGGGGCAGGAAAGTGGTGGAGGGGGAAATGAGATAACTTTTATGAAAATTTCCAGTTTAGGAACACAATGTAGTGTGATGTTTGCCTTTTGTCAGTAAGGCAATAATTCTTATAGGTAGCTCTCAAGTAAAATGAAGGTGATTGAAGTTTGTATTGCACAGGAATTGAGTGTAGCAAAAAGCAATTGGATCAAGTAATTTCTTGTGTGTTGTAGCCAGATGGAAGAAAACAACCTGGTTGATCTGATAATATCCTCTTTTTTACAGTAGAGATATAGGAGGATCAAAGCAATTTTCACCCAGAGTTATTTCTCATTGGTGTGGCTGCGTTCCCCATTTTAAGACTTACAGTTCTCTGAAACCATGAAGAAAAATGTTCCAAGGGGAAATAATATCTACTTTTGTCCGATTTTGTTAATGGTCTAATCATTTTCCATGGATTTCCTCTTTTCTTCTAAACTTGCTTGATGCAAAAGCTACATAGGACAAAACTTCTGTGTAATAAAGTTTAGAGTTTAAAAATATGCCTGTTAAAGCTACACTATAGCAACAAATGAAACTGCTTAGTGCTTTATTTTATGCCAGTTTGCTTGGTTTAAGATGTATAAATTTATTCCTTAGAGAGATGCCAAATGTCTATTCAACTTGCGAGTAAATAGTAAGTTAATTTTTAACTGAGCAGGGCCAGGGAATGGTTGGCAGGTGACAGGAGAAGTAAACAGAGAAACCAAGTCACTTAAGTTCTCTGAAAGATGTTGTTCAAGCTGCTACAAGATTGCCTGTTAGGTATAAGGAGTCACAGTGTGTTCAACCTGTGTTGATCTTCACCTTATGCAAGAAAAGAATTGAGGCAATGCAGTTGTATATTATTTCTTCCTTTTTTTTTTCCTCCTGGTAAAAACATTGCATGCATACATACATAACATCCACATGACACCTCTGTGTGTTTATATAGGGAGTAGAATGAGAATAGCTCAAAAAGAAACAAGATATGTTCATCTCTAAAAGTTGCGGACTCTTCAAGTGTTTTGTGTCTTTTAAGTTTTGCAAGTTGTTTTTGAACTCTCCATCCAGACTTAACTATGTGGATAATTTACTAGGGTAGAGATTCCAAGCGCTGGAAATACTCACCTGGAAGTTATTTTGAAAATTAAATTAACTAAATTATTAAATAATTGCCTACCCAGCAGAAAAATCATCATATAATCTATTCCATGTATGCATTTCTGGTTTATTAGTCAGTGCCTTTAAGTTCAGTATAGGCCTCCTGGGGCAAAAAGCAGACACCTGTTTAGGCACCTGGAAAATATGGTGATAAGTGCATTGAAGATGCTTACAACAGACTGAAGTAAATAAAGATGTTGTTTCGCATATATGATTCAGATGATTCCAGTGCTAATGCACTATTAAATTTCCTGTAGGTTCAGTGTTTATAATGCAAAGCTACGCTTTGGGTGTGGTTGGTTGAAGATGGTGAGATAATAAAATTCTGGAATAGCAATGTTGTGTGTTTTACTGAGAAACTAAAGTACACGCTCAGGGATTCAAAAGCTGGTGCGTACTTGCCTCTTCTAAAATGTGAGTGACTCGTCTGTAACTTCTTTTCCGCAAATTTTTTTTTTTTGTCTTTGCTAAATAGATGTTGCAAAGGTTTATATAAATGTTAAGGTCTTCTGTAGATCAGCAAATTAGAGCAGTAACTTGAGCGCAGCCAGGTCGGTAGTGCTGCACAAGAGGTCACATAGCATACTGTACCACTTAAAACCAAACAAGCTGAAGACATGCTATGCTGTTGACTTCATGTATATTCAAGCAGAGCAAACCCACAAATAAGGGGTTCCATAATCATAGATTTTTCAGGAGCCTGAAACATGATGACTTGGTGTCTTACTTGTGCTGTAAACCACTTTTAGGAAGTCTCTGTTGAAGTAAGGAGGCAAGCAGAGGATTTAAAGGAAGATGGGGAGCGTATTTTCTCTAAAGTTAGCAATCTGGATGAAAGGAACTGCACTGTAAGGTAAGTATTTCTTAATTTCTGGCTTTAAGAGATTTCTTATGACAACTCTGATTTGATCTTTTCCTGACCCAAACTGGAAGTTTTGCTATGATGGTTTCAGAGTTTTTGCAATGCTGTTTTTCCCTTGTTTCCCTCCTCCCCACATACTTCAACGTGCATGACAGAATTAATGTTGGGACTGAAATTTATGGGGACTCCAGGGTGAGACTGAAGAAATTGTCAAGTGTATTACAGTTTGTTCGGAACCAGATGATTCTTATTTGTGTGCATGAAATGATTCAGATATTTTTCATATTTATCAGTTACAGGTTTTTGGCAGGGGGGCAAGGAGGGAATGCTTGTTTCCCAAAAGAGTTTTCCAGTATTATCCTTGGCAAAGATGGTATGCTACTGGAAGACAGTAGTGCTGTAAATTGGACTTTTCTCTGCTTGTGCCTGTACAGAATGCAGTACATGGACAGAAGCCACCAGAAGTTGTTTTACCATTTGATCAGCTCTGCTTTTCTTTGTTAATTCATGTTTTAATTAAACTGTACAATATTTTCAGACCCTTTTCAAATGTATGATTGTATGCACAATGCAGTTAAAATTCTTGAATGTCTAGCATGCAGGGGGGTGCCCTCCTCCTGGCTTGCAGTTTGCCAGAGCCGATGTAATGTAAGCAGTGATTTCAGTGACCACTGATACTGCGGCTGTTAAGTGGCATGTGGCAGCTGAACTGAGATTGTGCATACACTGCTATTGCCAGGTTTGATAGCTTTGGGTTTTGTAACAGGGGAAACACATGTATAGGAAAAATAATTTCTACGGACTGTCTTCAGTTCTGTATGTGGTATTAATCTCTTGAGGGGAGAGAAAATTATGAACTGTAGCAAACGTACTCTAGTTGTGACTGTAAAAGCTTGTAAAAAATTAGTATTTATTTGTGCTTTTATACGGTTATATTTGCATTGCTTATGGCGCAGCTGAAGAGACCATCTGCTATTTTTCTAATTCTTTGTAGCCCTTTGTACTTACCGTAGTGATTTCAAAATGAATAGCCCATGAGGGTGTGAATGTGTGCACCCGTGTGCGCACGCGTGTGGAGGGGAGATTGCGCTGGAGGGAAGGGAAGGAGGGGAGGGAGAGGAGGCGGCAGCAGCACAATCAGCCGGGAGCAGACGTGCTTCTGTAGGCAGACAGCATCTCTGGACAAGTAAAATGATTTCCATCCACCAGTGCTGAACCCTAGTCACAAAAGCATGTGAATAATACTCCTACGCCAGCATTTTAGCAGTGTTTGTGCAGCACAATTCTTGCTTTATAATCACGGAATCCATGAAAATCATGTGACTGGGCACCAGCTGCAATAACTTCTTTTTTTTTTTTTTTTCTTTTAAGCTGAAGCCTGTTTTGACATATTATTTCAGATGTAGTATTTGGCCATTTCACCACATTACAGGAGGTTTTGTAAAATAGTCTCTTTCGTGGTCTTTCCCTCAGCACTTGTGTTATGCTGAGTGCTTATATGTCTTCCATATTCAAAAAACTAACTAAAATCTCTCATTTGGGCATTTCATTTCTGTGTTGTGAACTAGCACTGCATGATGATGAATGGCTGTCCTATGGGAAAGAATATGTATTCCCATGTGCTCTTTTTTTAACAAGGAGTTCCTGTGCTCAAAAGGAACTGGACTCATCATGACATGAATTGATTTTATGATTTTTGAGCTGCCCTGAAAGCATTTGGCTTCCTGCTTTTAAAAGCTAGCAATCTGCAAATGGCTAGCAAATCTACCTAATCTGTGGTATATTCTAGAACATGAATATTAACCAAACCTGAGGTCATATTTAACATTTTGTTTGAAAATGTGGGTTTGGATTGTATTGCTGATGGCCCTTATTTTGTGCTACTGAGGCCTGTGTGCTACAGTTGCCTTTGTGCCACCGAAGCCAGCACGACCATGTTGGACACAGGAGCAGCCCTTCAGCGTTTGTGTGGGTTAGATGTGCAGGGACCCAAGCTGCGTGCCAGCTGTGGAGTCTATGGGTGCCTTCTCTGGGGTAGAGACTGTCCAACGCTACAGGGCTTCCCTCCCCTCCGGTTGTTTAGCAAAAAAATGAGTAATTTAGGGTTTAAATAAACTTTGAGTGTTTACTGTTACAGTCTCCCTGATTATTTTCAGGAGAAATAGGAATCTTTTTAATGCACTGAATCTAGAATGAAAGAGGGTTGGAGTATTGTGACAGCAAATGGTTAAAAATGGGGGGGGGGAAGTACTTGGTAAGCAATTTTTTTTTCTCCTGGGCTTTTTGCTACTGGTTCATTTTGCTACAGTTTTTTTTTTTTTGGTGCTCTTTTTTTAGCACAGTTCCAAAACCTAAATTGACATTACTTCTGAAAGTTGAGGATTTTTAAAGTTGATGAAGATAATTTGTGAACTCCTTTCATCTTTGGGCTCTATTTTTCCCCTCTGAGACTACTGAGTGCTTCCAATGAATTCAGGTTGTTTCATCTCCCCTTTTAGAAAAGCTACAGCGCGTTCTTCTGAATTGCAGTATTTAATAGCTTGGAGTATTATTTTTATAGGAAGAGAAAGCAGTGGTCCATAGTAGCCATTTATCATCTCTCATACAAGAAGCAAGCCACTCTTGTTATAAACTTCCAGGCATGCAAACAGTCATCTGACATGAGCTGAATATTTTTATACTGAGGCTTGATACAATTCTAAACTTTAGGACTGCTATGAAAGTGTTAGGTGAGTCTGCTGATCTGTAAAACAAAAGTTGATGCTTTTTTGGTTTTAATGATGCTACTCTTTCTATTTCAAATTGGTTACAAAAGCTTTTTAGAGATGTAAAGGCTGTCCTTTAAACATGTCTCTCTCTCTATTTGTCAAATGACATACGCTGGTTATATAATTAATTTCCCTACAGAAGTCTCCACAGTTTCTAAACCGACATAGGCCATTAAAAGGTTAAAGATGGAAATGCGAGCTCTGGCCTATAGTCTGTGGCTTTCTACAGGATGACACGGCACACATAAAAGTCTGTGTCAAAAGAATAGTGCTTTATGATCTAATTCTTAAGATTGCTATCTGCTAGAGGTGTTCACAGCCAATGCTTTTGCTTACTTTCTAAGAACGCTTGACTTGTATCTCTGTTCATTTGTCTCTGCAATGTCTATGAAAATTACACAATTTCAAAAAAGTGGAAAAGGACTTACGAGATCACAGTTCGCAGAAAATCTTTCAACATTTAATAGGTGTCAAGTACAGGAGCACGTGCGGGTCAAGTGTAGGACCACAGCATGACTCACTCTTAATTAAACACTGTAACATGTTTCTTTTAGTTCTTTCATGCCGTAGTAGTTGCTCCTATCTGAGCTCTTGAAGACAGAGGAACAGCCTTTACCATACAAAACCAAAGTAAAAGTAATTTCTTGATGCCTAAATTGACCTAAACGCCCAAGTTTAATGTTCTAAAAAATCTTTGAAAAGCCAGAAACAGGAGCCTATAGAGAGGTTCCCAAGTTCATTATTAGACGCTTCATAAGGAAACGGATTTTTTTCAAAAGCTCATGAATATTTAACCTCCACACTCACCAGGTGGTATAACAGCAAGTAACTGTGCATGGAAAGAGGACCTTTAGCAACACAGGAATGTGAATAATCTTATGTCTTCTGAATTGAGTCAGATGGAAGAGAATTTACAAATGGGTGATACTCCAGTTCTATATGTGTTTATATATATGTATCAAGCATATGTGGATATTTGTGTGTGTGTATACACATGCACACATATACAATATACATGTGTTTTGATATTTATTTCTCTGAACTTGTTCTGTTTTGTGACCGTTACAGGGTTTGGGGCTACATATCTATAAGAGCTAACTAGCAGAGGGGAAAAAAACCCCAAATTTGGGCAAATTAGTTTCTCATGTTTACAATGATAAAGGGTGTAAATTAGACAATAAAATAAATTAGGCATTGGGAATATTCTTAGGAAGTAATTAGTTTTTTTACAACTCCAGTAATGTTAAGTTCTGTATTCTGGGTTTTTTACTATGCTGACAAAAAAAATATTGTAGTAGCAATATACAGTGGTAGTATCTGCTTAAGTGGGAACTTACATATTGAAATGTAAGACTTGAAGGGGGTTTTCTTTTTATATGTAGCAAAGGAGCCATTTGCTTAAATAGTTAAGCAGAACTCTGCTTGCAGGCATTGCATCACGTACTGATTTTAAACTTTTATTCTTTATTTACTCTATATACATTGTTAGAGTCAAGTTGAGAAGTTTCTCTTGAATGAGTATCGCAGGATGAGTGTGTCTCAGTTATTGTAGGACTTAGCAAGATATCACCAGAGCTATTTAAGCAAAATGTGTTTACCCTCCTCCCTTTTCCTCTTGAGGAAGAAATAGTATGATCTTGTGCAACTGCTTCCTTACAAATCGGTGAAAAATTACTTTGGCAAACATTTCATACATGTATTAACAAGCTTCAATATTTTATGGTGCAAGAGAGGTCTAAATTCTGTTTTACACTGCACCTACAGTTGTCATTTTTCATATAAATTCATCTAAAGGAAAGAATTCTTTCCTATCGGTTTGCTAAGTATAGAATTACCTAACAACTAGTATTTTGTAGAAAATAAATTATAAATATGCCGAATCACTTCTTTGTCTAATGTTCAGTGTACTAACAATCTCTACATTAATTTTATTCAAGAGCTTATATAGTGAAGTGTCCTCTTTTTAAAAATCAATTTCAGTATAATAAGGACTGTTATAAAGGTTTAAGTGCTTTTTTTGAGGGAGATTAATTATTCAATGAAAGGGAGAAGAAAACATGCTTTGCACCTAGCCAGAACATACCGGTTTGGTTGAAGTAATGCTTCAGATATCTGAATTCCTGATGGTAATGGATTTACATGTGAAAATGCCTTCTTGCTTGAAGTTAAAAATAAATTGCAGTTTTCCCTTTCCAGCAAGTTGTGTGCAGCTATTTGTCATCATCTAGAGGAAGTGCAGGAGAGCCAATGTGCATCCTCACAGGCTCTTAGCTGTTAACGAAGACTTCAAGAACGTGAGCTGCTGAAGCCTTTTCTATTTACTTTAGCATTTCTTTATCATAAGATAGGGATCCTTCGTACATCTGTCAGACTACTTTTTTGCCAGTGATGTCATTGTATGTATCTCATGGACTAATGGATGATCCAGTACAGTCTTGGGCTGTTTTAAAGTTTATATTTTGTCTGAAACTGGGAAACACTTCTGTGGCTCTTCCCATGTATATAGAGGCAACAAAGGAGAGAGAGTCCAGCAGCATCTGTTTATGTATTAGGAGTCCTCTGTCACCTTTCGTCTTCCTTAGATTTCTGTAAATACTTGTAATTAGTACAAGTAGGTCTTTCCAGTGTACTAGTGTATATGGCTGACCGATAACAGCTGGATAAATGTCATACTTTGAGACAGTGTAACCTGGAATCATGGATATGTGAAGTAAGTTGATGAAAATTCATTCTTAAGAACAGTCATGCTAGGGCCAGGCCCAAGGTCTACTGAAGCAGGTTTCCTTTTTCTGACTGAACAGTAGCAGATGCCTGGAGAAAACAAAAACAAGGCAAAGACAGAGCCATGTTGCTGGGTATCCTTGCCCAGCCTCTGCTGATCTGTAGCGAAGAGGTGCAATCCTAAGTATTCGTGGTTAAGAGCCCCTTGACAATTTTTTCTTTCAGAAAAGTTTCTAACTGGTTTTGGGCCTACATCAGCTTTTGACATCTGCAGCTTTTTGTGCTGACGTGTTGTCTTCTGCAGGGGGTGGGTGGGGTAAAAGCTGTTGTATGACTTTGCCCATCCTTATTTTCTTCTTCATCTTTCCACATACTCATTATGTTCCTTTTGGAGCAGTGGGAGAACTGCAGCAACATTAGGGTGCAGTATGAGTTCTTAAAGTAAAATAATGTTTCCTTTCTCTTGACTTTATTCTTTCTCTCTTTTTTTTTTTTTTTTACTACTGTAGAGTACAGAGATTATATGATTATAGAATGGTCTGTGAAATCCAGCTTTTCCTTCCTGCAGAGCAGTAATTTCACTTAAACATCATTGTATATGTTGCTGAGGTATAGGAAAAGCTATCCTGTGGGTTACTTTGCATTTGTTAAATCTGAGTTTCATCTGTTGTTTTATGGCCCATTCACTCAATGATAGGAAACTTTTGGCTTGTGTCTTTATTACTCAATAATTTCCTGACAGCAGCACTGTTGCCACCTTTTTCACCTCTTTTGTAAATCATCTAGATCTAACTACTTCTGTTAAGAGCCTCTGGTGAGATAATTGTTTGGGGTTTTTTTAGAATATTCTAAAGTTCCAAATATTCTCTGTCATGCAGATCACTGTTGTCCATGTGTGTAGTGACTCTCTTTAAGAATGGTAATGCATCCAAGACACAGCTTTTCTGCACAAGCCGAAATGATTCTTTGTCATTTTAACATGCGAGTTAGTGCAGCTGCTGAATCTCTTTGTGTAATTTCTACCTGTTTGCTTAATTTAGATGCTAAGTTTATGGTTCTGAAGTTCTCCAGATCCATAATGAATATTTTCTTCACCCTTGCTCTCTTTCTCTTATTCTCTCTCTTCAACAGCCTCACACCTTCCCTCCCTATGTGTCACTTTGCTCAAGCAGTTGCCCAAGTATCAGAGGAATGGGTAGTTGTACATCACAGCTACTATTTCAGCAATTTCCTATGGGAGTTTCAGGTGATTGTCATCTAGTCCAGGTGACTCATGACTACCCACTTAAGGATGGAAGGCATCTGAGAATTCCTACATAGGCTGTTCTTTGTTCACGGAGATATGAAGGGGAGTCCATGTTGATTTTCTGCTGCAGCCTTATTTTCTTCGTATTCTTACTATTCTACTTTTGGCCCTATAATCTGTCTGGCAGTCGAAAAAGTGCTTCTTTTTTCTTTTCTTTTCCGTTCTCTGTCCTAACATCTTTAAGAATTTGTACCTCAGCCTTCTTTTTTTTTTAACCTTATTGTGTTTGTACATCTGTTTTGCTAGAATAGTTCTGGATTTTCCTCATTTGGGTAGGATTTTAGTTCTCTGTTGGATGTCCTTTTAATTACTGTTTGATTCAGCCTTCAGATGGGACAGAGAGGGGAAGAAAAAGGGTGGTCTTCTGGGTTTTTTGGTAGGTGTTATGCATTTTCTCTGAGTTTCATATACTGTGTCTTCTGTTGCATGTTACCTCTTGGTATTATACCATCTGGCTTGTTCTTTTTAAAAATATTCCTCTCATGTATGTAAATGCCCTTTTCAAAATTAAATACCACAGTGTGGATTCTTGATCTTTCAAGAATGATTAATCTCAATACATATGGCCACTGGCACAGGGTAGCTCTTCAAGTAGCAAAGTTTTGAACCAGATTCTTCTCATACCTCAGGATCAAGGCAGGAGCTGCATGATAAATTGTCCCACTTGTAGTCTTTTTCTTCCCTTTGTTGTCCATTTTAAAACTTCCAGGCTGCTTGAGCCAAGTTGCGTGGTTCTTGAAGAGCATCCCAAATACATTATGCATTCAGGTCCTGTTGCGATCGGAAGAGGGGTAACGGTTTTAAATGAAAAGAGGGTAGATTTAGACTAGATACAAGGAAGAAATTTTTTACAATGAGGGTAGTGAAACACTGGCGCAGGTTACCCAGAGAGGTGGTAGATGCCTAGAAATGTTCAAGGTCAGGTTGGACGGGGCTTTGTGCAACCTGATCTAGTTGAAGATGTCCCTGCTCATTGCAGGGGGGTTGGACTAGATGAACTTTAAAGGTCCCTTCCAACCCAAACTATTCTATGATTCTGGGATCTGGGAGTGGTTGTGGTTAAATGAGAGTGCTAACGAAGATGCCTTCTA
Source organism: Burhinus bistriatus (assembly GCA_013397275.1). NCBI lineage: Eukaryota > Metazoa > Chordata > Aves > Charadriiformes > Burhinidae > Burhinus > Burhinus bistriatus. Next base: position 178,611 of record VYXH01007534.1, read on the forward strand.
CCACAGTTACGTCTCACTTCTCTTTTCCCTCTGCCACACTCTACTGGTAGATGCATCCTTCCTTTCTTTCCATGTTACTCAGTGGGTTAGTCCTGCAATTCAGGCAGACTTTCATCTCCAAATCTTGCAGGCTCCTCCCATTGCCTTCCCATTCCTCACTCTCCTAGCAGTGCTCAGCCCAGCAGCTGTCAGGTGCACGTCCTGCAGGTCAGTGTGATGCTCCGCTCTGGCTCACCAGCAGCTGCTGGATCCCATTAAATGGTCTGCAAAGCCTGCTCTTGGTTTACAGTACACTACAGTAACATAGCTTTGTTTCTCCCCCATTCAATTTGCTCATTCCCCACACCCTTGAAAGTGTGGCTTCTCCCTCTACTTTTGTTAGATGAATTTTGCATCTCTGTTCCTAAACTTGAGGATAGCTACCCCACCTCACATAGCACCTTTTGTCTAATTCCAGCTTCTTATTACTGAGTGAAGTTCCTTTTAATTGCTGCTGGCACATCTGTTCTCCAGTGTGCGTGCAGTGATTGCTGGGGGTATGTGAGGCCACCGTGCTCTGATAAAAGGAAATATCAGAGGGTAGTTTCTTCTTATGGAAAGGTTCCTTCCCTGCCCAAAAGGTGTTACCAAGCATGAAAAGCTGGGAGAAGTCCTAGTCGTGATCCTGAAGGCACTGAAATTGGGGGCGGGCAAGAGGAACAGCACACAAAAAGGTTGGTGGAGAGAGAAACAGAGATAAATTTGTAAGAATTAGTCCATTGTGTTCTGGTTTGGTTTTACTGCTTTCCCTGGAAAGAGGATTAGAATGAAAACTATCTAAAGACTAAGTTTTCATTGCATCTCTTGAAATCCAGCTATGTTCTTGTGGCTATTTTAATGACAACAGTTGAGTAGGGAGATTAGAGATAATACAAGATAGTCTCCAGTGGTTATACCCATAAAAACGTCATATGCTGATGTATTGTAGATTTTATTTTCCCCTAAGTTACTTGATGAAAAGCACTTTTGGAAGTAGGTGACTGATTTGTCTCCTCAGTGCAGCAGTTCATCTATTTCTAACTTGTGGAGTGGCTTTATGGTGTTCTGGTTCTAAAAGCTAGCCTGTGAAATGTTCACCGTCTGCTTTAAGCCCTTAGGCAACATGGATTATGATTTGCTGTCACCCAGGAGACTGTTTATGCGAGTAAATTTGAGTAAAGTTTTGTGCTAAAAAGTAACGTAACAGCTATAACTTCCATTTGTCTGCATGGGACAACCAGACTTGATAGAGTCTGTTAACCAGGTGTGTTGTGTTATGTAAACAGGTGACTTTTCTGGAAGTCAGTCTCTCTCTATCTTGAAATCAAATAGACAGCTTTGGGAGACAGAGAAATTTTAGGGTAGAGGATTAACTGGATATCAGTGCTGTATCATAATATCTAATCTCTCTATGTGATTTTTATGTGCTGTTTAAATAGCATTTTCCTCTTAAAGTGGTCATCTTTAAAATGATCTTTTAATACATATTAAAGCCTTGTCCACACTTTCTCTAAGTCTTTAATGTGTCCTGTAGAAAAATTGAAAGTAGCTTGAGCTTTGCTCTGATGAAGGCCATGATGCCTTTGGTTTCTAAAGATGGAGCGTGGGGGTGGTAATTTGCTCGTGCAGCATGAAAGCATTTAGTTCTTTCCCTGCAGAATCTCCTGCAAGAGAGAGCGCCTATGCACACAACGCATGCAAAACAATTCAAGCTGGAGGGCTGTTGATGAAGACTCTCCTCTAAAATTAAAGACTTGATTATTTGAACATTGTGTAGAAAGGAGCCTAGTAACACACTGATCTTTTGTAATAATTTTAAAGATTTAAAACTTGTGGAACTGCTATTGCTGAAATGCAGATCATGATTTTCACAAATGAAAAGAAAAACCCTTAAAAAATTAAAGGACTTTTAAAATCTTTTCTTTTCTTTTTTTTTTAATAACCAAATCCAGGAGGTGGGGGTAGGGGCAGAGAAAAGCTTTGAAGTCTCTGAGATCTTTTCCCTGAGGTCAGAAGTTTCTGATGATGTAACATACAATACAGACCAAGCCTTCACTTATCAAGGTTAAAGTTGACGGAGCTTGTATGAACTTGTCAATCATAGGAAGCAGGCAAAAACAAGCCAGCTGTTGTGAGGCATGGCTTTGAAAATCCTCTGTGTTACAGTAAATGAGACGCAGAGGTTGAGACAGATTCAGTTCTGCGAGGCTTTCAAACTGGCTGGCACATTTGCAAGGATGCAAAGCTCACATATCCAGTGAATATGGGTAAACAGCTGTAAATCCCGGTAAGATTGTCTTGTCTTTAGTGTTAAAGCGTGAGAGAAACAGCTAGAGGTGCGTGCCTTAATTACCCTTTTCTGTCAGTTCTGAACAGAAATTTGCAATATTAATTCATACAGTATTTCTTTTGTTCTCCAAGTCTTTGAGTACAGACTGTGTCTTCTGTCCCTATCAGCAGAAGCTACAGTAGCAAATTAGGAACGATGTAATGCTTGGTACAGAATTTTATTTTGCTTAGCATAATCAACTGCTCTGTTCACTGATGGATTGGGAGAATAGGGGGAAAACGTGAGTTAATTCCAGCTAAGATGCTCTGTGTGCATGTGCTTGCACACACGCGCTGTTTTTAGCAGCTTTTGTTTTCACAGTTGGCATCCTGCATACTGGAATTAGAAGGCAGTGCCTTTTGAAAATATTTGTTTTCTGGACTGAGGGCTGCAGTGCCGTTGTTGTGGCTCGGGGTGCCAGGCTCGGGGTTCCTCTCGGCTAGGGGTGGTGCGAGAGCTTTTCATCTTGTTATTTTCCTGGCAAGCCTGTTACTGTGAGTGCAGGCTCACACGAAGACCTTTTCCACAGCAGCAGGAGATATTAGCTGGGAGTGTAAGAGAATTGGATGTGACTACTGGAAGCAAGCGGTGAGTGTGGCTCTGAGTGAAAAGATAGCTATTGAAATGTATGCATGTGCATGCTAATTAATTTAAATAACTGGTTTAGGATTTTTTTCCTTTAGAGATGAGCTACGTGTTCATTTTGGTGCTTGCCTGAGAAACCCAGGTGACCTAACTATTATTCACGAAGTGTTTCATTTTATAGCTTCTGTTCTGTTACCAAATTTTTGTTCAGCCGCAAGCAGCTGTTTTCAGTAGTAATAGCAATAAGAAAATAGCAACAGCATATCAGAAAAAAAAAGTCTAGATGTAAAAAACCAATAAAAATCAAAGGAGTGGCAACTGGAATGTAGGGGGCTTTTTTAGCAAATTGACAAAACAATCATTCTTCTTTGAGCTTTTTTTTTATAATGTGACTGTGATTTCCTTGTTAGCAGCGTTGGAAAGTATTGTCTTTTGTCTCTGCAATGGTTGCCATTTGTGTAATATGATGGCTCTTGTTATACTGTTGGGATATTCTGATGATTGAATTCAGTGTGTAAGTACAGAACACATTAACTGGTTGACTTAAGTGAGCAGAAGTCATTTTAATTCCCTGTGTGCTAGGACAGGCATGCAGTAGATAAAGCAAGTAAGAATACAGCCATAAAAATTATCTTTTATCACTGATTTTTGATGTGCAGCAGAATGGAGGAGGGGCTTTTATTTTCTGAACTAAGGAAAGAAAAACATCCCTCCCTCTGCCCTTTCCTGCAAGATTCTTCCCTTCTGTATAAAGGTCTCTATGCTGTTATAAGAAATTTAATTTTAATCAGATTTTATTTTTACTGTAGGCCTATGCATTGTGCTGTTTACCCATGACTGGCCTACATTTCATCCATCAACATATCTTTGCTTATCCACTGCAAAATTAGAGTGGGTCTGTTGAATTTATTCTGATTTTCATGGGGAGAGAGGTAACGTTTTTAGAAAGAGAAAGAATGTGAGATGAAAACCCATTGCTGTGTGTGTTGCCATGCAGGGGTAGGACAGAGAAATTCTGGTGGGATCGACGGACTGGTGAGCAGTGTCCGTTATCATATTTCATTCTGTGATAAAACCAGGTGATAATGCAAGGGTTGTTAAGCTAGAGTGACATTTTGCTTTATCACATTGGGTGCAACAACTAAGCTGTATTTAGTATGACTGACTAAACAGATAGCCGCCATCAAGGTGCAGATAATGTTAACAGACATTCAGAGACAGAATTGGAAAACGAAGACTCACATCATGATAAATGGCTTGTAGTGTAACAGTGATGGGCCATGGGGTATAACTTGTGAAATGTCTTACTGGTTTTGTACCTTCAGTTGTCTTCTGAAGTATATCAGGGCTTTTCTTCCCCCCCCCCCCTTCTTTTTTTCTCTTTTTTTTTTTNTTTTCCTCCTCTTTCTTTTTTCCTCCTCTTTCTTTTTTCCTCCTCTTTCTTTTTTCCTCCTCTTTCTTTTTTCCTCCTCTTTCTTTTTTCCTCCTCTTTCTTTTTTCCTCCTCTTTCTTTTTTCCTCCTCTTTCTTTTCTCTCCTTTTTTCCTTTTTTTCCTTTTTCTGAGAGCATTCTTTCATCATCCAGCATTCATTATTCTTTTCATCTTAACACATGCTTTGGTTTTAAGACTGATTGCTTCAGTAGTGCTTCTGGGATGCTAGTTGCCATCATCTGTCTCTTCAGACCAAGGCAGTGAACAGCTCTACTTTGTAGTGACTCATGTACTGTGCCTCTTCCTGGAGTGACCATTACGGTACAGCCATCATGGTGATTAAATGGTCTGTTGTCTGGAGGATACTTTATTCTATGCATTTTTCTTTAAAGATTTCTAAGTAGTTTTGTAGTCCAAGTTCTCATTTGGCGTCATTGTAGTATGCTTCACGCGTCACTATATGGCGGATAGTGCATGCTATACTGACTCAGTAGTGATAGCAGATACAGTACTCAGCAGAAAAACAGAGCACTGGTAATATAATTGCCCTTGTATTGGATGTCCAGATTGTGGTGTTCTGGTGTTGGTGTCAGTGTCTGCTTGGCATTGCAATAGTAAAACCAATTTGAGGGTTTCAAAACCTTTGGGGTCCTGGAGCCTCTGAAGGAAAAACCATGTGAGACTCAATGAGGATTCAGATACCTAATAGAAGTAAGATGTCAGCATGTGAGTGAAGTGCTGACTCAAGTTATAATCCATAGAGATCCTGGGCTTGATTCAGTTGGCTAAACACAGGTGCCTGGTGAGACCTGAGGTAGCCCAGCATATCCTACTTGGGTTCCAGCTTCCACCTCTTAGGGGAGCTGATGCCTTTGAATCATTAAAGTTTCTGAAATGGTAGAAGACACCTGTGTTTGGGTAAGTAAATTGATCCCCTAGACAGTGAAACCAATGTGTGATTTGCTTGTAGAGACTACTTTGGGTGAGCTGAATCTATTAGATTGTATTGGCCATATCAATATGGATTAAAATGTGGTATTAGACCTCAAACTTTTTCCTAAATTTTGAACAATCTTACCCTGTGCATCCCATTCCAACTTTGTAGCATCGTGTTGTGGTCTGAAGCAGAACTATACTGGGTAGAAGAAACTACTCTTTATTTGCAGACTGTTGCAGAAGTACTTTCACATCCCACTGTGCCAAGTGCCAGGCAAATACACAATGAAAACATAGTTTCAGCACATAAAGTTCACAGCTGAAAAAGTAGCGTATCGGCAAGGGCTCTGCCTATGAACAGGGTTTTGGCATAAGCAAAGACAGTGTTTCACAATTGCTTTAAGCCACATAATTATCTGTTTTGAGCCAGGTCAGTTCTTCGATCCAATTTTCTGTGGGGCTGTACAGTTTCTACTGCTAATACAATGGAGAGAGCAGGAAGACAAAATCAGAGTGAACTAAGAGGGAGACTGCCTCTTCTTGCAAAATAGCTGCATTTAGATCAGTTTAAAGCTACTGCAAAACTGTGGCCTTAATTATGAGGAGGTTGTTGTTATTGTAGGGTGAGGACTTTTGTGGAGTAGTCTTACTCAGGTATGAAGGCCTTTTTCCAGTGTAGCTTGTAGTGTTTGAGAAGGAATTTAAGCTAAATCAGAAACAGCCACTCCAATTGCTCTGTTTTGCCAGTAAGTTAGTGCAGGACACATTGTTGCTTACAGAACTGTGCTTCTGTTTTATGGTGAAACTTTTGCACAGAGGTCAGGTCTTTAACAAATGTTACATTTTTCAGGTATTGGCTAATGCATTTTTGCAAAGCTTATCTAGTCTGGGATTTTAAAGTTGGAGTGTCTTGTGGCACTGTTTGGCTTGGCCTGAAGCATTCTCAACAAACTGTAAATCAGACAGATAAAAATCAGACACATTGAGTTGATCGAAGTGACTTTTGTTTATTGAAATAAGACGTTCAATCAGATCATTTTATCTCTATGGCCAGTTTTAGTCAAATCCTGAGTATAGGGCAAATGAAGGAAGTGGTTTGGGGTTGTTTTTTATGGCAACCAAAAATGTTATCCTTCTGATAGGCATCTATACATAATGATTCATTTTGGTAATTGCTCATTGACTCCACTGGCAGGCTCCTATTAAAGCATGCCCATGTGTGTGTATGTATGCGTATATATATCTCTCCATGGTTTAACTTACCTGTAATAGCTTGCACTACTGTTACCTGTCTCTGATTTGTTTGAATAGCCTGTTGTGTTATATCTGGGAGGCTGGGGTGCCTGGACTGGGAAGGAGGCTTGGTTGATTTCCCCAGCTTAGTGTTTATTGGCCTTTATGTTTCAGTCATGAGCGTGTATGCCCCAGGCTAAAGGAGCCAGAAGGAAACCAAGAGATGTACTTGTCCATCTGGGTAGAAAATACTTAGTGCCATTATGGAGATACACATTTCCACCCCCATGGTGGTAAGCAGTGGTGGTGTGTTTGGTGGCTATGGGCATTGTGTGGAAGATGGAAGCCACAGAGGAGAGCTCCTCCTGAGCTCACCTGGCCAACAAGTGCACAGCCTCTTGGTTCTCTGCACAGACCTCTGAGAGAGCTAAGCCTTCTTCTAAATGAGAGTTTCTCAAAAATGTGGAGGACTTTTTTCTAATGAAGGAATTAATTCTTTTCAGTTGGAGGCATATTTTGGGTTTCTGCCCCCCACCACTTAGGAAGGCTCCTACACTTAATTCCCTTTATATACCTTAAATACCAAAAGTAGGTTCACGTTAGCCTCCTGTACTAGACTCACCCTTACTGAATACCACTTTGTATCAACACCGTAAGTCCATTGATTACAATTCCTTTGCAGTTCAGGTTAAGTGAGCGGTTTAAGTTGTCTGACGGTCAAAGCTGTAATGTCATCGTGTGTCAGGGATGGGGAACGTGGTGTGAGCTTTCCTGATCCTGTTGCATCAGGAAGGCTTTTGCATTGAAATAGTTGTGGCATTGTATCGTGGGGATGGGGGAGCTTTGGGTTTGAAGGTAACTTAGAGTTTAACATTTTTGATGGTGACTGGTTTGTTAATCTAGAATGATAATGGTAATGAAATCAATTGTCATGTTTTCAGATGATTTAAAACTGTTCTGTCTCTCACTTTGTGATGTGTGGTTATAAATGATAAGTTCCTTTCAGTGGTATGTTATCCTTGCATAATCCTATGGGACTCATTTCCGAAACAGCTGTATTCTGAGCATATAGTTACATGAAGCATTGACAGGTTTAAAGTAGCTTAGTGGACTTCTTGGTATTGATGATAATGTAACACCTTTGCAGGTTCTTGCCACTGTGTTCTCCTGGGCCTTGAAGCTTGCTTTCTTTTCCTCCTTTCTGAACAGTAAGCTCAAATCTCTCCAAAATAACGTGATAAGCATGTTTTGCATGAGGACCCACTCACACTGAATGCAAACTAGCCTCAGTGTTGAATGTAGCCACCTTTCCTCGGGCCCATTTTCTGTGGCACTGCAAAATGTTTGATTAATTTTGTGGAAGCTGTGTGAAGGCACGTATATAATCTCTGAATTGTGTCTCCATGTTTGCAAATTTCTGAATTTCTCTGTGCTGTGATTCCTCATTTGCTTTTAGTATATTTTGGAAGGTGACAGGACTACTAAAGCTTTCCTTGTTTCTGAGCCAGGGTAATAGTAAACAAATTTGGTTACATGCTTTGGATATATAAGCGCGTCAGATCGGTGGTATACTCTGTCCTGTTTGCTTCCACCAGCGTACCCACTCCTGATATGCATGCGAAGTTCAATGTATACTTTGCAAACTGGCTGAGGTAGTGCATGTAATTTATGTCGTTGCTACATTTTATGCCATGCCCTTGAGTCTTCTGTGCACTTTAAGCGCAGCTGTCTTACACTGTGGCTTATGTATGTGAAAATGAATAGAGAGGCCTGAAGAATTTTTTGGCACAGGTCAACTAGGAGAAAATTGTGCTCTACAGGGGTTATCTAGACAACAAAAAATGCTGATTTAAACACAGTGTTTCATACTTAAGGCCTGCAGTCTTCATTCAGTCAATATTTCCATTAAAATCAGTGGAACTGTTTACAGGCCTGGTTCTGTTTACATTGAACTCACTAGGAAAAAACAACTGACTCCAGAGACACCATGTAACCAAATCTGAATAGCATTGGTCTTTCTGCCCTTACATCATTTTACTTAACAAAACAGTCCTTCGTCTAGTGTTCAAATAGTAGTCAATAAATACTGTTTTGTAAAACAGCAATGACTCTGAATTTGTCAGATGACTTGAAGTTGTCTGAACCAACTGCTCTTAGTTGAGAGCAACATGAAGGGATCTGAGTTTAAACAATATTCAGCTCCTCATTCATGTTAAATTGAAAATTTACCCACTAAAACTGAATTTTAAAATTTAACACCTCACATAAGAGAGAGGGAGAGGTTGTGTATGTGACTTCAGGAATTAAATGGTTGAAAAAGCCATCTCTCTTGGAAGTACAATACTGTTTTATTACTGATGTGTAAAAATCAGTCCAAAATACAATTATTAAAAATCTCATACATCAGGCAGTTTAATGACAATGTCCAGCTTTTTTTTAGAATTTTTTCCATCAGTGCTAAAACATCACAGATCCAAGGACTAAAAAATAATAATTTTGAATGTAAATTGATCATACAGGTGTGAAAGTAGAACCCGCATTTAATCAGTTGTCTTCCTACAATACTTCATTTTAAAGGTTTGTTTTAATTTAATTAAAATAGTAATGCAGCATGTAATTGCTCCAAATTTGTTTCTTCTTGAACTTATAATGGATTTAACCTCTTACTTATTTTATGTGCTTTTATCTCAAATTTCGTTTTCCTACACACTGATGTTAACCACCTATAGACTTATTCTCAAAACTGCTACAGTAAGGTTAATAACCTGTTTATGTTGAAAATTCAAGTTAACCTTACTTTACAGATAGGCTGGGAAAGATGCCTCTTTCACAGTCCCTTTGAAAGAAAGCTTGGGCAGCGCACATCTACAGAGTTATGATTTCAAAATACAGAGACCCGTGCTGTTGGTAGCACAAATTATATTAGCAGCTCTCTGAAGTCTTTTACTTCTCTTTTGCAGCTTCTTTTCTAAGCTCACAGTGTCTCTTCAGCCTCCTTTAAGCAGAGAGCAAACCTGTCTGTTCTCGGGGCTCCAGAGGTACTTTTTTTTTTTTTTCTGCCTTCTGTTTCTTTCCCAGTTTGTTTTTATCTGGTGAGCACAAATGAACTATATGTCTTGTGGCAAAGCACAAGCCTGGAGCTTCGAAATACTGTTTCCTGGCTAGAGAAAGAGAGAGTGTAAAATTGGAATAAACCTTAAAATATTTCTGTCTAAGATAAGGCCTTTTTGGCCACTGTTTGTCATTTGTGCTGACAGGGCAAAAGAATTTCAAGTTTAAGCTTGACTGGAAAATACTATCCTTTCTAGATTTCCATTTCTCCCTTTTTTTCAGGAGATATTAATTTTCCCTTTCCCAGTTTTTTAGCTTCAACAAACGTTTTGTTTGAATTAATTTCATTTTTCACCAGTTATGCAAAAATTCAACCTCCGGATTAATAATTAAAGTTCATGGTATTCAATTCACATTTAAAATGACACTGAAGTATTAATTCTGCATGTAGAGAAGAAACTTGTTTCCTGCACTTCATTACTGACTCTGCAACAAGAAGAGAATTAAATTTTAGTATTAGGATTCCTCTTCTCAAGACACTTTTATTTTCTACCAACATTTGCATGTTTGGCTGTGCCACATACATCAGTGCTGGAGGTGTGCTGTGCATTTAACTACACTGTGCATACTGCAGCACCTCGGGTTACCCGAAGGTTGTGTCACATCCTGTGGCACTCCATACCCTAATTTAGCCTGACATTATGCTTTGACTCATCATGTTGGATTCGGTACACCATGTGTGCCTGTATGTGAGATGTTTTTGTGCCATACAGTTACTGTAGACTGGAGGAGTTGGTGTTAAATGTTGGGTGTGGTCTCGGTGTTCAAGCTCCCTGGATCGGTGCAGTGGCCTTGCACCGAAGGAAATAAATCAGGAACGCACTAACAATGTGTTCTTCTCTCTAGGCAAGCTGGCACAGGGGCCCTGAGGGAAAACCCACAGGAGAAGAAGGATCAGCTGGACCAGAATTTAGGCCACAAGTGGAAGGCATCTGTCAGACCTTTGCATGCACGAGAGCCTACAGTTCTGCCTCACGAGAGCCGGGGGAGGTCTGGGACATTGCCTAGTGATTACCGATACTCTCAGGAAAACGTGAATGAGAAGAGCAAGGATCGCAGCCTGCCTCATCTCCCCTGCTCTGAGCCACAGACCTTGAACGAGAACCACTCCTTTCTGTCCCGAGGTAAAGGAGAGGAAAACCATCAGGTAGAGCCGGTGCTGCTGAACAAGAAGCGTGGACCTGCTCCTCAGAGGCCGCCACCACCTAAAAGAGATAAATACAGGCGACCGGATAATTCTGCGCTGTCACTCGGCACCTCTTCTGAATCTGTGCTGGTAGCACCCAGCCGGCCCTTTCCGTCCTCATCCCCCAGCTCTGCTGAAGTATTTGCCAGTCATTCCTCTCTCCGTCAGAGTCCTGCAGCTTTCAATGGAAAACTGAAGAGTGCTAATCTACAGCAGCTCCAGCAAGCATCATCCACGGAGAATGTTTGTCAGCACTTAGAAGAAAAAACGCACCTTAGATCTGAGTCTGTATTATCTTCCAAGTATAGGTATCTTCAGAAACCTGGCATGGAGACATCAAGGTCCCCTTCTCCTCAGTTTGCACCACAGAAGCTTACTGATAAACCTCCTGTGTCTGTACAGGATGAGAACCCAGCCAGGTACTAGATGTAACTCCTTTACTATTTTATTAATGCTTTTTGCCCAGTTAGACCTTGTTAATGGTTGACTGTTCTTTTTCTTTACTAAAAGCACGTCCTTTGGTTTCATTAAGCATGAGCCATCCCAGCATGTCCTAAAGAGACCTAAGACTTGTGTGAAATTCCAATTGGTACCATGAAAGTCCTTCAACTGGTTTATGGTTTCTTTTAGTTGACTGATGCTGCTCAGGTGTTACAGCTGGTAGTTAGTAGAAAATGAAAGGGATGGATTCAAATGGATTTTCCACTGTAAGACTGGGTGAAATCAGAAGATTCCCTGTCATCATTTCCCCCACCCAAGTCTGTATATGAATGTGAATTGGTGTAGGGACAAAGCAGATGCGGAAAGGGAAGCTGTATGCTTTGTAAGAACATCTGTTTTGAAAGCGCGCAGTAAGGTACACTGCCAAATCATGACTGTTTTCATTTTGCTATTACGATGAAACATGGCACTCCAGGTAGTCTGTGGAGGGATCCGCAGCACTATTTGTGTTGAGGTGGTCTGAAGATTCAACAGGAGAATGTCAGTCCTTTCCCAGGCTAGATAAACTCAGAATTAAACAGACCAACTGAAATTAATTGATTGCTGTGTCTGTCATGTGCTGCTAACATGATAAAAGGTTATTCCCACAAGATAACAAACTCTTCTAGGAAGCTCAGGAATCTTAGTTTTCTTAAATCCTTCAGCACTGTAATACGTGGTTAAAGAATGAAAAGAAAACCTCCAAGCCGAATGAATGCAGAGGTTGCTTCTCTGAGCAAAAGTAGTTGGGATAGCTTTCCTCTACTGTAATGTAAATGATAGAATAGACTCAATCATGCTGTTTCCAATGTGCCTTAATGACATAGAAAACATGAATCACTTTTTTTCCTAAACATGCCTTCATGTTTTTCCTGTTGTAACAGGAGGGAAAAAAATGGTATTTCGTCCTGCAGTGTTTTTAACATGAAGTAATAACACAGTTTACTATGAAAAGTGCAGCATGTCATGTGAACCCTAGCATCTATGTGCAAAGGTAGATGACAGTAAGATGACTTCCTTAATGTATTGCTTTGACTTCCTTAATGTATTGCTTTATGAATAGATACTAAGGATGCATAGAAGTCTAATTGTATTTGTCCTTCCTTTTTACTAAACTTTAATGTTGAAAAGAGCACTGAGGTGTTCCTAATTATATGCCCATATCTGAATGATAATACACTTACCCTGCAAATCTTTTGTTAACATTCAGAATTCTTAAGTCCAGACAGCTCTTGTTTGTGCACAATGTATTGTCCTCAGTTAATAATTACATTACTCAATAAAACAGGTATGGCAAAAAAGGAGATGCATGCAGGCCATACCTCTGAACCTTCTATATGGTATTTATTTCATATGAGTAAAATACATCGAGTAGATTTATCTTAATATGTGATTAATTAGATTTGGCTTATTACTTATGTTGCCTTCTTGCATATGAGCTTTTGGATATGCCAGTTTGCATGCTGTGGGCAGCTAATGTTTGATGATAGCATGTGTAGCTGTTTACTCTTCTTTAAGTAAGGTGTCTTGTTTATGAACAGGATAAACTGAGCGTGTAGGGCTTCCTACAGTGTTTTAGGTGTAGTGTGGGGAAATATTGGTAGTGTGCAGAACCTAGCTATTTCCAAGGATGACTGTTTAGCAGTAATAAAGATGAAAAGAATGCATCAGTAGATGTGCATCAATAAATTTCCAGTAAACATACACTCGGGTCAAGGAGTGACTGTGCTCGTGGTTGGACTAAAGCTTTGTAGTAGCCCCAAGCAGAATTGCTGCAAATCAAAATTTCATGCCTCGGTTCCACAAATGGAAAACCTTCACAAATTAGGAGGATAGTGATTGCAGAAACGGAATTTCTGAAGCACCTGGTGTTGAACTGTCTTTGCTCTGGCTGAAATCAGTTGACCTGATGATACCTTAAGTATCTGGAAAATCTTTTACTAGGCTGAGAAGAATGTACTCGGTCTCAAAACAGATGCTGGATGTTTTAAGTAAAGAATTGTAGTCGGCTCACTTCTCTTCTAGTTGCCCCACACACACTTATGCATGCATCTTGTATTTCCCTCAAATTGAAAAATGTGTTCCTCTTCACAGTCTTTGGAGTCCAAAAGGTGTGGGTTTTATTTAAAAACAAACAAAAGAAAGGGTCAGGATCCGTGGCAGGCCTCTGCCCAGCTCCACTGCAGCCAGGAGGAGAGCCCAGGTCTGCAAGCAGGGAATTGGGGCTGAGTGGCGGACACAGCTCTTCAAAATGACTCAAAACACCCCGACCGAATGGGAGTTGGAGGAGTTCAGCATGGGCTGGAAAACCTGCCCCAAAAGTTGGATCAGTATGCCAAACATGTCCGCAAGGCACTTGAGGAAAGTAAATAGCTATTGGGAGGCTGCACATTCATTCAGAAGCAAATATACGTTTAAAATATAAGATACAACTTCTGAAAAATACGGTAACAAACAGATTTTGCTATTCTCTACAAAAGAAAAGTACAGCACAATAAAGTATAAGTTTATTTTTAAGAGAAGTGACATACCCGCACTTAGAGGAAAAGAGCTGTAGTATGTCTCGGTCACTTATCTGGAAGGCAGCAAGCAACCCAGCCAGATGAAACCAGATATTTTAGCTAGTAGGCAGTGTTCCTTTACTTGCTGTAGAACTTCCAAACCCACATCATGACAATAATTTTAAACTTCCTGCAAACTCAAAACCACCAAACTAGACTTCAGTTTCTTACATGATTTACATACAGTACAGATGTTTCAGTAACGTTATTTAACATGTTATTGTCCAATTTAAAAGTCTAAGTTAGCCTCCTCCTTAAATAGCTTGCCTTACTGAATGTCCGAGGTGGCCCTTTGTGCTATGCATTACAGAATTCTTGTTATAAACTTCCCTTAAAAGGGAGTATCCAGAATTGTGTGTTATCCTCTTCACTGGCTAGTTTTTCTTCTTTAAGCAGAAAACTAGGACACTATGGTAGGGTCTATTTATTAAGCTTCTGTATCTTGTGTGAAATTTTACAAATACAGATTTTTATTTTTTTTTTAAATCATGTAACTAAGTTTTGAATTATTTCCAGATTTTCCATGTGTGATTATTTGTTATTCTTGTAGCTCAGCAAAGACCTAGCCTGCAGGATGCTTCCATCTGGTCTGTTGTCTCTTCCCTTGGAAGAGCTGGGAATTGATGTGAGGGCATCACAAACTCCCCAGGCAGCTAAGCGGCTTGTCAGGCCAAAAGCTGAGGCCACTGTTGGATCTCTGTGAGGCAATGAGGTTGAGCTCGAGACGCGTTTTTCTGCATATATGTATACAGCAGCAAAAGGGGTAAAAGGCAGTTCAGCAGCACTGTCTCAAATCTGGGGCCCGCCTGCTGGCATTGGACCTACATGTTCATGGAAGCAAACAGGAAGCCTGTACTGTGAGTATTGTGCAAGGCTGCTGTTAGGATTGCTTAGAAATGAACTAATACTATTTAAAATGTGTGAACACAAAAGAAAACATGTAGATGTAGGGTTTGAGGTACAGTTCAAGGAATGTTCCATTACCCAGATGTCTTATTTACCTGTTTTCAGATTTGGGCTTCCCCTCTGATTTGCAGATAAGAATTGAGATGTAACATTCTTTCATTTCTAAAGATGGATTTTCCTTATTTTCCAGAATTGAAAGGGTTATAGACAACAATACTACGGTGAAAATGGTTCCCATCAAGATAGTTCATTCTGAGAGCAGCGCAGAGAAGGAGAGTCGTCAAAGTCTTGTCAGTACTATGGAGCCTCCTGCTTTACCCAGTGGTTTGGAAAAGGACCAAATTAAAACACTCAGCACTTCTGAGCAATCCTATTCACGATTCTGTGCTTACACCAGGCAAGGTGTAGAGCCGGAGCCAGAAGCCAGAACCAAACCAGCTGACCCTCAACCAGCTGAAGAACCTGGAAGCAACTTGAAGGACAGCAGTGCTGCCACGCCAGCAGTCAGCTATGTGAAGGCCAAAGAGAAAACCTTTGAAGACTGGAAGTCAGAGGAATTAGCCAGAGAGATTGTGGGAAGAGATAAATCTCTAGCAGACATACTAGATCCTAATGTGAAAATAAAAACAACAATGGATCTGATGGTTGGAATATTCCCTAAAGATGAACACCTCCTAGAAGAAGCTCAGCAGCGCAGGAAGCTCCTGCCAAAAGTTCCTTCTCCAAAAATTTCAGAGGAGAAGTGAGTATTATCTTCTGTAGGCCAGTGGTTCCTTGTAAGCTGCTGTCCAAAGTGTGTCAGTTTTCCTAGGGGGCTGAAGGTGAGGTTCTTCCTACTGTTGAGGTTTGGGGCTTTTCTAAGACTTCTCCATTAGAATAGCAGTTGAGCATAATACTGCTGACGATACCATTAATGACAGAAAAAGTACAGTGTTGTACAATATGAAAAGTTTCCTGAGACCTGGTTGAAAACTATTTGTCTGAGAACTTAGGGAATAATTAACTACTCCCATTTCATATTGATTAGATATTTTACCAAGATCATCCGGTCTAGTAAATGGATAGGGAAGGAAGGAAGGAGGGAACAACATTTGAGCCTTTTTTTTATGTGATGAAATTTTACAAAGACAACTTGAAGTAGGCCTGAGGCATTTCCTGGAAGTGGGTGAGAATAAAGTAAGAAAAGATTTAAATTCCATCCACATTGATGTTTTGTGGGTCTTTTGTTTTCTTGATATGAGTTACCAAATTAAGTTGTGGCCTTCTCAAGAAGTTCATGTGTAATTCCATAATCAGAAAGATAAATATTTATGTTGTAGAATCCCACAGTTGTCAGTCTAAAAGGATACTCTCTATGACACTGAGGTCTTTGCCCTACTTAATAAAAGGAGGCTTTACATTTTGTTTCCAGCTGAGATATCTTAGGTCCATTTCAGTCATTGTAATGGTGAAAGGTCTTCTGCACTACTTCAGTTTTAGCTTTTGGTGGGCATGTGCTGAGTTCACACAAATTTTCTTCACAACCAGTATGTATTTATCCTATTTCCGTAGGTAATGGCTCTCTGTTGAACCCCCTGCTTGTTTGGTGAAATGACAGCTCTAAAAGATTGCCCTTTCTTTTCAGCGATTATGGTGTCAAGGCAGTTAATGAAAGTTTTGACTTTTTACCAGGAAAGAAGAGCAGAGCGCACCGCCTGCCATCTCCCTGACAACGAATTCTACTTACTACAGCACATCTGCACCAAAAGCAGAGCTGCTGATTAAAATGAAGGACATGCAGGAGCAGCAGCAACAGCAGCAGAGTGAGGATGATTCTGAAGACGAGCTGGATCATGACTTGTCAGAAAAGAAGGTAAAAGACATTTCTAAAAGTGTAATGGGAGGCTCTCATTTGCATGCATTTCATTAACTGTGAATTTGCTATGTAAACACCCCTAAATAAAAGGCCTTCTAGATGTACAGGATCACTTGGAAAATCAGCCTGGATTTTTTGAGGCTGGGGGGGGGGGGG
>VYXH01007534.1:200862-212363 GCA_013397275.1 Burhinus bistriatus
AAAAAAAAGATGGGGGTAGGACGGAGGCATTGCAAAAAGACTTCTTCAATAGAAGACATGTTTTACCCAAGCAGAATAGCCCGGTAGTGATGTGGAGGAATCCCAGCAGATGAGAAAATTTCAGGAGTGTTCAAGGTGCTTTTACCTGTTGGACTTCACCTCTGCTGGCAGCACTTTGTTTAGCTCCAGATCCCATCAGTCCTTAGTTGGGAAGCAGATATCTAGCGATACAGATATGCACCAAAGGAGAGATGTAGACATGTGTGAAACTTAAAGGCTAAAATAAATAGAGAGGGTGAGGGGCAGGTATGTCAAGTGAGTTTAGCTTTTACAGTTAAATGAATGTGAAGTGGGATTTTTGGCTTGTAGTTGGGGACTGAAATGCCAGCAGTCCACTTAAGTGCTGCAACAGATTTTTTTTTTTATTTTTTTTTTTACCACGGGCTGTGGATTCATATTGTGTTTCTTCAGCGTGCTTCATTGTTTCATCAATAAGAATCACTAAGTGTTGGGACTAGCTTGAAGCTGTGTTTTTGTTGTTTGGCCTTAGCTGCTGCCAAACATACTTGTTTAATGGCTGTCAAGACCCTTCTTCGACTAAGGCAAAGCGAAGGTATTTGACAGCTTATTAGAGGGCAGATCAAAGCTTCTGAAACGTAAAGAAATTTAATCCTTCTTTAGACTTCTTTTTTCTAAATGTGGTTGCAGTTGTCTAATGGGCTCAAGGATGGGAGCGTGAGCTGGGGAAAGAGCTACCAGATGATGCAAGCATATAGGAAACTCCGTTTGAGAGCTGTGATAAAAATAGCTTATTGGCTAGGTGTGGAAAAGGAAGGTGAGTAGGTTGTATACTAAGGGCAGTCAGAAATTGTCTGTGTGCTCTGCTGTCAAATTTAGACTGACAAAAATCCAAATCCCTAACATATCCTAATCCCCGTTCATCTTCTCATGCACTGACACCAAAGTCTTGCCATAGTAACATCAGAAATGTATCTAAAAGTGTTGGTCAGAGATGCTTTTCAGACAGATCAAGTCCACAGGTACTTTGACTATAAATACAGTGCATGTAGGGTTAAATGTGCTTATCTTTGAATTTAGACTGGCACATGTGGCTTTTTCTTGTTGTCCTTTCGTATTTTGTACAATTTGATATTTTTGTACTAATGTACCATATAAACAAAACAGGGGAGATCACTTGCATCCCTGGGGATCATATCCCTAGTGATCACTGATTTTTTTTTTTTTTTTTGAAGCTGATATTGTCTAATAAACATTACTCTGATAGTTTTGCACTTTCTAGGAACAGCTCAGCAGACTTTCTAAATAAGCAGTCTGTCAGCAGGCAAATAATCACTGCTGTATTGATATTCTGACTATTAGATGCTCTGTCGTAAGTCCCTTTTGCCACAAGGAACACTATCGGGTATTTTAACTTCAGCTTCTCAAGGGCTTTCATCTGATAGAGCTACCAGCCCCCCTTCCTTCCACACAGCGAGACCAGTGTCTTCTCATTACTTTCCTTATCAATCAAAGCCAGGGTGTGTTGAGAACCCTAAAGCGTTGAACCAGCAATCCACAGATGTGATCAGGTGCCTAGACCCACAAAACCTGTTATTGCAAGACTAAAGACAAGTACCAGGGATAGTAGCTTAGGAACCAGATGCTGGGAAGTCAAACACACGGAGGGAGTCCCTCTTCATATGGCTGTGGTTCAAAACAGCAAACAATTCTTGAGGAAAAACTCTCAATAGAAAGAGCCAAAGATTGTTCCATGAGAGGAGCTTCAGATGGCCTGTGTTTGGCTGGGGCTTCAGAGTAATGCAAAAAACCCTTCTGCACTCTGCTTGGCTTTGGTTGGTTGAAGTTGGTCAGATGAAACCATATGACATCATTTACGCCTTTAGGCCTGATGAGCCCTTTACCCATTGCTTAAAGAACATCCTCAAGAATGGTGTCTTGAGCCTGCAGTGTGTTTCACTTTACCCTTCAAAATAGGCTTTCTGGTGTCAGTCATTTTTGACAGAGGTAAAAGCAAATTCAAGAGGTATCTCATTTGCCTTCTGCCTTTCTGCGTCCCACTTCTGAGGTATTCCCTAAACCTCCACAAGGCCAGAAGTATTAACATGTCATGCAAAGTCCATAACGAAAGTAGTGGTTACTTTATTTAAACTGTCACGTTACTCATGTTCATCTTAAAGTCATGCCGTAGGCTCAGTAAGAAGAAACCATACAACTTAAATCTCAGGAATTGTTATGAAGGACTAAACAATTAATTGTTCTTGTGTCTGTTGACAATGATAGCGAATGGCTTTAAATAACAGAGCTATTTCATCCCAGGGTTAGTCGGGTTACTCTACAACTGAGCTACCAGCTGGCTGATATATGCCCTCTTGTGTTCATCAAATTCTGTCTAATTCTTCTGCTGCTGCAAGGCTGCGCTGGGGAGTGGTCTAGCCACGCTCCCAGGTTTGGGCTTGGCTGCTCGTTCCCCTGATGAATTTAGGAGAACAGTACTCCCATCTCTTTGCTGCAGATAGTTCTACTTGCAACTTGCAGTGGGATTTTTACCCTGGCAGACACTCAAAGGAAGACTGAACTGTGTTTTTTCTAATAATGTGTGATTTCTGTGATTTGTGTTCCATAGTGCTCTTGAATCCTGAGTTAATCTAGGCTGTATATTTTTAAGTACGTTGAGAGCACAAGTCTGAAAGCATTTCACCCAGTGAGCCTTGTGCTGTGTATAGAAAAAGAGGCAGCACAGGATGCATGTGCAGCTCTGACAGGTCTATTAAAGCTTGCTGGTCTGTATCCCCCTTTGTCTCATACTTCTATCTTGAAAAGACTCTTACTTTTGTAGTCTACAAAACCCTTTTCTGTAAATCCTTTAGGCTTATTATAGCACATGTGATTTAACATAAAGTCCAAATGAAAAATATGGGCACATTTATTTGAACAGATTGTGGTTTATTTGAAGACTCAAGTTCTTAAAGAAAATTCATCTCTGAAGCAAAGCTAAAAGTTATGGAGTGATACCTCTTAGGGGCACTTTTTAATTAAGTTCAGAAGTCTGTACAGGATTTCTTGATGTCAGAGTAGGCCAGCCATATTCTGTTGCTGGAAAAAGGCAATCACTTCTAAGCGGACATCTGAAATAGGTCAGATTAATAATGCTTGTTTCTTTCAATATACTACTAAAGGACTGTAGCTAAGCAATTCAGGTGTGGCTGTCTACTTTGTAGAGAGGTGAAGCTGGGTGAGATGTACCTCGCCCTACATGCTCATACATGTGTGTGAATGGGATATAGCTCCTGTCCCCTTTCTTTGTGCGTTTCTCCGTTCAAGCCTGCTTTTTCCTATTTTTTCTCTTGTGAGGCCATGAAGCAGAAAGTTTACAGCCCTTTGGGAAGATGATGCTTTATTTTTTTAACTTTTTCTTCCCTCCTATTGTCTTGCCCCAGCTCTCGCTCTTGCTCATATCTTAAGACCATGTGACTTTACATCTCATGGAGAAGCCGTGCGGATTGCAGCAGAACTGCAAAATACCGCAGTGTCAGGAGCTGCGTAAGAACAAATCACTCCATTAGTTAGTCTGTTTGTGGGTTCTCTAACCACAGCTGTTGCAGCGTGGAAGTTTGGTGCTGTGTATTGAAGATGTAAGACGTTGCTGAGTGAAGTCTTAATTTGGAGAACTTGGATATCTCTCAAAGGCAACTGTATTTTATATAACTGTTTTGAACTATTAAATAGTAAAGTAGTCTTTGAAGTTCTTGCTGTTGAGGCCAGTAGAAATTAATGGTGCATCTTTCATTGATTCACTGCATTTTTTTCCTGTTTGTTAATGCATTTTATGAGAATAAACTTTAAGGGGCAATCTTACTCCACCTCTCTAAGTATCCAGAAAAGTCTTTGTCTTTGCAGATAAAACAGACTTAAACACTGAAGCTGTTGTCCCAACATAGTGAACCCAGTGCATTTTTAACTGTTTTTCTTTTCTCCTAAGCGGACATTGGTAGAGAAGCAGAAGCTGCTGACCCAGCAACACGAAGATGCAAAGGAACTGAAGGAAAACCTGGATCGTCGAGAGCGGATTGTCTTTGACATTTTGGCAAACTACTTGAGTGAGGAGAACTTAGCAGACTATGAGCACTTTGTAAAAATGAAGTCGGCCCTCATCATTGAGCAACGAGAGCTTGAGGACAAGATCAAGCTGGGGGAAGAGCAACTGAAGTGTCTGACTGATAGCCTCCAACCTGAACGGCTCAAATAAGAGGACTGAGTTTGACCAAGGATGTGAAAAATGGAAAGAAGGAAGGGATGGGAGAGTTTCCAAGTATACAAATGAGTATCTTGGCTTGTCTGAGTGTCCGGTAGAGAAACAAGTGCACAAGAGAAAAATAGCTCTCACAACAGCAATAACGCTCTCTTTCATTTTTTTGGGATGATGTATTTAATTTTTTAGAACACATTTTTATTGCTGGACTCTACAGCTGTTTCCCATTGCTTAACTTACAGAAAACTCCACAGAAAAGGATAGGCTCTTAACCTTTCTGCTCAGTAAGTTGAAAGTCTGTGGCAGTTGTGCATGCAAACAACGATGTTTTTTAGAATAGGTTGTATACTTTCTTTATGTTCAGATGCTGTACAGACTGCTGGGAAAGCCAACAGCAATTTATGAATGCACACAAATTTAGAAGCTCTAAATTTAGTGGCTTTTTATTTTTTTTAAAGACACATTAAACAGGGGAAGCGTGCATCTTATAGCTAATATATTCAGATTGCTGAAATGTAGTGTCACTCTGATCCTGTGGCATCAGACACTTTTTTGTAATATTGTATATAGGATGGCACTTTTCCCCTTGCAGAAAATAATTTTACAATCAGTCTCAGTTAAACACTTCTTAAACCAGCTTGCAAATCACCTAATGGCTACCTTTCTGAAGATTTTTTTAAAACATTATTTTGCAAGACATAGTTGTATACCCTCTTACTGCAATGCAACTGATTTTCTTTACCAAGTTGTACTTGATTTAAGAAACAGGCTGGAAAAACTGTGCTGATTTTGTTCAAAACATTTCTCATCTAAATTATTTAGAAAGCTTGTTTGCTCTTTCTTGCTTTTTATGCATGTTTTTATTCTTCCTCCCTCAAAACCGCTACACTTTATGAAAATAAATGTAGGCTAAGGACACTGCTTCTATATTTCTTCTGATTGCTCAATATTGTGATGGTTTTATATAGACAGTTAAGTTATACTGAAGTTGACCTACATAATGTTGTTTGTTCTTTCCTTTTTCTCAGACTACCAAATGCAATATAAACAACTTCTGCCATGTAAATACTGTGCATTACTCGAAGCAACTCTGCTTTGTAACTGTGAACATAAGTGGGTTTTGTTTGTTTGTTTTTTCCATTGCACAATGATAAATGAGAGGATGCTAGTTCACAGTATCAGATTACTGGTTGTGTTCTAGTAATACTGCCATTGACTTACAACAGATGATGTCCAGTAGCTCTAAAAAGAGGTGCTAACTCATGTTTTAGCGCAGTAATATGTTACGCTAACTTGCTCAGATACCTACAGAGAAATTCTGTAGTGTCTAAATGTCAAGTTTTATGATAAGATAAAGTTTTGCAGGCAAAGGAAAGTCTTGGATGACTTTGTGTATATGCCATTTTAATTGTAGTACAGAAAACATTTATCGCTCTGTAGACAAACAGGTTACCCAACAAGAAAGCCGTTTTCAAGGCGGGTGTGAATGCCAGTCTGTAGCTAAGCAGGTCGAAAATACAAGTAGTTAGATGTTGAAAAGAGAGAGAAGATAATTCTTCACACTATTCCTGCAGCGGCAGCACTCACAAAAGGTTTTCTGTCCTTCTTACCTGAATCCTCTCTTCTGTGAGGAGAGAACCAGAGAGGCGCTGATCAGCGAATTCCTTGCAAGCTGGGGAACTGGGGAGCAAAAATGTTCTGGAACCAGTTCCCTTACAGACAGGTGCAAAGGTTAAAAGGACTGTTGTCCCCCTTATAGTGCACTACTTTGTATACCTGGACCAAATCTTTAATGAAATTACGTTGATGTGTATCAGTTGAGGTCAAATGGAGCTACCATTTTATAAGACCTACAGCTGACCTTAGTTTCTTCCTCCTAGTTCAGAAATGTAGTCTCTGGCATCTCACAGTTATTTGCTGCTATGTTCCTAGGACAAGTGATTCCTTTGTCCTTAAACTTATCCCTTAACGATAACAAACCCACAACTAAACAATTCCCAAATAAATTATGCTTGTCTTTTAGCTTGGAGAAAAGTGTGCATTGTTTTATCTGTGGCATTTTAAAAATTTTACATATTGTGGTTACTCTGAAATGTGTATGTGAAATGTGAATAATAATATAATTACAATGTGTTTGTATACAGTACTTTGATTTAGATTTTTCTGATAAAAGGTAGCAATATTGTGAATGCTATATATATTATCCTTTTCACAGAACAGTTGTGTAGACACCATTCTCTCCTGTCCTTTTTTAAAGCTATGTTGAAAATCTCTCACCCTGGAACCTGAAGTTGGTTGCCTCCCAATGTTATATGTAAATCTGTAAATAGCTATACTGTTGCTTTTTGAAAAAATCTGGTGCTAATGTTTTGCCTTTGGCATCCTGGGGATGGCTGTTTCTTCACCTTATGTTGTTCTCAGTTCTAGATCTCTTTGTATAGTGAAAGATTTCCACTATGTTTCTCCAACTGTTTGGATCCTGCAGCCCAGAGTGAAAATGTACAGTTTTCCTGCCTGACACTTAACACTCATCTACTGACAAATGGTATTGCTTGACTTTGAGAAAATAAACTGTATATTTCAATGTAGAGTTAGTTTTTGTGTGCAGTTTTAACTGTCAAAACCTACTGTTTTGCTGTGCAGTGTTAGCCGCCTTGTGGTGCCCATCAACAGTGCCTGTAGCTTTTAAAGGCCAGGCCAATTATCTGATGTTCTTGCAAGTAGCTTGCTGTCTTTCCACAGATCTTTTAACATGCTGACTTAACTGATCATTCTCAAGTTCCCAGTGTAAGTACCAGAAATGTGTTTGTGTCTATTCAGTATTTTAAGTGTGTGAGTATGAGAGAAAGGAAGATGTGTTATGAAGGTGGATAAAATGAATCTCTCTCTCGCAACTTATGGAGTATATACCAGGGAAGGAGTTAAGATTTTTCTACTTGGGCAATTACACTGGTTTGGCTTCATCCCGTGTCTAGAATGATACTTTGTATGGAGATACGTAAAGTCAGTGGTTCTCAAGACTTTTTGCAAGAACAGATGACTGTGAACTCTCCATCTCTCACAGACTTCCACAGAAACTGTTTAATTTCAATTTAATGGGGGTTCTCATATTAACTGCAGAATCTTCTGCCTTATTGTGAAACACTGTCAAGTGCGCACAAATCTGTTGTAGAGGTGACCGTAGGTAATGTTTTCTGGCTTGATAAATCATCCTGGAAATTGTCTGTGAAGGTTTTTGTCATAGAAACTATCTGGGAAAAGGAAGTTAGGGAAGGAAAAATACTTGGGTATTTGTAGGATTTTTCTAAACTTCTAACGATGCTTTTCACCCCCTTCTTCTTTCCCTCTGCATGTCCACGCAACCACCTCTTTGTGCCTGCTTTCCTGAGCGTTTGGTATAAGCCAGGATGGCAGCTATTCTGAGTTGGAAAAAACTGCTTTTCTTTAAACTGAAATTAGGCTCTTTATTTTCTGTTTTGGGGTATTTGAGACCCTCAGATTTCAGAGGAGTCAAGCTCTATCAATTAATTCTGGTGTACTTAATTGTCTCAGTTTTTACAGCTGAAGTAATCTGTTGGAAGTCCAGTAGTTAGCGAGGCATTATGATGGGTGCGCAGTAGAATAGTAACTCCTATTTTAATGGTGTACAGTCATTTATTGCAGAAGCTCGTAGGTTTGTCCTAATAAAGGGCTTCTCAGTTGTGGGGGGTTTTTTAGAGTATAAATTGTTTTTCTACATACTTGGGCAGAACCTGCCCACAGAGCAGATATTATAAAAATTAATAATTACTTCTTAAAAGTGCTGGACTATATATTGTCAATTGTCAGCAGTGGTAAATTGGACATCACATTCACTTACCACAGTTCCAGTCTGTAACTTAACTAATTATAATGATCCACATATTGTGCAATGGGCTACCCATGTGGTTTAGCAGCTCACCTCTGAAATCCGGGGTTTCATTCTCCCTACCTACTGTTTTGATAATGTTTCTGTGAATAAAGTTGTTCCATTTGAAGTAGATTAACTTCACTTACATTCATGTAATTTAATACACCTCAGGAAAAAATCTGAATTGAAGTAAACTCAACGTAGTTCAAATAGCAGAAGGTAATTTTTCTCCCAGATTACAACAGTACACCTACAAGCAGAGCATGTATAATCCTTTCAAGACGGGCCGTGCTTAGAACCTTTTTCTCAGTTGTCGTCATGTGGGCAGATACTTTATACAGCTGTTGTTTATCTTAGGCTAAGAGTTTAATTTCAGTCAAAGCAGTTGAGCCTTTCCTGAGAACAGGGCTAGTAAAATGCTTTATTTTTTTTCCTCCTACATTAAAAATTCTCACAACGGCTTCATTTTTAAGTGCTTTGAGATCTCTGTCTTGGAGGCGGTCTCCTAAATTTGGCAGGGGGAGATGGCCTTGTGACTAGGCTGTGCCTTCCGCTACTGCCAAACATGTCAGTATCAGTGGAGTCTATTGCTACAATTCTAATTCTCATTTCCGCTAATTCTTCTGGATGCAACAAACTGCTAACGGGTAAGGTTAAGAAGAAACTTACCCACTAATTACCATTACCTATTGTTTGCTGCTTCTTTTGAAAACCCTGCCTGGTGCTGGCTGCTGCCCTGGGTGGGATACGGAGAATATCTGGACTACTAATGCAATGGTTTCTGGCATCTCTGCTGGGATGAAGCAAGATGAGGAATTCTGCGCATCTCCTGCTCACTGGGTGCAAGTTGTCAGCCTAAACTACAATAGTACCGCTAGAGAAGAACCAGATTCCCACCACATACCCACTTCTATTGAAATATTTTTTATTTGCTATTTGTGATTGCCTGTCTTGACACAGGAGAAAATTTAATTAAAGCAAATAGATTTGTGACAATGGAGCTGAAGAATTTACAAGGTGTTGAAAGACACAGAATAATCATACTTATTTTCAGTAACATAAATCTCCAGCAACATGGTATCAAAATGAATGCTACACGTCACAGGTGAGAATGCTCAAGAATCCTAGATGTGTGTTCATGTGTTGTTAGGGACTTAGTGAAAGAAAGGCTTTTCTTAAGCACATACTAAGTTGTGACTATGTTAACTAAACCTTATTCATTCCAAGCAACTTCTATAAGAGGAGGCAGTATTAGCTCTGAAAAAGCCATGGTCTGATACGCGTTACCGAGAGTTGTCAGGTTGCTGTTATTCCTGGCGATGGCATCATTTGCTAGCCTGAGGGAGAGCATAGTCGGTAAACCAGGTAATGGATGTATAGTTACAAGAGCTTTACCAAAATGTTACTTTGGTAGAGCTGTAAAGTCCAAAAGCCTGAGAGGAATTAACAAAATCCTCCTGATGAAGATTCTTCCAAGCATTTAGTTTCAATATCTGCTTCACTTCCCGGTTGTCTTCATAAAGTGTTTGTTACTGATAAATTAGACTTGTGTCTTTTCTAACAGCCTCAGAGAAATATAAATACAATGAGCAATTGCAGACTAAATAGCGAGCAATGGAAGACAAGATTATTTATCACAGTATCTAAATAGAAAAGCATGAGTCTTGTCAGTACCATTCATAGCCGCTCCCAAGAGTTACAGCTTCAGCAGCCTTCACACCCAGGTATGGTTCCTCCGAAGATAAAAAAGAGAAATGAAGCTGTGATGATCGAAGCGGCCACCACTGACCTGAAAGGGGTGGAGCAGGTCAAGTTCTTCTTGTTAGTAATGGGGTGATAGGGATTTCAAGGAAGTGAAAGCTAAGAAAACCTGGAAGGATCAGTGCCCTGAAGGAAGAAGAACTAAACCAGCAGTAAAGTGCATCAGGGCTGTGAATTTACTGCTTTTCTCTTTCTCTGTACATGATACAGCAAGAACATACTGTCTCCATATGCTAGGGCAGGCATTTTTAATTCCTGTCGTGTAAAGAAACCTTAAAGCACCTTTGAAATTTAAACTTGGAATTTCATATTCTCAGGTCTCACCGTGCTAGGAGGAGACCATCGTTCTGCCAAATGCATTCAGTAATGCTTCTTTCTTGGCTCGGGAGACACTGGCACGGCTCTGGCATTAACGAGCACTCAGCATTGAGGAAGAAGTCATCCCTTCGCTCTAGTCATCTTCAATTCCCTAAACAGCCCAGCTAGCTAGGCGTGCTGAGATGCTTAAGTCACCTGGGCTGTGAGATGAGGGCGTTTTCCATCTTGTACAGCACACCACACATTGATCGAGCGACCAGCCTGGCTTGTTTTCTGGGGTTTTTGCTTCCACAATTGCCGCCTCTTAAGAGCTTGCTTTACCAATCAAAAGGTTGAGGGCAGAGCAATATCCAAGTCCTGCTTAAGGTGGACCATCATGTGCTGCCAGGAAAGCATGATTTAGAAAACCAGAAGCAAAGCAGGCCTGAATATTCAGCCCAGGCATTTGGGTATCAATAGGGAGTAGAGGATCTTGGGTTTCTGTTCCTAGGGCTATTTACATAGTTCCTGGCAGGCAATCAGTGAATTAAAAACCAGAAACAGGCCACAGAGAAGGGTGACCAGGATCTGCCTCGCTGCCCTCCCTACCCTCTAGATGCAGGATATAACGTCAGGCTCTGAATCCAAGCTTGAAGTTCTGGCTACCTGCAGCTAAGTGCCAAAGGCTGTTGAGGATACAGCTGCAGATGCACCTTTCTCCTGGATTTTTTTCTGGTCTGAGGTGCCTGGGTGCAGACACTGATACTAACATCAGTACTGAAGCCCAGCTCTTTCTCTTCAGTGTGTATGGACTGCTAGATCTGGATTACCATTTAGGTGCGTAGCGGGGGGTCTAAATTAGGAGCCTAATTGCCCTCGGTTCCCTCTATAGGCAAGCTGAGATAAGGTTACCAAAACAGCTCAGTTAACCCAGGTACCTCCCTCTTCCCCACCTCCTCCTCTTTCTCTAGGAAGAGAAAGTTCCCAATTTAGTCATTGAAATCAAAAGTGGGATTAATTCATGCCTTAGGTGCCTAACAGCATTAAATTCTAAAAGCCCGGGTGTTGTGGGGCACAGCACTAATTGCAGGTCCTTTTGTCAAATGCCTGCACACACTGAATCCTTTTGATTTGAATACAGAAGATACATCTCTGGCGTTTGAGATCTAGAGATTCTTACAAAACTCTGTTCAGTTACTCTGTTCTCCAAATAATCTGTGTGCATTTGCATATATTTATAGTTTAAGAAGTAAATAAAACAGCTTTTCCTCTGGTTTTTACTGC
>VYXH01007534.1:212411-223279 GCA_013397275.1 Burhinus bistriatus
GGGGGGGGGGGGGGCAGAAGTAGGTGAGTAAACTCTGTTGTCCTGCTGGTTTTGCAAAGGTGGAGTTATTTAGACCAGCATTTTTATGCAATGGGCAGTTCCACCACACAAATAAGAGAGATGATTACAAAAGAGGCACAGCAGTTACGGTCATCACTTGTCACATACATGGCAAACAATGAAAAGGAAAGTTGTACAGAGCAAGAGTGGTGGTCTGGGTGTGTTCAAACGAATTGCCATTTCATACAGTGACATGCAAAGCAATTAGTCAAGGAGCAAGTGATGGAGATCACATGGACGGGGTGGTAGAAAGCAGTGACCCTCAAAAACTGTGTGGGGTCACAGTGAGCGAACAGCTCATATGAACTCTATGCTCTAGGAAAAAGGCTGAAACAGCCCCTTGGAAGAGAAAGGGAACATGAGGAAAGTAGTATCTCGCTATGCAATATTACTGAAGACTTTCTAAAATATTGTCTCTAATTCTACTATCCATATGCAATGCAAAGATGTTGAAAAACTAGACAACATGAAAAAAGACTCATCTAAATTATCAGAGTAGAAAGACTGTCAAAACTGAGATTTAAAGATCGCTATGTGTGTACTACCCCGCATCACATACAAAATGAGACTCATTTAGCAGAGAAAGTCCTATCAAGAACCAGCGAGCACAAGACAGACGCTTGAAAATAAAAATTAGGTGCAAACTTTCAAGGGTGTCCGGAGTACAGTTCTGTTGTCACGAACAGTTGGGAAAGTGCAGTGTGAAGGTCGGGTGTTAAGTGTCTGGAAGTCAGGAAACTCGGAATGAAAATTTTATGGCCACCATAAATCCACCTTTCGTGTTTGAGGTTCTTACGTTACATAGTCACATACCAAGGTGTGACTACTTTGGTAAATATTTATATTGCCAACGGTTTTATAACTGGGGTCTTGAAAGAGCAGAGGTAATTATAACATGTGGCTTTTGTAGAGTGATGGGTCAGGAAAGCGGGTGGGAGTCTGCAAGCCCTCGGCTGGCAAATGGGGCTTGGGTGCTCCAGGCAGCCCGTCTCAGTCAGACAATCTTTCTTCTCCCATTACAGACCCTCTCCACGCATGCACCTACGAGCATTGCCACAAACTCTTCTCTGTATACTAGTTTGGTTAGTTACTAAGTTTGCTTTTGCTTTTCATCGTGTTTTCTGAGGGAACGCGCTGCATATAGGCGAGTCTCCTACCAGTGCTCCCGTACTGACAGACAGCTGTCCCTAAAAACATTTCCCTGGGCCAACGTAAAGCTGATCTCACTGCATCAGCTCCTTCCAGGCGGTTGCTCTCCCTGTTTGAAACTGTCCCCGGCGTGTGCTGGAGCACACATCCTTGGAGCATCGACGGCCTTTCATCTCCTTTGCCTTGTCATTTGTAAGCTGGCTAGGGTAGTGCTTTGAGGGAAAGCAGGGGCAGTTTGGCACCTCTTTCCCCCAGCGCCCAGGTAAATGACAGATCAGCACAAGGATGAAAGGTAGATCTGTCTTACCTTTGAGGCAAAGTTGCTGCAATAAAATGCTTTTGAAAAGCAGCCGCCCTTCACGTATTTAAGGAATTTGCCCTGTCTGCAGCTCTTTACAGAACTGCATCCTTCTGCTCCCCCCTGGCGCCCTGCTTGTGGTGATAAGGCAGTTCATTAAAAAATCTATTTTGCTCTCTGCAGAGTCCTATTTTATTTGTGTTCTGTCTCGCCAGAACATTTGCATCTATTTCCTACTGCATCAGTCTTTATAGGGTATTGATCAGTTGGAAGATCACAGTCATTGCACAGCTATGACGATAACCGGGACGGGGGGTAAAGGCATAGAAAAACTTTTAGGGTGTCAGTAAAGAACCTGAAGATCTTCTCGTTGCCGTGATCAGCTAATGAGCAACCAGTGATTCACGTATTTCTCCTAGAGTAGTACTTACTAGTGTCCCAAGATTTGTGCAGGGAGTTGCTTTGTAAACCTTTAAAACCCCCATGATATGTTACCAGCTAAAGGTTTCTATTGATCTCTTACTTCTGTTCCCTTTAGCAGAAATTTATAGGAATTTGATTTTCTTGTGACTTCTAAGGGCTGATAAGAACAAGCTGCTAAGGCAGCTCCAATGAGGTGAAAGAAGCCTGGCGCTGTAACACTGTGGCACTCTCGCAGTGCAGAAATGCTGCCAAGGCGGAGAGAAACCCGAGTGTGACATGTTGATAACATCCTCCCATCAGGTGGTCTTTTCCACTAGCTCTAAAATGTCAACAAGTCTGAGGGAAATGCCTTTGTTAAGCTTTGAATGATCTACTTCTGGGTATCTGGGAATAACCAGAAGACTACTCAAACCACAAGAGTGCATCTAATTTTAGCAGCCCTTCATTTTGTGCATGCGAGCTTTTGTGTTCTGCAGCTCCAGGAAAAAACAACGGTTCCTTGCTGAGCCAAAGACAAATTTTCTTGGTTTTAAATCAGCCCCTTGTTGAGTCATGATCACCATGAAATCATCCCTCTTAAAATTATAGAGTCTGTAATTGTCATCTCAATTTTGCATCAAAAACTAATACTGAGCCCGTTCCAAAGGATCTATGGTTGATGGTCTCTGAAGAATGTGTGTCAGCAGGCAGTTTGAGGATGCCACTGGTGATGTTTGTTGATGGTAGATGAAAGATCTCTGACATAGTTTGGATAGTAGAAGCATGAAACAAGTATTTGACCACTGAGAGGGATATTAGTGCTGTGCAAGACTGTTTGGAAGGAAGCAAGTCCAGAGAGGGGTGAGGTACAGGCTTCCCAGCTTCCAAAACCTAAATTGAACATTGAACACCATCTCTCTCGCTAGGAGGGACAACATATAATGTCCCTCACAAAATGTCAGAGTCTACTGGAGTGTTAGACTAAAACACGTGTTTAAATCTCACCCACACTGGACAGAAAGAGTATGAACAGAACTAACACAGAGGATGGCAGGCACTGAGCATTTTGGACACTTATTTGGGACTTCACAAAATAGAAATCAAAGCCAGCAAAATGCAATGACGTAAAGGCAGTAGCACAACAAAACTATTACCAAGAAGTAGCTCCAGTTGTCCTGTTTGTGTATATACAAGTGAAGATTTTAATCATTCTTGTGCTAAATTATGACGACATCCTAGTGTCCTGAAGCCAGAGGCCCTCCCAGCTGATGGGATCAGCCATAAAAGCAAGCAGCACCTCCTGGCAGCTATGAACGTAGTTTGGGATTGTGTTGAGTACCTGATAATGTGTAGTGTTTCCTCATGGAGTCCGCTGAGCTTGGCAGCGTGGAGTCCGCTTCCGAGGCAAGCCTTGGCCAGTCTGACTGCGGCACGCTTCCAGCCTTAGCTAGGCTTGGCAGGACAAAGAGAGTGATAACCACTCTAAAAGTAAAAGCCAAGCTGTTTAACAAGCGAGCCCTTTGCCACGCTATGACAAGAGTACCCTGCCCCAGGGTCATGTTTAGGAACACAGGGAGGATCCTGCTGCGGCCCATCCACCCCACCGCCGCTGGCCACCTCCATCTGCAGAGGAACATGGAGCCTACCCACTTGGAGGGCTCCCAACCCCCTCGCCCAGAAGCTTTCTTCCCCCTTCCTAAGGCACAGGTAGTGAAGTGTAAGGGGTTTTAACCCTTTCAAAAGCCCATCTTGCTTCTGGGTGTTCATTATTGCAACAGCTGTAGAGTTTATGTATGCAGGTGCCCAGTGGGTGGTTTATGGGATTAGCCTCAACGGTGGGCAACGATTGCCATGAGGTGATTGCATGCTCTCTGAAAATGCATCCTCATCTTTTAAGTGTCCTGCTTTTCAGTGTCATTTAACATACTGCTGATGATGTATTTGTGATCTGTGTTTGAAGAGGCGCGGGCAAAATGGGCAGAGTCTACTGCTGCTGGGCTGTGAAGCACTTTTGTCAACGTTTGGTGAAGTTGTTTGCCAGGTTTCAAAGAACAACTTAGTTTGGCCATAAAGATATACAGTTAGGAAAGGTGTTTAAGCAAGTATTTTTCTCAGACTCAAGCTGTGGTTTTAGAGGCCCACACTTGGATTCAGTGTTGAATTTGGAAAGGTGTTGGCCTGATGATCTGCTGAGGACAAGCGGTGACAAAGAGAGAGGGTGCAACAACTCTAATCCCCAATTCACCCACCAGAGCTGCGTGCAGGGAGGTTGCTGCGTTTCCTGGGAGAAGTAACCTTCATCTTGGAACAAAAAGCGAGACAGAACTTGTACCTGAGCCTCCAAGCTCTTTGCGGGGTTCTGTCTGCTGCCTGTTTGGTACCACTCGTTCAGCAATGTATCGCGCACAGCATCTTAATTTCAGACTGCTTTTTTTCATCGTGGCAAATGAAAGGAAAAATAACTTGAAACAAATATTTCCTGTTCTGTGGTTTTTAACAATGAAATTGTAAACCACAGAAGGGACCCGGCTTGATCTGAAGGTCTTTGAAGTCAGCAGAATTATTCCCACTGATTTCAATGCGCTTTGGGTCAAGGCCACAGGAGGAAGAAAGCAAATGTTTTCTGCCTGAAAAAGTATTAACCATTGGCATTCAAAGAACAGTAAAGTCTGATGTGTAAAATGTGTTCCTTTAAATAAGGCAGTCAGAAACTTTATTTCATTTCCATCTGCTTCCTAATAATTTGCCACTAATACACTAAAAAGGAATAACGCATCTACAGAAGTCATAATCATATACAGAGAAGAATATATCAAAATTATTCGTTTTCTGTACAATTTAATTTTTAAAAGTCACTTTTTTTTTTTTTTGGTGACTGAGAAGAAATATGTCAGAGATACAGAATTTGGGAGGCAAAGAAGTGTTGTTGTGGGGGTAGTGTAGGGGTTGCCACTCCTGTCACACCCTTAGTCGAATAGGCTGCGTGCAGCAGCTTCATATGTAAAATCAGCGATGCCTGCAAATTTTGCCTCGCACAGTTATTAAATCCAAGAAAAGGAATCTATCTGCCAGTGGCCTACTGCCCAAGGATGCTGTCCTTCTGAATCAGCAGACCCATCACCGTGTCAAGAGGCCGTACTCAAGCCTAACGCGTGACAACAAGCCCATCGGGGTCTGTATGTGTTGGGCCAGAGAGGAGATCCCAGCCTGGTGAGCTGCAGGAGAAGAGAGGACTGTGTTGCCACAGCCAGGCTGCATTACCTGCACATGAAACCAGTGAATCAGCGCCAGCCGGAAGATACAGCAAGAGAGGAGGGAACTGGATTAAAGGTGATGCAGAAAATGGAAGGATACGGGTTAGTGCCATTTTGCAGCCTTCTTTAGTTGTGGCAGTGACCAGCCATGGCGTGTGTTACAGGTAAGAAGAATTTTTCAAGGAGGGCTTCCCATTTCAGGATACTTCTGTGAAAGAAACTTCCTCATTTTTAAACATCCACCCTGGAAATGTCCTCCCACTGTAGGAGCCAGTGCATCATTTGGAGATGAATATAGTTTATTCTAGGTTTCAAAGAGGAGAAACCAGAACAGAGTTAAGAACTCTCTTACCATTTGTAAGAACCATTATTTACATTCACGGGAAAACCACAAATCAAGGCAAACATAACATAATAAAAAAAAGTGGTGTTTTTTTTTTTTTTAAAAAAGAATCTGAGATAGCAAGCGTGGTACTATTTGTACTAAAGTATGGGTACTGCCAACCACAGTCCAACAAGAGACCAGTTCATCTTGAGTTTACTCCCAGGAAAAACTCCTCCTTCTCCCCTATATTTCTTCCCACTGCAGAGCTGCACTAATTTGGGTTGCAAAATTACAGGAGGAAAACGCTAACAAAGAAGAAAGGGTTGTGAAATCACTTCATTCTCTTTCAGATTAGAATTCTGTGTCCTTCAGGCTGTTGGGCTGCGACATCGTGGTGGTTTCAGGCTGAAAATTCATGTAAGGTAGATTTACTGAAAGGGTGCCTTACAGAAAACTGGATTTTCCATGGAAGTTATCTATATACTTCAGTAAGTGCTTTAGAGCAATTAATAAAAATGGCATATGGTAAAGCTTTCATATTTTTATAATATGTTAATGATTAACTGACTTCCTACATCTTTGTTGACTTAGTGGGAGAGTGACAAGGAACTGTGAGGTACCTATTTGGTAGCATAACAAGTCAGACAATTTGCACGGGCATTTTTTTCCACCTCCCTTCTGGAACTTGCTTCATCCAGCTGACGCTGCTTCAAAGCCTTAGGCAACTCTCAGACTCACAGAAGTAAGTCTCCTTTTTTTTTTTTTAATGCAACTTATTTTATGAAGTGCTGATAGAGAACAGATGGAGAGAGATTTAAATATTTATTTGTTTCCTATAAAGAATGTTTTCCCAACTGGGAATTGAAGAATTAAGTTTTCAAGCATTAAATCATAGGGATATTGCTAAGAAGAGACCTTCTTAATTACTATGCTCTTGGGGTTTTTTTAAACTTACTTTCTGCTGCAAGACTTGGATTGAACAAAGGATTTGGTTAGTAAGCCATGTCCCAGTATAGATCACTAAAGCTGCATCTAGGCTATAAAACTTTACAAAAGCAGGATTTGAATGTTAACTTCAAAATGCATGCGGTGCCTGGCAACATCTAAAGCAAAAATATTTGCTTAACACATGAAATAAATGGAAATAAATGAATTCCTGCTTACACAGACTGGGAAAAATAACTCTGTGCATATTTATATAGGAAGAGTTTATCATGAGCTTTCTCTTCAAGGTGGTTACAAGTTGCAGCAAAATTTCAACAGGCAGATGGGCTGCAGACAGAGACTCATGCTTGGCTCTTCTATTGTTTACAATTTTTAGTGTATTTTATTTTAGCTGTGCTATCACTTACAAAGAAACAAGCAGCGTCTCCCCTCCTTTTGGAAAGCTCTCCTTTCAACCACCCACTCAATGTCTATGAAGAAAATCTCACCGTCAGGTTGCCGTGTGCAGGTCGTGTGCTCTCCGATTCCCCCTCCAGTAGGCAGTTCCTTACGCGCTGTCGGCACAGGCAATGCCTGTTCCTCCTGACCGGCTGCCTGCGCAGCACGTCCAGGCTGATGCTCTGGGTGCTTCAGGTGTTCTTTGTTTCTCCCGCAGGCACCAGGCAGCATTAGCTCCCGTTCTTTTGGCTGGAAGGTGACTCCTCTTGGGTGACATCTTCTGACGCCTCAAGCCTGTATTCGGTGCCTTCATCTTCCCAGTTGTGTGTGGGCTTTCCGGGACCTGGATGCAGTTGCCTTAGTCACACTCCTGACCCCTTAGTGCTCTTTTCTCTGTGCCAGGCACCCACAGTAGGCAAGCTTTTGGGCTTCCCTCTGCTTTTTGAAGCTTCCTAACAGGATCCCATCTCAACATAGTCAGTGTAGCCATCTCAGTTTTTCAGGGGTTGTCATTTCTGGCATGTCCCTAAACTGTTTTACTTAGGCTCTAAATGGAGCTCCCTTCAAGGCAGAGGCAAAATAATCTGTAGAAACTATGATAATATGGGGTCATCTGGGTCCTGAGTCAAGCCTGCTGCCATCTCACTGCCCACAAGCCTGCAAACACTTATTTAACCTTATTTAACAAGAGCTTAAGGTGGGCTCGACCACAGAAAAGTACAAAACAGTGAGGAATATATAAAAATGATCAGTTTCTCTTCAATCAAAGCGAATCAAGCAAAATCTTTTCCTGAAATAGGCAAAGAACATTTACACAGCTAAATTTCAATGTATTCTTACTCAGTGGAACAGAAGTGAAGATTGCTTTGGTTTACTTGCTCTGAAACACAATGAGAAATTGGAAGCAACAGAGTTCACAACACTGGATATCGGCATTTGGGAGGAAGGGCATATATAAGCTGTGTTAAATCTGGAGAGACTCTATAATGACTTTTAAGACTCTGTGCCCTACTTGTTTGTCTTCTCTAGCTGAAAATGAGTATGTTAGTGACAGCTGAAGCCTAAACACGAGACATCAGTGTTCAAGACTTCATGAATGTCAGGGAGCCTGCATTCAAGGAAGGTGTCATAAATGCGGTTAACTTTGTATCTAGGAAAACGGAAGCAAAAGTATTGCCACGCTGCGTGTTTGTTTAAATGTCTTTTGAAGAAGCTAGGAATAGACTGATTTTAGTAGCCACTGTTGGCAACCCTTGCAGCAGAGGCCACACCAAAAAGACAACCTTAGACGTAAAGCCACACTTCAACCAGAGCTGTGCTGACACAGTGATGACAGAAGGATAAAAAACATTTCTGAAGTTCTCTTCTAGACACATCCGAACTCAAGGGTCTAGAACATTACTGCAGTCTTTGAGTATCATGTCAAGGACCATGCAATGTGTGTAAGACTTCCACAAATTCACACAACAAGCCCCAGCTCCATCTCACACTTCCCTGCAGCCTCTTTCTGTGTCTGAGATCTCACGTGCCAGTTGTTGAAGACTGGCCCATCCAGCTCTGCCTGGTGCTTCAGGTCCCAGAGGGGGAGAGATACAGCAGAAGGGGTGCTGCTACTGGGTTATGTATTACCTAGCACATACCAACCTCTAAGGAACCTCTACTAAATGGCAAACTTCCTCTGTGCCGCTGAAAGCTAGTGCCATCTGGCCCTCAACACTGCATATGAAACAATGCATTTAAAGACAAGTCTTGCCCGTGATTGCATGGTTGGGGGCACTCTCTTATGCCTCCCTACAAGTCGGACATCACCCCCTGGCACAGGCCCTCACCCCATGAGGGAGTCTGAGACCCAGTAACCTGAAAGGCCCAATTATATTTGAACGAACTAATTAAGAAAGTATGCTAGCTTTTTTTCCCTGCATTTACCTGGAGATTTTTTGAAGTCTTTGTTTCAAGAGCTTAAGGCAGGTTGAGTTTTAGAAAGCAGATCTGAAACCCAGCTGAGGCACATAGACTGCTGAATGTAATTAAACCAGCTTTTCAGAAGACGCAGTATTAATTCCAGAAGTGAAATGCATTTGATGCCATTTAGGTTTCTCTGCTCCGAGAACTGATATCATAACCCCAGCCTTTTTTCACTAGCAATTACTGGAAGTAAATAAATGTTGACAAAATTTCAAGTATAGCTCTGTTTCTGTTTGCTCCTGCTGCTGAGAACATCAGGAGGTACAACCTTTACCTCTTCGACTGCAGCATTTCATGTTATTCTTTTTAAAGGTAAGTGTCAAGCGTAGACGACCCCAAAAAGACTCTGTGAAACCACTTGGCAGTTGAGAGAGCAGCTTGCTTCCATTTTTTCTCCTAGAAGCAAGCTTGCAGCTGTAGGAAAGTCAACACAGCTCCCAGGCATCCTCATCTGTTTCTTGTAACTAAGAGGGGGAAAGTCCTGTCTCATTCTGTCCCTGAAGTATATTGGCAATGGCTCAACACACTTTTCATAAGCAACTACTCACTGTGCAATGTTTGATTTAAATAAAAATAAGCAATAAAGATGAAAGGAACCTTCAAGTTTCTACATTTGGATGAATTCACTAGCATGTATCATCTTTTACTGTTAGCTTCTGTCTTCTCTGTGCAACCTTCCACTGAATGCTAGCAAGTTTACATTTTGCTTTTACTCAGGTATATTTCGATAAAAATACATCCATGAAGGAAAGCCCTTCCAAATGAAGGAAATGAAAGATGTATTAAGAGAGGAAATGATAGCAAGGGACTCCCAGGTGAGAAGCCTATAGAAACAGCTCTCCTTTTTTAGCTATTGTTTCTAGACTTTCCAAAGACTGTCCCTAGAAGCTGCTGGAATGTTTGTCAGATTGGACTGAATCAATTTTAAATTAAAATGTTGATGAAATCATGGGACATCAAGAGATGGAACCGTAGCCACCTCTTAACACAATTCTCTTGCTTCTTTGGGTGGGAAGGGTTTTCAGTCATGGTCTTCGTCCCCTGGCATACACACCACATAGACCTAGCTTGTTCCTGCTGGCAAGATTGCCTTTGTAGGTTTGCTCCAGCCCATGAAGTAGCTGGCATGCAGACTTTGAATGCTGAGATCTGGAGCTCTGAGTGAGCTTCCAAATCAAGAACCGCATGCCTGTAACACCAACTGATTACTCAGAAGACCTCCTGTAGCTGATTGAATATGAGTTCATTTGCCTTGGGAAATTTCATGCAGTTGTCCTGTTACAACATTGTATTATTCAGACCATACAGGTAATCTTACTATACTAATTAAATTAATTCAAAATATTTATATGATCACTAAAGCATGAAACCAGTCAATAGATTATGCCAATGCTGTCCGTGTTAGCACAGACTGCCATATGATCTGGGCTTTAAACTGTATTTTACCCAATATAGCTCTAAACATACAGGGACTGAACTTTGACATTTTTCCCTCAGAAGGCTGGAAAGAACATCTGCACAGGGACCAAAAGGTTTTATTAAAAAAAAAATAAATAAAAAAATTCTTTGCTTTTTTTATGCAAATGGCAAGTTAGCAATGGATCAAATCCTTCCTTTCCGAAGGGGATGCCTCTGTCTTTGCAACCTACGGGAAGGGCACTGCTGCTGTCGGAGCCGAGCTCAGCTCCTGCAACACCTCCCATGGATGGAGACTTGCGGGGGTTGACCCCAAACTGCACACCGCTTACGGAACCTGGTGGCTGCAGCGAACAGCTGCTCAGTGGCTGCGGAGGGTGCTGCTGTGAGCCCCAGACTGGTGCAGGGCCCCGTTTTCCTTCCCTCCTTCCTTCCTTCCTTCCTTCCTTCCTTCCTCTCTTCCTTCCTCTCTTCCTGTCTTTCTCCCTTCCTTCTTGAGGTCTCACAGCAAGTGAGCCGCTGGGATGGGTGAAATCCTGGAGGGAGACGCCCTCTGCAGCTCACTCCCGGTTTTACTTGGCATCTGCAAGCGAAATGCTTTTTTTTTTCTTTTTTT
>VYXH01007534.1:225065-243050 GCA_013397275.1 Burhinus bistriatus
CCTGGATGCAGTCCTGAGTAATGTGCTCTAGGCATTCCTGCGTCAGCAGGGGAGTTGGACTAGATGATCTCTAGAGGTCCCTTCCAACTCTGATTTCGTGATTCCGTGAAACCATTCCTCATGTCCTGTGGGGCTACTATACTGCATGGCTGGTAACAACTGTTAATTAGATGGGGGGGTGTGTGTGTTTATGATCACTTTGTAAATAATGTAGCAGATTGAGATAGCATTTATAAATTGGTTTTGTTTTAAGTAGATAAAAACACAGGAGGTTATTCCAGAGCAATTTCCTCCACGCAAGAAAGGATTAAATGTACATTTGCAATAATGGAGATTAATATGTCCCACAGGAAATCAGTCCTATCGGAGATATATAGATGAACTAGGAGGCCAAAATGATAAAACTGCAGGTGTTGCTGTGTTTGGCTGGTGTCAAAAACCACTCTGTCCCATCATTTTATCACTGGCATCAGCTTTGGGACTGTAGTGGGCACCGGTATGAGAAGATGGAAAGTGTTTGCTTAAGGCCATATTGTTAAGAAGATATTTCTTATTTAAGATTTCCACAGATGGATTTTTGCAACTAGATTGTATCACTAAATCTGTTAGGTTAAGATAAGTAAATAGAAAAGTTATTGCTTTAGTAACAAAATATAGTTGCAGATCTATCTTCTTATTAGGGTGAACTTGGTATAGTATTTCTTCAGTCTTGAATGCAATGGGAGCAGGAGAAAAGGTTATTTTAGATAACTCATAAAATATAAAGATCTCTAGAACCGTTCAGAGCTACATAATAAATACAAGGCCACATATTCTCTGATCACAAATCATTCCTATAATTGGTCAGAAAGTTGTATGAAAGACATGAGAAATTAACAGATTTTTTTTTTTTTTTTGTAATTAGAATAAAAACCCTGATTTGCACTCCGAGTGAACAGTCAGGAAACAAACCCAAAATCTTTTGCTGGGCTAAATGACTAAAATCTTTTCCACCACAGTGTTAGTATGATTTGAACTGGAGAAGTTGGGCAGGTTATGAACGAGTGTGATTCATGAAGGTAAAACACAAAAGAAACCTTGGTTAAAGTTAGAGAGTGGGAAAGCAATGGCAGCA
This sequence comes from Burhinus bistriatus, assembly GCA_013397275.1. Lineage (NCBI taxonomy): Eukaryota > Metazoa > Chordata > Aves > Charadriiformes > Burhinidae > Burhinus > Burhinus bistriatus. Next base: position 226,180 of record VYXH01007534.1, read on the forward strand.
CATCCAGGCTCCAGCCCCTGCAGAGAGTGCTATATTTCTGATTAATTCAAGTGCTTCTGCTAATGCATTCATGGTTAAATAACCTTAAAATGGTCAAAGTTCAGCGGTCATTATTAGACTCCGTGGCCTGGATTGGCTCACGCCTCTGAATGACGGCGTTTTCTGTCTAACGCTGGTCCCAGCAGCCCTCGGTAAGGGCAGCACAAAAGCAGAAGTCTCTTCAGGTTGGGCTGCTGCACCGAAAACACAGCTGCCAGGGGAGAGGAGTGTGGCTTCTGTGGCTGCTTCATAGGATCTCGCGCAACATCCAGGATCCTGAGGATTTTGTTGGATTTCGTTTCTACTAGCCAGGAACCCTAGGGCTCCCGATTACCTGTAATGTGTATAAGGATCTTGGAAGATAATGGTTAATAACCAAGGAAGAAAATATCTTGGAAAAAGATGTGAATTTTCCTTTTGGGAATGTAAAATAGCGATTGTAATGGGAGCTAATCGGAGACCCTTTCTGCTCCTTGTAATACCAGAAAATATACAGACTTAAAAGCCCAGATGTTGTCTACAGACATTAAATTTCAACAACTCACTACAATTGGGGAAAGATGACTACCGTCCTCCCTCTGTACACATGTTCTCTCCTGCTTTTTCTTTTTCACTAACAGGTTCACCTATTCACCCAAATAATAACTGCCTCTCCAATTTTATGCTGTGCTTCTTTCCAGTGCCTCTCTCTCTTCACATGGCAACCGTGTCTGCGACAGAGCAGAAGACCTCCAGAGGATGAACTCCCTGGTCAGCACCTCGCACCTCCAGCTAGCCGCCTTTGCTCTGGGTACGGTAGGCTGGATCCTGTGCACCGTTTCAATGGGAATTGTGGAATGGAGAGTGTGGCACGTGGACAACACCACCATCATCTCCTCTGGCATTGCCTGGGTGGGGATTTGGAAAGTCTGCTTCATCAGTTACCTTCACGTCTCACCTGGCTATAAAGAACAGTTCTGCCATAAATTCAGTGGCTATGACTCCTCCATCCCCCACGAAATTTATGCTGCTCAGGGCCTCCTGTTGATCGCCATGTTCACGGGCTTGCTGGGCCTGACTGCCACAATATTTGCTCTGAGAAATGTTTGTATGGGAATCGCTCACAAAGCTCTCATTACCCGTTTCTTCCTGGTGGGTGGCTTCTTCTACGTATTCGCTGGTCTGTGCGTCCTCATTCCCGTGAGCTGGAATTTCTATTCCGTAACACACAACCAGAGCATCGCTTTTCCTCCTTCTTACTACATGCCCTCCAGCCCAGCGGCACAGGAAGCTGGTGCTGCCATTCCTATTGGAATTGTGGCTGTTATCCTCCTGCTGCTAAGTGGGACTTTTTCTCTCTCGTACAGGTTGCCGGTGACCGCAGACACTATCACGAAATTCTGACAGGGTAAATCTCTGCTGTGCTGTTTCAGAACAAGAGCATAGTAAAGACATAAGGACAGCAGCACGAGTGATTTTATAGGCAAGGAACTGCAGAATTTAGCTCTAGTCTACAGTAGCCACACTATTTTGTTATATGAACCAGCTGAATTACCATCTTAATTGTGACTTATGACCAGAGGTTCACCTTTGAGATAACTGCTGTTGAGCAGCAACTATGATTGAGTTTTACCAGTTGTCCTCTTTTGTATATACAAATGTTATCGATTAATTTATTTTTTGTGTAAGATATTTACCATGCTCAAAGACCTGACTCTGAATTAACTGTCCTGTTAGAAAAATGTGAAATGACGTGTTAAATGTGAACTTGTTTCCTGGTTGGTACTAAACTATTTTGTCCATTATTTAATTACATCTGTAGCAAAGTACGTTTTGTGACAAGTTGAGACTTTTAATATCAATAATAGGAGTGTCATCATGGTTGTGTCAAATGAGTCTTCCCTGAATTGTCTTACAAAGGTCTTGCCAGTTTCTGCTCTTCCTCTAGGGCACATAAAGAGCTGTGTCTTTAATGCTTCTATTTTTCTTTCAAGCTATTTGCATTTTATGTTGCAACACGTTTGCCAGCGGGCAAGGTGGCTCTCAGTTCCTCACTTAGGCAGAGCCAAAAAGTCTGCAAGTGTTTGCTCCTTCATCAGCCACTTCACCGAATCCAAAGGTATTGCAAAAGATGGAAACAACTTCTACAAGTTATTACAAAACTGCTGTCAAAATCAGTGCTCTCGGTAACCAGGAATATTCAGTACAACTTTCAGGGTATGATTCATCTGATGTAGACGTCTATATCTAAACCAGTCACTTCAGGCTCCTTTTAATAGTCAATATAGAGACAAAGACAATCTTTTTCCAAAATAGATGCCTAGAATGGCTAGGAGATGACATGCTCCCTAAAAACCTGTTTCTCTTAACCCACTGTAGTGACTGTAATAACTACAGTTGCTAACTCTGGCATACACAACCAAACTTCACCTAAGCTAGATTAAGTTAGGTGAAATGAATCTGTCATTTAAGAGGCATTTATGAAATGCCAGTGCCATTTAAAAAAGAAATGTCCCAAATGCTGAATAAGGACAATTAAAAAAAAAAATAATTAAGGGGTTGGGAGGAATGAGTAAGCACTGTTAACAAACCGATGATCTCTTGAAAAAAGGTTTCTCAAAAAGTTATTACATTCTTAAAGAAATGCTACAGGAATCCAAGTAATTTAATTTTACCATTTACTCTTTTAATTGTCCTCCATTTTCTAAAATACTCATGGGTTCAGAGAAAAAAGAAAAGAAAATTTAACAAAAAAGTAAGAATTCTCGTACAATACAAGAAAAGGTAAAACACCAGCAAACCAAGTCTTATTGCTTGTGGCTGTTACTACCTCAACTTGTCCTAGCAGTCCAGTTTTTCCTTCACATCTTCCACATGGTCTCGACTTTGCCACACTGACTGCCTAGACAGAATCTCTACAGCACCTTCATTTCCTCTCTGGTCTTCCAGTCTCTTCTGAAACAGCAGCTTATCTCATCATTGGTAATTTTTTCAGCTGCTGCAAGGGTTTATCTTTTGACTGTTTACAATGCTGTAAAGCATTTTCAAGTGGTGTTTCAATGAAGGCAAGTGATTTAATCACTTGTTTATTCAATATTGTTTCTAGTTTGATTTCTACTATACATCCTTTACAATGTTGGTAGGTTTAGTTTTTAAAAGTGCAAGTCAATAGAACTGTTATCTCTTCCCACGGGGCCTACAATAATATTAGATTTTATCTTATTGTAGTTGTGAGGGGAAATAAAAAATCTATCCATGTGTTTATGCCAGCATTTCCCCACACTAATAAACCACCAATATTCCCTGGCAAGGAATTTGAACTTTAACAGAAAATGACTGATTCTTCAACTTTTTTTGAGTTCATGTAGGCACAAGAACGACAATAACCCCAATTGTATTTGTTAGCTTTATTCACTAAATGACTGGGTTCGATTTACATTTATTCTTCTTGGCTAAGAGCAAAAGCAACAAACAACATCAGACACACGCCAAGATTCTGCATTGCCCCCACAGCTGTTTCCACCAGGGATTCTGTTCGTCTCTCCTGATGTGTGGCTAGGAAACACTGGTGGTGTGTCAGACGTGGGCTGGATGGGGAGTAAATTCCCCAGCTAAACACTGGAGTAGATTACCTAGGGAGATGTGTGGGGTTTTAAAACTACATTTTGTTAAAAATAAGTTTAGACAAATAGTGCCATGAATGCCACAGGTATGAGTGAGCCTGGCTCAGGAGAAAGGGGTGATCTAGATGGAGCTCTTGGTGTCCTTTCCCACTGTACATCCTAGGTCTCTAATACAGGTATCTATCAATAGTTACATGGTCCAGATTATATTCTGATATATGATAAAATACAGTCTATGGTGAAATACCAGGCTATATTAAAACTCCCAGTCCTTCCCTGAAGAAAAGTAGGAGAAAAAAAAGACCTAAGCTCAAAAAAAGGGAGAGGTAAAACTTCCATTGATTTCAGTGGTATAGAGCCTGTCTGTCTAACCTTGATCCCTCAAGGCTGTGCGATTCATTAAATTTTAGTGAATGTTTGCGCTCATTAAGATTGAAGGAAAGTAAAGCTCCCGTGTTCTTACTTCACCAGCGAGGAGGCATAGTTTCTTTGTGCATATTTTCATGACACATCTGTTTCAGAATTTGAGAAGCTAAGTTACCTTTCAGAAGGTCAGTTTGTTACCATTTCAGTTGTGCTTGTACAGCTATTTTTATGGTTGTCTGCATGATTTTGCAGCTGAAATTATTACGATTTAAAACTCAAAAATGCAAAACTTTTTTGGAAGGCTGTTTTTAACCTAGATTGCTTTAGGGAGCGATGCTATAGCCTGCCCCCCTGAATAATTTGTTGTAGCACAACTGAGGATAGGCAGCGAGCTGTAGTGCAAAGACAGGAGTGAGTGGTCGGGGCCTCGAGGTAGAGAGATAAGGGGCAAGAACCTCTTAAGCAAATGCCACCACTGAAGAGATCGTATCGCACAGCTCCGTCTCCAGCTTCAGTGCAGTCTGGGACCTGCTGCCTCCCCAGTGACAGCACCACGCGCCTTGTGGGCTCCACCCTGTCTAGGAATGTCTCCACGCTGGCCTCAGTCTACACATAAACCAGTCTCGCTTTATTTTTTCTGAGTTGACAATAAACAAGTACCTTGTGATTCACTCACATGTCTGAATTCACTGCTGGGGGAACGGATCTGAATACCAAGCCTCCCTTCGAGTTCTGCTGGGTGTCTAGGTGTAATGATGAGGCACCCATCTTTGACCTCCGTAACATACTCCTTGGTATTAATCTACCACACGATGTGTTTTGTTAACCTTATTTACGCATACTGTCTACCTCACCTGTCCATTCATGGCCACTGATCAAAACGTGTATGAATATGTATGTTCAACATGCCTCTCAAAGATGGGTGCTCAAACAGTGGATGGAGCTAGAAAGTGCCTAATAGTAAAACAAAGTCTACTGAGATTTTCTCCCCAGGTGACCATGCAATTCTCACCAACATCGTTTGTGTTCAGGTAAAGGAAGAGTGAGGAACTAGAGACACTGTACTGCAGAGTAGGACATCAAATTAGTCGGGTTAACTTAGTAAACAAAATTTTTATTCAAGTCAGCAGTTTTACATGAAGACAGTCTTAATTGCCAATTGTGAGTTCTTTAGCTGATTAAAAACAATGCTAGTCTCAGAAAGAAATGTCTTTGTTGTCACATGGCTTATGGTATATTACAATGATGAGAGGGAGGGTGTTTTTCAGGAGAGAGATATTTTTAGACTGTGGACCATTTTCCCCTTACAATCAAAAAACTGAAATGTCACAGGCAATTTCCTGCTCTTTAAGCCATTAAAATACTTCAGGACAAAGAGTTTTTGCTTAAAAAATGGAAGTCTGGCTGGCATAGTGTTTAACAGCAAATTGTTTTCTTAAAATAGGAAACCAATGTACATTAAATTAAAGGTTCCCAGAAGAGACATGTTCTCTGTGAAAATATACCTTTTTCAAAACTAAACTGGGATTCCTTTCATTCTTGACAACATCTGTATTGTCAGACCCAGTATTGACTCATAAAAACATGTTTTTCAACCGACATATTCCCTTTCCACCACTTAAATAATTTACTCTATTTCCATTGTTTGAGAGAGGTGAGATATTGTTCAGTAATTAGGAAGGTGGTTTGTATCGGCTCTCAATTATTGTGGCAAAATCAACAATACACTAATCAAGAAAATGTAAGTGAATCTTATCTCAGAATTATAAACCCAATAAATACTGGCTCATAATTGGGAACAGGGTACAGTATGCACTGTTAAGATCCAATTCACAGGAAGTTACCCTCTTTCTCTTGAGATATCTGTGGAAAAGACCAAGTGCGAGGTTAATTCCCAGAATGATATTTTGAAGAAGCATATACATTCTGACTGTCCAAGGTCACTGCAGGTGCAGGCTGATTTTCAGCAGCTGAATATGCAGGCCCATTAGGGAATAAATTGGTACATGTAAAAAAATAGATCTCACTTTGAATTAACATTGCCAAAATCTTACCAGACATCAGCTGATGAGAACAATTTGTACCTGCCCACCCAGCCTGCCCCACGTGGCCGCAGGAAAGACATTGCAAGAAGGAGAGAAAGCAGATGAGAAACTGGAAACTAGAGGCATTGCACCCACTATGTAGGTATATCACAGCTGCCGGCTGGCTGAAACTGAGGGGAAAAAATTCCCTTACACAATAGAAGTGCTTAAAAAGCCCTGGACGCCATGGAACTGGAAATGAAGCATTCACAGCTTGCGGAAGAGATTGGAACTATCAGCGTTATTGCTGAATAGCACTTTGAAGGTATGGCCATAAAACTGGCTAATATGAATATGTTTCATCTGTCTCTAAAAAAAAATATGTAATATCCAGTAGTAGCTAGCCATGGCCAAAAAAAAAGGATGAAATCTTGGGGTGAATTTGAAATTACTTAAAGCCGAATTTCTAGTGATTTATCCATGTAAAGACATGGTCATCCACCTACTGGACTTTCAGAAGTCCTACTGAAAAGCTTGAAGTGTCCATATGCAACTTTCAGAATAATTGATTTCAGTGGACCTCAGGTCTGAGCTTTAGCATTACAAATACGTGTAAAATCTGCCCCATAGTCTTTCCGTATGACAGTTTCCCATTTGTAAAATAAAGACAGTAGCAACTGACAAGAAGTTATGGCGAAAGATACATTAAAGATCAGCGTGATGGGAGCCACAGAAGGCACTGAAATAGATCTGCTGAACCACTGGGTTTTGTTTGTGCTCCGAAGCCATACTGAGGGATGCATGTGTCCCTTGGGTGTGTGACGCTGCCTTGCTGTTACTAACAGAGCAGAGGCAGAAGAGGAATGGTGTCATGCAAAGCAAAGGAGGGGGGAAAGAGGGACAGCAAGCGAAAAGAAGGAAGAAAAGAGAAGGAGCGAAAAGCAAAAAGAGGCAGATTCCAGGAGGCTATAAAAATACAAAATATTATCACTATTTGACATCATGATAGTAAATACTTAATAAAAATTACAACATGCAAAGGGGCTGACTAACAAGTGATGGGTCAAATACGGAAAAAAAGATGAACAAGAAAGCAGGAATCTCATGTTTAAAAGATAAGCAAAAATGAACTGAAGAAAAGCAGAGAAAAAAATAGGTAGGTCATACAGAAGGCAACACTGCAAAAGAGCAGGGAGGGGGCCCACCATGTTCCCATCTGACTACTCCAGCTTCAGCAAAGTCCTCCTTGATGGCAGTGACTCAGGTGGGAACCGCAACACTGAGGACACCAGGAACACAACTGATTGAGCGCAGATAGCAGCCACATGAGCTGAACCCCACTGTGCTGCTCAGGCCAGGCAGTAAAATAACGTACTCTACTTTTTTTTTCCCTCCGGTGCATCCATCCTGGGCCGTGTTTGCTTATGGCATGGCTGTGCCAGTTCGCAGAGGTGTCTGGACCATGCCCCGTTTGGCACCACCTTCAGCTGGTCGACATCAGGTATGCTGGGCTGGATGCTGGGCGTCAGCTCCCGAGCAGCACCGAGCATGGCATACCAATGACACCTCCGTCATCTCCTCCAGCACTGCTTGGGTGGGAACTGGGAACCTGAGCAGTCACTTCCAGGTCTCCAGGGACTTTTGAATAAAGGTCTGTCACAGAGTGGGATTCAGTGAAGACGTTACCCCCTGGAAACCTTGTTTGCTCAGATGCTTTCACTGGCTGCTGTGATCCTGGGAGCACTAGGAAAAACCTACAAGCTTTGCTCTAAGAAATATTTATAAGGGTTGTGCTCAAAATCCATGTATCAGCTTTTTCCTAGCTGGGGGGGATGTTGCAAATGTTCACTGGTGTACTGTGTTAATCCTCACAAGCTGCAATTTCTGTTCTGCCACGGTGTCTCATTTCCCCTTCTCCCCACGCCAGCCCAGGGCACAGGAAGCCAGTGCTGCCGCTCCTACCGGGATTACAGCCCTTGTCCTGCCGCTCGTGAGTGGGACCCTTTCTCTTTAACATAAACATGCTATTGTGCTGGATGCCAAGGCTCCTTCTGATAATACAGACTTCCGATGCCTGTGAGAAATGTGAGGCAGGACTACAGGATAAACATAGCAACACAGAGACTTCATCTGCTCAAGGAGCTCTCTGGGTTCAGCTGTGACTCTTCAGTGACATTCATAATTTGCTGTTTGATTTCAGGGGAACAGAAACAAAGTATGAGACAAATGATTTTCACCCAAAGAATTAGTTCTTGCTAACTCTGAAACTCTGAAACACTGGTATGTCTCAGTCGGGTGGCTGCGTTCATGTCAGTGTTGCTGATGAGTGTGATTTCTTAAGTGACCTTATGCATAGGGGGACTCCGTTTTGTTTGGTTGTGGACAGACACAGTATTTGCTGTGGTTAAGTGTAGCTTTAAATTTTCTAACTTATGGTAGGAAAAAAATGAGATTGTTGAAGTGACTGTACTTTTTAACGTAAGGGTTTCAAACTAACAGGTATAATAGTCTTCTGGCAGGCGCTCAGCACATGCCAGCTCATCCTATCTTTCTGTGGATGCAGACCATGAAAGCATACCCCATGAACCTATCAATGTGATTAGTTGCAAGAGCGTTAATACCTTATCTTCTTGCTGTTATTTCTCAGAAATGTTTGTATCTGCCAGGACATCTCTCTGTAAGTAGCTTCATTTCCAGTGGTAACTCAGGAATTTTGAGACTTCCATTTTGCAGCTGTACATAGTAAACGTTGCTTGGTTTGCTAGTAGTCCAGAAATCCTAAATGATCCTGTGGACATTCAAAGCCGATGCAGACAGTCACCGAAGTTGGTGGCAGTCTTCGGTGCCTCCAGGATCCTTCCAGCTGCCATGCTCAGCCCAGGCCTCCGAAGTTGCTGTCAGGTGCTGCTCACTCTTTCGGAAGGCTGGTCATCAACCCAGTCGAAGAAAGCATTGACATCACTCATACCCTCTGCCAGGAGGAGTTTTGTCCACAAATTTCATAAGCTTTGACATGAATGTTTAAGCGGCAGTCATATGAAGATTGTTATTACTGGTCAGAAAGACTTGCTTCTGATGAAAGCAGTGCTTGCTTCTCAGAGACCCGGCAATGCTTTAGAAAATCTGTTTCATTAGTGAAACTTTGTACTTGCAGCAGTATAACTGAAATGAACCTGAGTGTGAAAACATAATTCAGGCTTTCAGCCTGAAAAGTGAGGCTTACAGGAGCCCGATCACGGAAATCAAAGGGAATTTACAAAAGTACTCAGCATCTTGCAGGATTGCTCTTTAATTTTGCTTAAAAGGCTAAGCTCTGATATGCAACATAACTGCCTAAGGACATGCTGTCAAAACAACTTGGTTTAAGAGAAAGAAAAACTAGATAGTTTGAAGAAAACTACCAGCAGTCCATACGACCTAAATTACCCCATTATTCTATTTGCGAATCATGTTGTTTCTAGAAAATCTGACAAGGAACTCCAATTCTTTGTAAATTACCTAAATTAAAACCACCCTTATTGTAATGGTCACTCCAACACCTTAAGAGATGAATGACAAACCATGGGAGGCACAGGAGAAGAGCAGCACTGAACAGAAGAATTATAAAAACAAAGGTTGTGAGGGGTAAGGGAGAAGAAAGTTGAGTGAGTCACTGAGGACAAAACTGTGAAAGAGGCACGAAAATGCCAACGAAGAAGAGAGAAGCAGAAAGGGGAAGCAAGAGGAAGGTGATTTAACAAAGACAGGGAGAAGTAGAGGATAAAATCTGGTTGGAGATTCAGAAGATACAGTTTTTGCCTGTGCAGAATTCAGCCTGAAATGGTCTTCTGCTCAGAAAATGAGAATGGACACTTTTACTTCAGGGTTTCAGATTCAGAAGGAAGACCAAAAGAATACGTTACACAGGCAGATAACTTAGCTGGCCTGTGATTGCATGGTTGACTGAGGGCAAAATCCTCACATAAATCTGGAGAGCTGAGAGTTGGTACATCTGGAAGTGGAGAATGCAAATGACTGCAGATTTATGCAACACATCTAAATATATTTTGCAGCATACATGTGTCTTGGAAGCTCCTGTCCTCCTATTAGTATTCCTCTACCTAAGGCTTTCTTGGAAATTAAGGATTTGTAAATGGATGGCCAACATCTTATTTGGGATGACCAACATCTTCATCCTGAGAGGGTATATCCATGTTAGTTTCTCTCAACTAATAGTTTTCTCTGTCCATTCACTGCAGTCTGCTGCAAGAGCAAGATTTAACCCCAAAGCCAGTTTAATCCATTGTTTACACAAAATCTTAGAAATAGTGTTCAGTTACTGGAAAGCCAGCAGAGGAAGCCCATGTTAACACAGCTTTTTACAAATACTGTCTGATTAATTCAGTGCTGGTGAGTAAACAAAAAAAGCAGAGAGCCCCAAAGGAAAAGAGCTCTGCATCTTTTAAAGCAGAAACTGTTTACAGCAGAGTGGATAGGCTTAATAAGAGTAGCTTCTGCTTTCAAGCTTTTACAAATAACAAAAGTTTTTATATCAGTCCACTTTGGCAGATTGGTGTTGGTGACCAAAGTCTGGATTAGGAACCACAAAAATGCTGTTACCCAGCCCCTGTGGTAAGTGATCTAATCACTGTGCAATGGCTAGACGCACAACTGTTGGGACAGACATTCATGTCTGTGAAGTACTCAGAAAATTGATTGCATTGCTCAGACAACACCTGGACTGCTGAACTAAGGATCGGTGATTTAATACCATTAAGAGTGAGTAGTAAGCAAGTAGCTACAGATACCAGCTTGGTTTTAGGACAGGCTGTCTTTTTGCCAAATCAACTCTGGGAAAAAGATTATCAGCTGACATCGTAAAATGAAAACAATTAACAACAGTTGAGAAACTGGCTCTTGTCCTATAATAGGCACACATGAAGGTTAAATATGCTGAAAAATTCTACTAACCTTACTTCAGCCTTCTCAGAGTAATCACCTGGCAACGAGATTATGAGAAAAAACCAAACATATAATTTGTGATGTCAGCGCTAGTTATTTGAATCCCCTTTTCTGATCACTTGTCAAATCATTCTTTTCTTATTTTGCATTAATTCTTTTTTCTTCTTTTTTATTATAGGTATTTCTGATGGACCAAATTGTACTTCTTCAGACTGAAAGGCTGGAAGGTTATTATTGAGAGAAATAACTGATTTGAGCCTGGGAACTCTTGCAGAAGGAAATTGTAAAACCTAAAAGGAGTTGAACTTTGACTGAGAAACTCTCTACTCTCATGAAAGGCATGACAGAAAGCTTCCTTCTTATGGATTTAAGCAAAATTGTTAAAAGAGAAAGATTCCTCTTAAAATAATTTGGTCAAGTGTTTTATACCACAGATGCAATTGCAGTGCTGTTGACTGGCAACGGCCATTCATGGCTCCTTGACACATTCCCTTAATGGAAATCTACCTCCTTTAACAATTTCAATGTTGATTAAATCCATAAGTTTATAATTTTCTGGTTAAATATCTAAATTAATATCTTAGGACAGTAATTTGGGGATTTTTTATAGATGCAGCGCACTAGAGTGAAATCAAACAATAATTTGTCATTGCTACAACATCCTGAAATTGCCCCTTTGGCTTACCTGCTGGAGACCTGGGCTGGGGTGAGGAATGAGTTAGTGCCAATTTCAGACAAAAGTTTGGATGCTCACACGTTAACATGCTCTAACATGTGAATTTTAGAAGCCCAGAAACCTCAGTTTTTACAGCTTTGTTCCCAGCACAGTGAATGAGAATAAAATTCAATATTTTTCCTCATTCAGATTTTAAAAGAAAGCCTACCTTCAAACTCCATGTGCAGAGCAAAATACCACACAGAGTTAAATGTCTGGAAACTCTGGGGACACCCTATTCCTCTGTTCCTTCTCTTGAAACTGGGTCACCCAGCGGCAAAAAAAAAATGCAAGACTTTGATCATACAGAAAAGCTTGGCTGCACAGCTGGGGGCTGAGCAGTGCTAACCACAGAACCTGTCTTGTTGCTCAAGATAAGGAGGGCCTTGAACCCAGGTCACTCACTTTTAAAAGAAATGTGCTCTTATGATAGAAAATGGCGATTAACATCCTTGCAGGCATTTTTTAAAGTAGCTGTCACTGCATGTCGTGAGGGGCCGGATCCACCTGATGAGAGTCAAATGTGCTCTGTCTGCAGCTGCTAGGTTTTAGTGTATTCCAGAGGTGTGGACGGATCACGTTTCTAAAGTGAAATGGGGCTTTAGCAGGAGTTCATAGAATCATAGAATGGTTTAGGTTGGAAGGGACCTTAAAGATCATCTAGGTCCAACCCCCCGGCCATGGGCAAGGACACCTCCCACTAGACCAGATTGCTCAAAGCCCCATCCAACCTGGCCTTGAACACTTCCAGGGATGAGGCCTCCACAGCTTCCCTGGGCAACCTGTTCCAGTGCCTCACCACCCTCAGAGTGAAAAATTTCTTCCTGATATCTAATTTAAATCTACCCTCTTCCAGTTTGAAGTCATTACCCCTTGTCCTATCACTACATGCCCTTGTAAAAAGTCCCTCTCCAGCCTTCCTGTAGGCCCCTTTCAGATACTGGAAGGCTGCTGTAAGGTCTCCCCGGAGTCTTCTCCAGGCTGAACAACCCCAACGCTCTCAGCCTGTCCTCATAGAAGAGGCACTCCAATCCTCTGATCATCTTCGTGGCCCTCCTCTGGACTTGCTCCAACAGGTCCATGTCCTTCTTATGCTGAGGGCTCCAGAGCTGGATGCAGTATTCCAGGTGGGGTCTCACAAGAGTAGAGTAGAGGGGCAGAATCACCTCCCTTCAGCTGCTGGACACGCTTCTTTTGATGCAGCCCAGGATGCTGTTGGCCTTCTGGGCTGCGAGCACACATTGCCGGCTCATGTTACCTACCTGGCTGGTAAAATCTTGGACTCTTGCTCAACAGAGAACTTCAGGCATCATTAAAGCTTTGCAGGACACAAAAAGCACAACTTAGAGTTCGGACCACCCCCGAAATCAGGCCCTTCCTTCTGTAAATCAATAGTCATCGCACACACTGGGTTTTTCAGTGAATGTTTAGTTTTCTACACGGCCAATATCACACCCAACAAAAATGTGACAACAGCTGATCACCTTCAGGTTAAAAATTTCTTGTCCATCATTTTTTATATTGCCTAATTAGAATCACTTTCAGTATGTTAGGGTGGGATGTGTGTATAGCATTAATGCTTCCTATAGAATGGAAACTGTGGTATACAGGGGACGCTACTTTCAACGCATCTGTGGACGTTTTATGGTTCAGACTCTGGAAAGCCCCACATTATTTGAAAGAACTCTTTTAAAAGTTTTTGTCATTTGCGTTAGAATCCTCCTGCCTCCATGGAAATTGCTGCCAACAAAGACTGCCCAATGCTGGCTGCTGCCATGGAGATAGCAGCGACATGCTTGGGCCTCTTTGCTCTGTGGAATATCTCCAACAAAGAGTTTCAAAAATATATTGCATTTTGTCTAGTGAGAGGAATCCTAAACACCATTCCCAGGAATGCTGTTTTAGTGCCAGTAATCTTGAGTTCAATTAGTAGTTAAAAATCAGGGCATTTCTTTGTCTCCCGAATTCAAATTCTCCTCCAACCCAGGAGCAGGGTTCCTCCTTAGGAAGCTGGGGATGCTGCTTCTATTGATTTCACTTTTACTGTTGTGCCATTCTTAAGTGGGGTCTTAATGATCTTTGGCAGATATTTTTTTATAGGGTACATCCTACCCATAAAACAAAGAAGTTTAAATTTAGGCTCTTGCAAACAACAAAAAAAGAAAAATTCTTTCTGTTGACTCAGAACAAACCTGTCCTCCTGGTAGCTCTGGCTTACCAGTTGATTCTCGGTGCTCAAAGTATTTGTTACCGATAGCTGCTCTGGGACTGCCTGTGTGAAATATCTTGCATTTCTAAAACAACTTTTGCAACAAAAACCTGAGATCAACCTCTCTCACCTTGCTGTTGGGTATCTTCCATGGCAAAATTGTATGTATGTAAGGGCTATCATGGATCTTTCAGCAAAACATGGAGAAAATCTTTATCTTTAGTTTGGCTAGCCAGTTTCAAACTGCATCTTTAAAACAGAAGTTTCATAAAATCTCTGGAAATGGAGTAACAAAGTCAAGGATATCTGTGCTGGGCAGAAGATGGAATGGCACCTCATATGTTACGTTGTTTTGAGGCTTTAAAAAGCTTTGGCCTCTTATCTGTTGCCTTCATTACAGTTCTTTACATTATGCACTTAAATATATCTACAATGTGGATAAGCAAATTTTGTCACTTGCAACACAGATGTTGCACCTGTATAACTGGGAAGGGAAACCAGCTTTGGGTGTCCTCTAGTGAGAGCTGTGTCTCCTACTGCCGCCTGCAGGATATTATCTCCTACTGAGGCCGCACATTGGCCTGACCTCACTAAATTCCAATCTGATACTTGTGGGCATGTACAAAGAGTAAAAGACTGAATAACTTTACATTATTAAAGTTAATTGATGGTGTATTTTACATTTTAGACTCAGCATCTCATTAAATAATAATATATGATTATTAAATAATCATATATTATTATTGATTGACAAATTTATAAGCTATAGTGATATGAGGAATTGTTTAGCTCTACAGCTGGTATTTACTTTCAGTTGTTGTCTTCTCTGTCAAGTTATTCCTTTATTAAAATTACAAAGGTCTGAAAAAGTGAAAGAAAGGGTAGGTGTTTGTTTTCTTGATGATGTCTGTCTGGTTCACATGCAGACCTTCTACCTCTTAATGTCCCACACTTTGGGAAGCAAAACTTGATGCATAAATTTGTTGTAGCACTGCATGTAAGTAAATCCTACATTTAAAAGCACAAAAAATCAGTAGAGTGTTCTTTAAAAGCAAGAACTGCAAGTCTCAGAAATGTCATCAAGTGGGCAAACTTGCCGTGACTGGGAAGGGGAAATATCGTCCACAACCGCCGTGTCAAATATTTGCAGGTTTTTAGGTTAACTTTACTTCCCATGGCTTAACTCATGTATATGTCCACAGCCACAACTTTGTGTTTATTTTCACCTTTCAGAATGTAGGTGGATTAGAAAAATTTAATAATAATCTTTGTCTGTCTGGAAAGGGATTGTCCTAAAGTGGTTTTCTGTATTGCCACTAAAATGGTGCTGTTTCTTCGGGGCTGCCCCGAATGCATGTGTAAGGGGGCTGCAGAAGAGGGCACGAGGAACCTTAGGCAGCTCGGTTGTGGGCTCATTGCACCTGCCTGCCTTCTTTTTGCAGCCAAGTCTGGTCTTCATAGTGAAGGCAAAAGAGGTAGGTTTAGCACTCCATCTTCTTGCTTTTAACGGAACTTGCAAGGAGAGGTACACACCTGCCAACGATTCACTAAGAAAACCAGCTGGGAGTTCGGTGGGTGGGCACTGGGAGTAATCAGTGAGTAATTACCCAGAACATGGCAAACTTTATTGTAAATGTGCAGGTCAATGCAAAGTCACATATGTCGTATATGACTAGCACCGTTGTTTTGCATTGCAGAGAGGTTCTGGTAAGTGTGAATTTTCTCCATTTTTGAGAAAGCTAAATCAGAAGAGTCGCTCTAAACAGGCACCAAATAAACCCAGTATTTTCAGAGAGGCATTGCCTCTAACGGTATTCCTGTTCTGTTGGTGAGGGCTGTTAATGCCTTTTAAAAGGATGCATCTTTGCAGGCAGCCATGGAAAACAAAAGCATCATGATCTTGTAAGTGTCCCCCACTCTATTATCTGAAGGCAGATCGTTTGGAGTTTGACTTTGAAACCACAGCTTTGGCTGCACTGACCAGCCATCCTGGTAGACAGGGAGGGTTGCAGCTCTCCACAGGGCATAACTGTGCTTCGGAGCTCCCACTGCTGCCCATCAACATCTCGCCCACCGACTACGATGCTGTGACTCCAGCTGATGGCCAGCAGTCTCAGCCGTGCACTTCTGCATCTGAAAGTTTTGCACCTACTCCCGGTTATCCCATGTCCCCAGGGTAACATGGTCCCAACATATGCCAGGGGAAAGCAGTTGCGGTGACAAAGGTTTCCCAAAAGTCATTATCCGGGCCTTCCTCCTCAGACAAAAGGACTCCCAGGAGGGTCAGTTCTTTTGGGATATCCCTCCAGGGTTTGTCTGGGAGCTGATGGTGGCAGTAAACCCACAGATCCTTCCCTATGGCACTTTGTTTGGAACAACAGCCGGACTCGGGGCCACAAAAAGGTGGGGACAGTCTGCACCACGCTCGTTTGTGAAGGAGCCAAAGCAGAAACAAGGCAGGCCTACCAGCAGCAACAGAGTTAAAGGTTGCTGTCACACGTGAGGCTTTACAACACAAGCAATGGTGGCAGAGGCAGCCAGCCGGTAACATCGCTTGTGAAAGCCAAGACACGAGGACTACGTGGGGCACCCTAGGGTGGCCTGCCGAGGGGTCTACAGCTGAGAAAGCAAAGCTCAAAGCTGTCTTCTCCAATAGCTTGAAAACCCTATGTACGGTTAATAATCGGGGTGTTTGGTCCAGGAAAAACAGACGGGTCTGGGAGCAAAGCCTGCGGTCAGGGTGCAGTGTAAATGCCAGGGGCTCTCGGGCTCCTCAGCACCCTCGGCTTCAACCGAGGGCTCTCCTCCCGCCCAGCGCCGCGACTCGCTCGTGTGCCCTTGGCACTGCAGCACGGCAGAGCTCTCTGGAGGGGGTTACATGGCTTCCTGCCCCCTCCCTCCTCCCCAGAAACAAGCTACTGTAAAGAACCCAGGCCACCACCACCGCCTGCCCGCCGTCGGCCCCGCCGTAGACC
>VYXH01007534.1:243147-261378 GCA_013397275.1 Burhinus bistriatus
TTCAGATACTGGAAGGCTGCTGTAAGGTCTCCCTGGAGCCTTCTCCAGGCTGAACAACCCCAACTCTCTCAGCCTGTCCTCATAGCAGAGGTGCTCTAACCCTCTGATCATCTTCGTGGCCCTCCTCTGGACCCGCTCCAACAGGTCCATGTCTTTCTTATGTTAGGAGACCCAGAGCTGGATGCAGTATTCCAGGTGGGGTCTCAGGAGAGCGGAGTAGAGGGGCAGAATCACCTCCCTTGACCTGCTAGCCACGCTTCTTTTGATACAGTTGGCTTCATTAACTGTTTGCATCCATACCCGTGGCGGGCATTTTAACGACACACCAGAGAGAGCAAATAAATGCCTTTGTGGTCGTTTCTTTCTCCCTTCTCAGGCCTGGCAGACCAATGCAGTCCATGTGGGAAGGAAAGCAGCTCTTTCCTGGGGCCAGCTGGGGAATGGTGGAGGCAGAGTGACGCCCAGGTGGGGACAGGGATACGCTCCCAATGGGCTGCAGCTGTCCAGGCCACCCTGTGGTGAGAAGAGGCAGAGCTGCTGCATTCGTAGAATCGTAGAATCATAGAATCGTCTAAGTTGGAAGGGATCTTTAAGGTCATCAAGTCCAACCATTAACCTAGCACTGCCAAAACCGCCAGCAACCATGTCCCTAAGCACCACATCTAGCCATCTTTTAAATACCTCCAGGGATGGTGATTCCACCACTTCCCTGGGCAGCCTGTTCCAATGTTTGATAATCCTTTCAGTGAAGAAATTTTTCCTAATAGCCATCCTAAATGTCCCCTGGTGCAACTTGAGGTCATTTGTTCTTGTCCTATTGCTTGTTACCTGGGAGAAGAGACTGACCCCCACCTCACTACAACCTCCTTTCAGGTAGTTGTAGAGAGCGATAAGGTCTCCCCTCAGCCTCCTTTTCTCCTGGCTAAACCATCCCAGGTCCCTCAGCTGCTCCTCATAAGACTTGTGCTCCAGATCCCTCACCAGATTTGTTGCCCTTCTCTGGACACGCTCCAGCCCCTCAATGTCTTTCTTGTAGTGAGGGGCGAGTGAGTGGCCCTACCTCAAACTGTTCTCCTCAGAAGGCTGCCTCTCTCCACTGTCTACAAACAGGACAGGGGGAGACTTGTCTAGACAGAGGAGGTTTTTAAGGTGATTTATTGTAACGCCCCGTAGCACACCCATGGATAAGACAAGGTGAGGCAGCGCGTGTGCGTGCATCAATGGAGGTGTCCAAGGGTGACTTTCATAAATGTTTCTCAGGAGATGTGTGGCCAAGGCACTGGAGAACTGGTTTTGATGCAGGACAGATGTGATAAACCCTCTACATCCCTTTAGCCCTTTTTCTCATCATTCCAGTCATTTAATTAATGCTTTCTATTTTTTTTTTTTCATTCTTTGTGTAGTTTCCTTGAATTTTTGCAGCATGTGGTGCAAGGTATATATATTAGTTGTGTTCATTCAATAAAGTTTTCTTTTTTTTCTCCCCAAATAATACATAGCTTAACAAATGAGCTGCTTTGTTGCTTTTTCTCCTTTGAACACAGGCACATTTTTTACTATCGATGTTCACAAAGTGTTTCTTGAGATCAAATTTAGAATTTGCAAGAAGGGGAATAAAGATGTCCTTAAAATTTTTTTATTTATTTATCTAAATACATTTCTGACTTTGCAGTTCCAGCACTTCTAGAAAATCAATTTCAGAAATTCATCTGACTCCAGTTATGCAGGACTGAGACCATGAAGCTTGTTGAACCATGCAATATTGGCATGCTGTATTGAGCTGGAGCCCTCCTAGCGTGCTTGCTCTGTTCCCACACCGCACGATGCTACTCTGGTGTGGCAAAAGGATGTTAGTGTTACTTGAAAAACATATGTTCTCATATTACAAGAGAAGGTACTGCTATGTGTATATCACTGGAC
Organism: Burhinus bistriatus; assembly: GCA_013397275.1. Taxonomy (NCBI): domain Eukaryota; kingdom Metazoa; phylum Chordata; class Aves; order Charadriiformes; family Burhinidae; genus Burhinus; species Burhinus bistriatus. The sequence goes on from VYXH01007534.1 coordinate 245,068, forward strand.
AGATTTAAATTTACATGTAATATTTCCAAGGTTCTACTTTGTTACACTGAGAATGAAGCTTAGAGGCACGAGTCTTGTACAGGAACAGCATCGTAGCATAATGATGGTTTAGTTCTCCTGGAAACTGCCATTGCGTACAGCAACATGGTAGACCACTCTGTCTGCTGCAGCCTGCACTGAGACAGTCACTTGCATGATAATTTATTGATGTGGCTACAAAGGATATGTTTGTTTTACAGCAACTTGGGGGCTTTTATGCCTAAATTATACTATTGTGACAAAAATAATTATGATTATTGTGAAAGACTTTTTTTCTTTTTCAGTTTTTAAGGCAGAAAGACAATCTTTGTTTTCTGAAGACCTCAGTTTCCTACTGCCAGAGAGATTTTTCTCCTTTCTCTCTTTAATTTTCCTGGTGCTTGACACTGTTTGGTAATCTCCCCTCCACAGCACTGCCACATCTCTGACAGTTCAGGAAAACAGACATTACAAAAAAACGTATCCTGTCAAACACACTGTGTATTACATGCCAAACTCTTATGAATGTTTCAGGTCGTTCACATTTTAATCTGGCCAATGAAGTCAACCTGGAGGAGGGCCTGGACAGGCAGTGATGAGTTGTTTGGATTCAGTTTCAAGGCAAACCATCAAATGACATTTCTTATGCCAGTAAAAGGAAACCAACCTGAGGAGCCTTCTGGTAAAGACTTCCTTCCTTTGAAGAATTTATGGAAAGGAAAAAAAAAAAAAAGCTTTTTATTTAAAAATAACTTGTGGTTCTCTCAAAGACACAACCAGAAAGAGCCTTAACTAGGTGGGAAACACCTGATTTTTAATGTCTCTACTTTTAAATCTGTCATTAAGGTATGTGGGTTGCAGAGTGTGACATCCATTTTAAGCTGTATGATAAACATTCAGAAACATTTATATAATTAAATACAACAGAACTAAGATAACACAACAGTACAGAAATCTTAGAAATATCAAAGACAGCTAATGAGTTGCCCTTCACTCTACCATTTAAACACATGCTACTTGAGCTAGTGTCATTCTACGTTGGTTTACGGAAGCTGGGAGAGGAGGCGAGCTCCGTAATGCACTGTACTAACACACTGGGCTGGGATTTTTCAAAAGATTAAATGGTGATTGGTGCTTAACTGCTTTTGACCAGAAGCTTTTCTTTTTATTCGACTCAAAGTCAGTTCTAGACACCTAAATCTTTATGTTCCCTCCCATTCCATCTTCCAGGTTTTTATCTAAATGAAAAACTGAAAATTCAACTGGGGTGGAAAAGGGAAACTCCTTAGCAGGTAACATTGATAGGTAACAAAAGATAGAAGAGAGAAGGCAAAAACTAGCTATTCAAGACTAATACTGCCCCAAAAATGAATGTTGCTACACCTAATTTAGCTCAGATGCTCTCATGACAGACTTCATTTGGACAAGCATTACTCATAAATCTACTTTCTAATAAAGATCTACAAAGCTGGAAAGAAATTGCAATACCATGCAGCAAGAGGGAGTGTTTGCATGTACATAGGTACGTGTTGTGCCCTGCCTAGTGGCATAAACATTTTTTCTGCCTGAAAATTTTCAGCCTTGGTTTGTGTTCCAAAATAGATTGAGATGGAAAGAAAGAACTTAAAGTAACATCGCTTCTGGGGACAGATGTTAGACCTATAGATAGGCAGCTTTCTGTAAATACAGTGATATGAAAGGTGACAAAACATGTAATATAAAATACTGAATTAAAACAACAGACAAAACCATGAAATAGGTAGAACTTCTATTATTTGTTCATAATTTTCAAATATGGGTTGATTGCCAAAATGCATATGCCATGTGAGTGAGCAGCTTTGCGGATATAAATGAGTAAAGTTCCTTTTGAACAATTTGTAGGGCTGTGGCCAATATTGCAAACACATTCAAAAGATATTTTTTTTCTTACAACCAGGAAATAAAAACACGCAATCAATATTAGTAATTAAATTGGTTTACTTTTAATTGGCTTGTATATAATGATAATAATTAATGCATTGGGTTTTACTTCAGTGCTGCCATAAGAATCCGTTCGGCTATTTACCTCTCATAAAGACTTCTGAATGTTTCCTTGTAATATAAGTGATTTCCTGTGAAAAGATAGCTGGTTTCTCTCATGGTTACTGCACTGGCTTTTAATCTGCAGTACCATAAGCAGGCAACTGGAGGCTGTGGTTTGTGAATCATACCACTATCCCTGCCTCTGGCATCGCCTGGGTAGGAATATGGAAAATCTGTTTCCCTCCAAACTAGAGCTGTCTGTTGAATGTAATGTAGTGTGCTGCCTTGATTTTTATGTCAATTAAATATTCTTCCCTCTAGAAATGTGCGTTGTTCAGATGCTCATGTTCTGTGTGTGCTTTGTGGGAAGATTAGGAATAGTTTTCACCTTCTCCTCATGGAAGGTATTTATGGAAATGTTTCTCAAAGACCAGTTGGAGGTGAACACGTGAGGCAGGAGGAATGCCATTACATCTTTTCAGGCCTCTGCCTCTCCGTCTCTGCAAGCTGGAATTTCTATTCTGTTGTAAACAATGGAAGTATCTCCTTTCCTCCTCCTTTCCGCCTGCCCTCCATCCCAGCCAGGCAGGAAATTGGGTTTGCTCCTCCTCTAGGGACCTTGTACGGCTTCACATTGCTTTTATGGGATCTTTCTCCTCTTTCTCTGATAACCTGTGAAGTCTTCTGTCGAGATAAATCTTGTGATTGTGCCACCTTAGCTACCGAGCAATGGGGCACGCTCGATGCCAGCAGCTGGTTGCAGGAAGCTCTTTGGCCTGCAATCCTATATGTATAGGTAATATTTGAGTTAGCTGTGAACAAATAAAGCTGAGGGTTGGAAATCACAAAAAGAAAACTGTTGGTTTTGCTAACTGGTTAACGTTTGCAGGGATTTGGCAATGTGATTGCCAGCTGCTACAGCTTGCAATTGAGGTCACCTTCTCTTTGTATATAAACATTAGTCATTTACTAAAGAATGTAAAAAACAGGTGTTCAGTGTTCACTGGTAATCTGTTCTTTTAAGGGGACGCTGTAAGATAGCACCTGACATAGAACAATTCCTTGTATGCTTGTTGTTATTAACATAAACACACTTGTACTGTTACTTATGCACTGCCATTGGTATGCATCCTACAGAAAAGATAAACAAAGAGACAGATGCCTAAGCCAGATGAAATTACAATTAACCTAACGACAGACAAAAATAAAGGAAGTGTGGCAGGAAAATGTGAAAGAACATAAAAATCACTGCAAGCTATGCTTGCGAACTTTTTTTTTTCTTTTTAAAGAGGCAGTTCTGCATTTTGTGGCTAATATAGGAAGTGAAGGTTGAAGCCACAAACTAATGGAGGGAAATTTGGCTTCCAGACATGATTCTTTAAAAAGATTTTGAAATGCAGTAGTGCTTTTCACACAGGATGAGAGAAGATATTGAAGACCAAGAAATTTGCATGGGAAAACCCACAGTGATTTGTGGAAAAAGGGAATTAAGCTATCTTCTGAAGTTGTGCCCTCCAGAGAGTTTTAAACTTAACCTTTCTATCAGCTGTATAAGGTAGCAGGACTTCTGATGCCGTGACCTTGTCTACCCTCAAACCTACACATTTTGTTTAAACTGCCAGGAACAGATTTCATTAGATCATTTCAAATTTATGGGTAGACCAGTCCAAAATTAAATTAAGAAAGCATTTAAATAAAATACATCTAATTGAGAACGTATTAATAAAAGGTACCCTTTTTTCTACAGTAGGTTGTAAAATTCTCTAAAAAGGGGTACACAGGAAAATTTACTTGTAGCTGCTTTGGTGGAGGAAAGGCTTACTAAACCAAAATCAGGCCTCCCTGCTTTTCAACCCACCAAGTACCCGCTGAGACTGAGATTCACCCGGCTGGCTGCCGTCTGGCGTTGCCCCACAGCCAGACCGTTGGGTCGGTGACCTGCAGCTCAGGTCCTGCTCTCACAACCCCCATGGAGCTGCCTGGCTTTCGGTTCCCCACCTCGCTTGTGGGGGCACAAGGCAAAGGGAAGGGGGGACACGCAGCAGCGGGGAGCATCGCCTTTCTGCATGGTGCAGGTAACGGGCTCTTGTTTGCGGGTGCTTTATTCAGCGTGGCATTGCTGGAGCTGGAGGTGAGCCTATGTGCTTTGGTCAGGATGTAACAGCTGTGTTGAGGAGTGATTTGTTCAAGTCACATGTTCACATGCTGTGAAACACGCACGTTTCGCGTATGTTGATGGCACCCTAACAACAGACTGTCCTTTCTCATGGTAACTGCAATGGGATGACGTGATTTATGTCGCCCTTGAAAAACACAGCATAGCTCTAAAGACACTGGACTTTTTTTCTCCCAGGTATAAGGCGATGCCAAAAATGAGAATGAAGAAGCTGCTGTTGCTAATTATGCTCATTATAGGCTATTGTTTAAGAATGGTAGGATCCTGTTGTGCTGAAAAAGGAGCTTCAAAAGTCAAGACAGACACGTATAAGGAAAGTGTGATCGAGTATTAGTCAGTGTAATACACAGTGGTAGCACACTGGCAGTCTAACTGCAGTTAGACTGTGCAGGTATCATCAAATTGTGTTTTGAGGATTAGCGGGGCAGCTTTCAAAATATTACTGAAGCAGTCTGCCTCTTCAAGGCAAGTTACACTAGGATGATACACATTCAAAAAAACGATGATCAAAAACAAAAAGTAATTTCAATTTTCATTCACGTATGGTCATCACAACTAAATTTTAATGTAGGAGATAGACAACTACCTAAAAGTGGCAAATTTTTAAAAAGGTTAAGTTCTTCCAAAAGTGTGTGAAACGCTCAGCTGGGGCTGAGCAATGAAGCACCACCCTAGCAGAGCTAAAACATTTTTCTGCTCTTGAGCAGCATCGTTTTCTTTTTGTCACAGATTGTCGTAGCCTCCCAGCCAAAATTATTGGAATTTTTTCCATTGTGCACGAAGCATTTTTACACAATAATTCCATCTATTCTTAGCAAGATGTTCTTTGGTGTGAATTCTATCTATTGTTAGAAAGTGTTTTGAGAAAATATGATTCTAATCTTGTGGCTTTTTGCCTTGATATCAAGAGAGTTACTACCAAATATGCAGTCATATCTTTTGTTAATAAAACCAAGTTACAGGATCTATTAATAGAGTAGTAATAAATAATGGTGGTGTTGGGGGGAAGGATTATATGTCATTTTCCTTCTAGTAAAATGGTACTCCCAAAGGGTAATGATATTAGGAAAATTAGCTGCTATTAACCTTATTCATATACAGTCTGTCTCGCAGAAAAAAAAAGTAATGCATTGGAATAACCTCTGTGGAAAGGAAAATGTCATTTATAAGTTTTTCCAGCCAAAACCAAAATTCTACTATTTCAGCCCTAAAGCGTACCACTGACATATGCTTCAAGGAGCATATTTAGTACAGTGTGGTCCTAAAACTTCATCATAATGTTGACAGCCACAGCAAACAAAGAAACCAGAGTCATGAATCTCACAATGGGAAAGGGGACGCCACCTGAAATGGCCATTGCTCATTTTCTAGACTTTCCTTTATTCTCATAGCAGAATATAGGACATCCTAAATCTGCTGACCAAAACTTCAGCACAGCTAGTAGTTATGGAAAAGCACATACTAATAATGTATGCCAGCTGGATGGCAAGAGGAAGATCCAGTGAACTACCATAGCTTTCATGCACACAATTATCATATTCTGAATATCATTGTAAATTAATGCTTTCTTCTTTCTTTCTTTCTTTCCTTCCTTCTTTTTCTTTCTTTCTTTCTTTCTCTTTCTTTCTTTCTTTCTTTCTATCTCTTTCTTTCTTTCTTTCTTTTCTTTCTTTCTTTCTTTCCTTCTTTCCTTCTTTCCTTCTTTCCTTCTTTCTTTCCTTCCTTTTCTCTCTTTCTTTCTTTCTTTCTTTCTTTCTTTCTTTTTCTTTCTTTCTTTTTTCTGTGTTATCTCCCTATTGTTCTATCAGATCTGATAATGAAATTATCAGAAATCCATAATCTTAAATTCAGGCATAGATTAAAATTATGACTCACCAGACTTAAGGCACACTGCACATACTGTTTGGTTTTCGTTTGTTTTTTGTGTTGATTCCATTCCATGAAACTTTTAATGGCCTGCAGATTTGTTTCCCCCCGTCATGTCAGTGATTGGCAGAAGCGGTGTCTGAGACCCACAAACCAAGGAATAATTTAGTAGGCAGCTCCCCTTTTTAGGACAGCCAGGCCTGGAAGCTGGGCATGGCCGCCCCCTTTCTGTCTTTCGACTGGATGTCTGCAGGATACTGGCAGCTGCTAAAAGGAAAAAGCTGCACTCCCTCAACTTTCCCCCACGGAAATTTCCCCGGGCATTCTCAGCGTCAGAGCTTGTGAAGGAAACGCTCACAGCCCTTGGACCCGCAGGGTCTAACGTCAGCGGTGCTGGTTGGTGCCATGCTGGTCATCCAGGAAGGTCTCTTCAGCTGCATACTCGGTGTTGTTTTAAACCTTTCAATTTCAGTTTTGATAGAATTTTGCATTTTTCACTTTTATGTCCCAAAAGTTGGAATTGTTTAGTGAATGAGGCAAGACACTGCACAAAGAGAAAGTCTGGTGATTAAATCAGCTGCCTCCCGCCCCAGAGAACTGGGTTGCAGCCCTGCCTTTGCCACAAAATTCTTCATTCTTTGTGATGATGGGCAGCTGTTTCTAACAGATATTGCTAAAGGGTAGCGTCTTCATTATCTGCTTCAGGCAATTCAAAGTGTGTAACTTGAACACAAAAATCCAGAGCTTTCAAACTAGATGCCCACACTGCTGGTACAGTCAATAGAGAGAAAAACACATTCACTTTTCTAGCTGGGCACTGAAGAGAAGCTCTCTCTGCTTGGAGCCAGACCAAATCTTCAGCGTTATATTGCCATGACACAAGGAGTAACTCAGCACGGATCTCCCCAGCATCAAACTGTTCCGAGGGTGCTGACCTTGACATAAGGATTTTTCTGTGCAGATGAGGCATTGGATCAAGTAATGAATAAAAACTAGATGTTTAACTTTGTGCCAGATTTTTCTGCTTAGCGACAGAAGCTCACTGCTGGATACTGATCTTAATTCAACATGGTGAGCTCAGCAGATGCTTTTCCTTACGCTGTATTATTGCTATACCAAGTATAGCAATGTGTTTTTTACAGTACTAGGCATTACAGAAACTTGCAGATTTTCCTATAGTAATGGTAAAATAAAGGAAAAGAGCCTTGATTTTACAAGTTTGATTTTAAAAGCTGAGAGATCTTAGAATTAAATTTTAAAAGCCAATTACAGGTTTTTAAACACTGGAAAAAATTCTAAGCAGCCTAAACGATCATTTAAACTTTCCTTAACATTATATGTGATCCACTGAGAATATTAATCTAGCTATATTTAAAAAATAATCTCTGGCGTTCAGTTTAAATGTAAGCATTAATGTAAACTTAACAAAAACTTGAGGATATCTGAACTTTAAAAGCTCTCAGAGCACGCAGAAGTCTTCTGCCTAGGTAATTTGTCTTGGTAGTTTTGGTGAGATGGTGTTCACTAAGGGGTGATGGAGGACAAAAATTACAAAGGACAATCATCAAACTAATTTTGCTTATTTTTATTTTGCTGTTTTGAACATTAGCAATAAAAGAAACTAGAAATTCTTTGCATATATCCTCCATGTAGTAATGATTTGTTACAACACTATAAAATATTGACTTGATTCCTGAGGGTGTTGTTGGCTTAAAAGAACAGTATCCATACAGCTGGGTTGGCAGTGCTGTCCAGAATAAATTTAAAAAAAAAAAAAGAAAGAAACAAAAAAAAACCCCAAACCCCACAAAAACACACCAACCAAAATGCAAAAATAAAAAATCCCTGAACAAATATCAATGACTCCTTTGGGAGTTCTGATATTCAGCACTTCCATGCACGTCCACCGCACGTGAAACATGCACTGAAGGCCAAAATAAACAATTGAACTGTATTTTTGCCTTCATTTCAGAAAGCACAGACTAATGGGGACTATTATCCGGCCCTGTTTTCTAATTTGTTCATCAGTCATCACGGTGAATGAGGGGCAGTGATCACTTCGGTCCAAGTTGAGTGAAATAAAGAAGAGATTTCTTCCTCCGTAAGGCTGGGAAGATCACAAAAAACACATCACGGCAAGGATGGAGGGGACATACGATGCATCTGCATGGAGAAGACAGAGAGTAATCACAGTTTCCTCTAGCAGAACAGATAGAAGGCATCAACTGGTAATAGCACAAAGGTTCAAAACAAAAGTTAATACTTCTCAGAGTGTATAGATAAAGATCTTTGCCATATATATTGTGAATGCTAAAACAATTGGATGAATTCAATAAAGAAAATCCATCGGGAGCTGTTGAATACAAGTATAGCAGCTCTGGGCCAGAACATCCTGAGCTGGAATTCGCTGGAGACTGGAAGATGTTCTTGAAAAATGTCACTATATGTCTGATTTGTCTTTATAGTCCTCTGGTCAGGTGGTAGTGGCCACCATTAGAAACACAGTACTGGGCTGGATGGACTTTGCTTTGACTTAATAGAATAATTCTCATGTTACAGAGGTTTTATAGCATGTTTCCAGTATCCGAATCACAACACGCGTTGCCAGTGTTATTCTCGTATTACTGAACTGGAATGTATACTCACTGGAACGCATGTGAACTGGCATGTTTCTTTAGATGGAAAAAAAGGGGGTTGTAGGGGGTTGTGGGGGGTTGTTTTGTGTTGTTTATTTCCCTAAGAGTACGCAATACCACAGACAATACATCTTTGGAAGAAAATGAAAAAATAGCTATAATAATGTGCTTTTGTAAAACAAAACCGGGCATATTCTGCACAGCAAACATCTTGTGTTGGAATAAATATCTCTCCGGTGATGTCAATGTGAGAACAAGCACTACAGTGTTGTTGAAGTAACTGGGAGTCACTGAGCGAATGTGCTGGGGAATCCTGCAGAAAGCCTATATATGGTAATTTATCTAGGAAGTTCTCTATTTCTGTTTTTTAATAGCTTTATGCAGGAGAGTGAATACATTTACCACCTTTCAAATCGACATAAGACACACACCAGCCCTTAGGCCTTCCACCTATCCGAGTGGTGGGCAGCACCAGCAGCAGGCAGGGGACTTCTCACCATGGGGTGGCACAGCACGCATGCTGGCTCTGAGGCCAGGAGGCAAAAACCCATGTTCTGTTGGGGCTGAAATGTGGTGGGCTGCGGTCAACGGGTGTATAAGAGCATGCTGGCATGAGAGGTTTCTTTGTACAATCTAACAGGACAAATAACTCTCCCTTACTTTAAGTATAAAGGGAAACAAAACTCTGGAAGATAACTTTTTTCCTCCAAGTTTAAGTTAACTAACATTTGAAAAAAAAATCAAGCTAACTTCAACTATTTTTTTTTAGAGAAGTTGCTTTACAGCAACTTGTGACGATGACACAAGCAACACAAAATTGCCATTGCAGTCACTGAAGTTAGTATACTATGGGGTAAATACAGTACAATGAGCCTTAAGTTATAATCTCAGTCATCTGAAATATATTTTTGTACACTGGAGTTCACAATTTTCTCTGCTCACATCTCCACAGGTTCTCCCTAGCACCCACCATCTCATCCTCCAGCCTTTGGGTCCTCTAGGTCAGTTCCACCCTCTCTTCCACCATCCCGTTTTATTTTGGGCACGTGACAAGTCTGAGCTCAGACTGAATCTGTTTCTCAACACTATTTTTTTAATAAAAATTAATAGCAGCATGAATAATGAGGCAGAAGGAATAATAACGTGCCAGTACACAATCATACTGCAAATGGTTTGAACCATTAAAGCGTTCCAGGTCCTCTGTGGCCAATTGCAAAGACCTGGATGGAGGAGGAAAAAACAATTGTATTCTGCCAGGAGAAGCTGTTAAATTCCTGTGAGTGAATGTGGTCCTGACTTAATTACTGCTTCCACGAGCCTATTTATAGTTGCCTGGGAAAACACTTAAGTGAAATAGGCTTAAGTTTGCAAATAGAATAAGTGGGTGAGTATTCACAGTGAAGACACAGATGAGAGAGAGGCGACTGTGGAGTAACGACCCCCTACCCTCTCAAGACCTGCGGTGGTACGTTAGAGCAGGAGTTTTATATTGACTGAAGTAGCTTGATGACTCATCAGATCGCTACAGAGAATTTCAAAAATCTACAATTTTAAATGTTGTGCAGTTTATGCACAGCACTTCATAATGAGCTTCAGACTTGAAAGTTGACTGGGACAGACCACACCATGGGAAGGCATGTGGAAAATTTCTTGTGGCTCCATGAGAAAAAAAAATTTTAAAACTTTTCATAATTATAAACATCCTAAATGTTTTGATAGATAAAATGCTAAATCTGGGCATTTAAATGGCTGGCAAGCTGGGGTGTAGTATGAAGAATGAGATTTGTCCAGGAGAACATGGTCAGTGGGATTTCCTGCGTATGAGCACTTACACTGTTCAAAGCAAATACTGCTGACAGCTGATAAATAAGTCAAGTGAAATGTTATATTAGGAATGATAAAAAGAAATTCATATTGCCCTTATCCCAGGCCTTTTATAGACAAACGAATAGGTGCCATGAAATAGAGGATTAGAAAGGGATATGCAAGCTGGATGTAAGCAGGCCTGCACACTCAGAGGAACTGATCTATATATAAATCTTTTGCTACAGTTTTTTAGTATCTAACTTCTGTATATTTTATAATGTTTCTGTTTGCAGCTAATATAGCCTTATTAAGCTGTGAAGTCTAGAGGAGTATATGTCACTGTTTCTACGTAATTTGGTTTCTTTAAAATTTTTTGTTCAATAATTCCACCTATAGACTGTGTATGAAATCAATGTCATAAATGAAGAATTTTGGCATGCCAGGGAATTTCAAATGTGCATTATAAAAGCACATTATATACATATTTCAGGGGTTTATGGGCATAATGATATGAGAACAAATAGTTGTGTATACATTTCATTGCAGTGAGTATGCACTTGATTCATGTTCATTCAAAGGTTAACCCCACCCTTAACACTTGAACTAAAAATATTGGAAGGCACTATTCTCTTCATGTGCCCAGATATACTGTCCTTTTTGTCATCTACCTCACGTGTCACCTATGCCTACTATGCACTATGGCAATGCAACTCTTTATGCTATTTCCCTACCAGGAAGTGAAGCACTAAACAATAGCTTGTTATTATTTCCTTGGCTGGATGTGGACTACTGACCCAAAGACTGTGACTACAGACTTTCCATGGTCCATTTAATTGGAATTACTGTGAAGAAAAGAAGCGGAGGGGGAATCAATGACTACAAAAGGCTTGCAGGATTACATCCACTCAGATGGACTTCCTGCTGCAGAATGAATAAACCTTCCCCTGTATAAATGCCTCCCGACAAACCACTCCTGATTGTGAAATCTTTCAGTTACACTTCATGTTAGATTCAGACTTACCTTCTGTTTTTTTCTCACTGATTTGGAATCTTCAGTCTACTTTCTGTGTGGAAATACCCTGCCTCAAGAAAAGCGTCTTAGCACACCTGCTCTGTGTGTAGAGGGAAAGACTTGCTTCCTTCACATGTACACAGACACAGTCTCCCAACCTGAAAGCTCTCGGTGATTTTACATTTCTGCTTTACATCTTGGGACCCTTCACACCTGTAGCTGAGCCAGAGAACGACCATCGACAGACCTTCTATTGCCAGAGCCCTGCTCTTGGCTGCTAAGAGCAAGTGAGGGTTCAGGGTTTCCTACTCTTCAGTTCCTCTGAAGTAGGTGACTGTTGATTGTGCTTCCTACTACATACCATATCTCTCCATGTTGCCTATTATGCCATCCCTGAATCCCTATGTATTCCACAGGGACCGGTGCTCATCCAGTTCCCCTTCCATGCCATCTTCATTGCTACCTTTACAGAAGGGCCAATGTCCCACCTTGTTTCACGTATTTAAATCCATGATCCCAAAGATCTCTCCCTTGCCCAGCAACGCTCTGACAGAACTTCAGACACTGCACCAGCCTGCGGCTGCAAAAGCAGGACAGCGAGCACGGTTTCCACTATGCTGGAGGATGGTTAAATCTCTGTACGGCAGCCCAAGGAGAGCCTTCCGCCAAGACAGATTTCTCAGCGGTGAAGCAGTTCAACCAGCTAACAGGTTGTCATATGCAGTGTGTAGATTTATTTGGTTTGGAGAAGTGTGTACATGTGTATGTGTGCACATCTATCTCTATCTTTAATTTAGCTTTACATTTGTATTTCTATTTTTACATATCTGTGTGTGTGTGTGGTGAAGAAAAGAAACCTGGAGGGACAAAGCTAATACATCCCAGTCTCTTATGAGACTTTTATTCTGTTCCATATGGGAAAAGTAGCAAGCCCCAGCTTACAGGATGAGTGTGATAGCTGGCCATCAGGACAATGATGACGAAAGAGCCTTTGCTCTGCCATTCCAGGAGACATCTATGATCACAGAGAAGTGACAATTTTTAGTTAGGTGTGAAGACAGTATAAAGGTCCCACACAGGTTGGAAGATCTGGGAAATGGGAAATAGATTGCAAGTAAGTGCTCACAACTAGAAGATGAGGATGCAGTTGTTACTGTACACAATGAGATAACAGTTCTGACTGGCTGCCATTTTCCAGCAATTGTGAGAAAGACGTCAAGTGCGAAAATGAGGTTGGGATTTTTATGCAGAATTAAGGGCTTTTCCTGTGGACCGCAGGAAAGTTGAAACTTGTTATCTACAACCTACAGTGGGAAATATTATCTATGTTTTCTATGGAAAACGTTGTGCTATCAATTACAGACCTGGGTATAAGAGCATGTATAACAGAGAAGATGTGTATGTAGAATCTGTGATTATGAACACTGAAGATGGCAAGGGAGGGTACACAAAGAAAAGCTGCTTGTGTAATTTTGAGTTAATGGGAATAGGTGTGCCTGAGGAATGAGTGAATGTGTGAGCAATGTTTGTGGGTGGAAAAAATGGAAGGAAAGGAAAACAGGTGTGGAATGAAGGTGTGTGAAATACATGAGAATCAAGATGTGCATTATGTATACATGGAGAAGATGTAAGTGAGAGAGGGGACTGATGTAAATTTACGTAGTTACACCTGTATTGAAATATGATATATTGGCATTTTTGCAGATTGATTAAAATATGTACTGTGAGCATTTAATTTCCTGTGGCAGACTTTGGTCTCTTCTAAGTCAAAATCTTCCACATTATTACCTGTTCTATACTATGCAGGTCACTTTTTTTTGGCAACCTTTCTGCAAACCAAAACAGAGAGATGCTGTGTTGCACCATGTTCTCCACCTCCTTCTTTCCCTTTACCCTAATGAAGCATGACAGACATTGAAGAGGAAGGAAAAGAAAAGGGAGGGAGCAGCAACGCCGGCTTGGGAGGGTTTCATTGTAGGGTCAGGATGGTGCAGAATGCATTGCACGTTAGCGTTTTGGCATGAGAACTGCAGTGACTTTTTCAGGTTCTTCTCCTCTTGCCTTTTCATGTTATTCAAAAATAATCCTTGGCGCCTGAATGCTTTGTTCATTTCCTCTGGAGGAACAGGCAGAAGGGTGAGGTAACATCCAAGGAAGGGTACCATTCTGGCCTGAAAAATAATTGAGAGTTCCTGCCTGGCATCTTGGCATGAGCATGCTGCAGACAGAGGGAGTTTCTATTCTTGTGAGGCAACTGCTAGCCCTATCATTTCCTACTGGCAGCTCTGTGCACAGTTGGCTGGATTCTTGGAATCAGGTTTTTCAACACCTTTATTCATGAGCATTTAAGAAGCTTCAGCTCCTAACTGAAGCTAATGATTTTTCTAAACACAGAGAGCCTAAAAGTTAAATCTGGAGCCTAGGACAATTTTAAATCGGAGGTTTTTAGGACATGTTCTCATGTTTAGCCCGCATACTTTGCCCAGGCAGAATCTAAGGATTTGTTTTTCACGTTTGTTCAAGATTTAGGGAGACGTAACCTATCAGTTGCAGAGGCAGCTACAGTGCACCTGAAAATCTTGGACCTGTCCTTTACATAGCAGCATATGCATCCTCAACTGCATTTATAATGAATCCATGAGATCCAGGCCCCACTGGACATACTGCTCATGTTTTACATGGAACATGTGCATCATAATTCTGCCTGAGAAACCACAGCCCAGCCAAGTCCTTTTCTGGCTCTAACCAGGAACAATTTGCCAAAGTTAAGACAAGAATTTAGTCGAAGGGCTATGAGCTGAACGGAATGTTCCACACTCAGTCCCGTCATTTCCCCTCTTGCCCACTGCTGTGTTGAGCTCCCCACCCCCATTTGAAATCTTTTTGCTGCCTCCACAGTTAGTCCTACACTGTTTCTGCAACCTCCATCTACAGGTTCTTCACTGAAGCTTGACCCTCTCTTGGGACCCTGGGGACTGATGAGGAAGAACCAGCCCTTGTTGGAGGGCGATGCTGCATGTATCCTCAGCAGGGCTAATTAGTCTTGGTGGATTATTATAGCAACCTGGCTCTACTGCTTCCAGGTATTATGAACTAGTCCAGTATCTTGGCATGGTACGGTGCTGTGCTGTGCAGACATTGTGCTACGGTAATTGCTGCAAGGACATTAAAAGCAATGAAGGGAGAGTTGAGCTGTGATGCAGAGGACAGCTTTTTTTTTTTTTTTTAAACAAGAAAACTGAATGTCCCAAAACTTTGTTAACAGAGACCTCAGTCATTTGAGACTGCCTATCTCTGCTAAATAAAACCTCTGAAAACCTGGGAGACAATACTTACAATAATAGAAACTGCAACCACTGAAAGATACTGAGTTTGTACCATGCCTTTACTCTTCCCTCTTTGAAACATGACTCAAAACCATCATAACACCAAAGCATCATCTTGCTCCTGGAGATCCTGGTGAACTCTTGTGACCACAGGAGACAGCCAAACACCCAGTCTTTGCTGAAGCAAAACCTCTGTTCAGATGAGCTGATCCAAACATAAGCTGTCATGCTTTTGAAGGTCAAATCTACAACCTCACATTTGCTAAATTTCACACCTTTAGCACACTTTTAATCTATTTCACCATTGCCCTTAGAGCTTCATACACTGGTTTGCTTTCATCACTAAACCCCCTTACTACACTCCTCTATCAGACCTCACTGCTGACAACAGCCCTGCTAAGAGGACTCCAGTCGACTCCTATTGAAACAACCTATGAAACACAGGTAAAACACCTGGTCTGTCCTTTTATATATACTGCTTCTCTCATGCACTGCTCCGTTCTTTGACAGCTAATGGTTTGGTGAAGGTGGTGGGGAAAAAAAGAGAGAGAAAAAGGCCTAAGAAGTCAGGAGCAAAAGTCCTCTGACTTCCTGCATTTATAACCATGCTGCAGCAATCAATGCTCACAGAGCTGTAACTTAAAAGAGCGAATGCAATTGGAACATAATTGGAATTGCAATATAATCCCTAGCAGGGTATTGCCAATTTCAGGGGGCTGAGTTAAGGTTGTTTGAGAATATATTGTTAAGTCTTTTCCTAGTTTTCAGCAGCTTAGCCTGCATTACCTTAACTCTTTATTTCCAGATTTTCAAAGGTTTAGCTGAAGCCTGCGTCCCGGAAAGGCACGGAGTACCACAGACCAACTTTACCTCTGTTCTAACTAAGTTCTGGGGAATTCTAGGTAGTAGCTGGAGGTCTGTGTTGCGGTCTCCAGCAGGCTCAGGTCAAATCAGACACAGCTGCTTTCTGCTCTACAGGATGAGGTTCTGGGACCGGCTTGAGATGTCAAAGCGAGTTGGGTGTATAATTTTCCACCGTCCATTATCCAAGCATCGATACAGCATGATTGCTGTGACCCCTGTGGTCTTCGGCACCTCTCCTCCATCATTTTTCCTGGCTCTGGGGCAGACCTCTGCCCCTTCCCCACGTGCCTTCGCGCACCCAGATAGCTCAGCACCCCCAAGGCGTTTTTGGGGGGGTACCGCGGGATGCGTGACCCAGCGAGGGCCAGGCATGGCTCCCCTTTTCCTTCGCCCCCCACCCCTCCCCGGTCCCCAAAGGGCCGTGGCAGAGCACAGGCCCCAGGGCGGGGCAGGTCGGGCCCTGGTGGGGTCACAGCTACCTTCCCCCGGCCCGGGCGCAGGCCGGAGGGCTGCCGCCCTCTCTCCGTAGCCGACGTGTCTGGGTTTGGGCCCGGCTTCCGCGGCGCGGGGTGCGGCCGCCCGGTC
>VYXH01007534.1:266051-277464 GCA_013397275.1 Burhinus bistriatus
AAAAAACCAAAAGGGGCGGGCCCCCCCCCCCCCCCCCCCAACTATTTCAGGACTCCTCATTCTCATAATTTATTTGCTTTTAGCAAATGTCTGTATTAGTTTGCCTCTTCTCTCTGTGGGGTAGGACAAAGACAGTCCATTACTACTGTGTTTTCCTCAGTTATGGCAAGTGGCAAAGCATGGTGTTCAAACCCACATGCCGGTGTGATGGTAGATGATGTGATTTCTCTTTCCCCACTTTGGTTTTATAAAGGAATAGGAGGTTGCAAGTAAGAAGCTTAAATCAAGAGACTATTCATGTCAGATATTCAAAGTAGAAAATTCTAGACTTAAGTTGCTTAATTACTTCTTCTTTTGTATTAAGAGAGCATTTTTAGAGACAAAGTACTGTTTCATATATTTTCTCGCCTGTTTGATACAAGGAGAGGAGCAACTCTGAGGCCACATTAGAGGGCTGTGAAGTGGATGAGAATCGCTTCTAAAGTTGGGTTTTTTTCTGAAATGGGAAGATGTGCCCCTCTCTAGTGAGGCAAAGGATCTGTTGGTGCACAAGTGCGTGATATGGTTAGAAAGGCAGTGGCCTCTTTGTCAAGGCAAGAGAGTATCTCCTAGAGTATTGGAATGTACCTGTCCAGTTGACATTCCTCAGCAACCCAAAGACAATCAGAAAAAGCATTTAAATAAAGGTTTTTCACAAATAGCATTTTTCTGGGCCTGGCTTAAACCCCTGCACTGAGAATCACAATTAGTGTCATTCAGTATTAGAATTCAAATACTTCTATTCCAAAGCATCAGAAAGATGAAGGCAACAGAATAGTTAGTACTGCTGCCATTTTTGAAAGTTTGCTTCAAGTTAATATGTTTTCAGACTTCGTGCCTACTTCCTTTTTCTTGTGATTATTGACTGTGTTAACTCACAGTTTTGTTTTGAACTAATACTATTTGTGGAATGGGAAGAAAACAAAGTGATTGTTGATCGTTATTTTAATATTCCCTCTGAAAACATTACGATAGCTAGACAGACTTAAATCACATGCTTTATTTCACTGTGATACAGACTGTTAACGTAAAACATAAAACATAACCTATAGGGTACAGAAATGTATTTTTGGAGGTGATGCTTTGAAAATGTTTAAAGGGGTGCAGAACTGCTGAAATACTAATCTGGTTGTGATTTTATATAAATTGACTCTCTAGGTTGTCAGTGCCAAGTTCACAAGAGATGGCGATGGTTGTAAAGAAAAAAAAGAGTTGAGTATGGATTTGGAAAATGTCCTCTCCCATGAGAGCAAAAGAGCTGAATTTATTCAGTTGAAGCGGTGTGTAAGAAGTGGTTGGAGTACTGTTCATAAAAAGAAATGATACTGGAAACTTCAGAGCTCTTTTGTTTAGTAGATTTATAATAAGATCTGATAGTCAGAAGTTGAAACCAGAAATATGATATGGTTTTAATAGTAAGAGATATTAAATGTTGGAGTAGTTTTTTCTGCTCCTTTAGCTCTCTATATGAAATTACCTAATTCAATTTTTTTTGCCTGATTTAAGTCAACTGTCGCTTGAAATTCCATTGTCTATGACCATCTATTTTTACTGCCTCTATTGCATGATGTATCATTTGACCTATATATAATATATATAGCTATATATATCTCATAAGGATTGGCAGAGCAGTCATCCTTTCATTAGACAGCGGAGAGCTTCTCTATCTGATTGTTTCTCTTAACACAGCAAGGAAGAAATCCAGTTTATCCCTGTCACTTGAGGCATCTGGGTCATTGCAGTTGCATCATTTGATTACCTCAAGTTAGCAGTAAATACAGTGGACTTGATAGAATTTATATTAAAAACATTGCATATAAAGTAGGACTTGAGATCCAGATGTTTTGAATTTTCTGTGCAAATGTCAAACCTGGATGCAGCCACAGTGTGGATGGGAAAGCTATGCAGCTGTGTGACTGCTCTCCTGGCATGTGATTGGGAATACATGCTGCAGCACATGGTGCTGAGGAAGTGCTGCAGTGCCCTAAGCTTCCCTGGTCAATCTGCATATATTTGTACTTTAGTTCTTGTTCAGAATAATTCAGTAATATTTTTAAAGGCATGCTGTAGCTGACATTTGTTTTTGGAAGTTTCACATATGCCATGATAAATCTACTTCTCTGCCTTTCAGGAGGGAGATACATTCATGGTTTTTTTCGTGCTGGCCAGTAGGTCTTCAAACAGGCAGGTATTTCATTTTATATTGTGAGCGACTTCCATGAAAATGTTTGTGATTAAAAATGAATGTAGGCGCAAGCGTCCTAGAATTAATGTTAGTTGGTATTATGTATGTTTTTCAAGCTGAGTCTTTTGTTTGATAGATTCTGATAACAAGTAAATGTTAATCAGCTGATTCATGGTAAATAACTTTAAATTATTGTCTTTTTTCCCCCTTGATCTCAGCTCTCTGATTTGAATATTTTGATATGGTAGCTTTTAATTTTTTGTCAGATTTATGTTGCTTGGGAAAAAGCAATGCCTGTATGAAGTGAGCATTCCATGTTTTCTATTAATTCAGTGTTGTTAAAAATGAGTGCTACATCTCCAGTCAGTGAGGATTATAATTTTTTTTTTTTTAGTAGTTTTTCAGTGTCTCAGAAAGTAGAGGTGGGAGGTGTCTACTGTTTCTTCCTAAAGGTGAAAGATTTTCCTTATAGTACAATAGTAGTGAATGATGGTTTATTTAATTGTTTTTTACTGGTTAAAGTACATATACTTTGAATATCTAGCTTAGGTAGCATAAAACTGCATGCGTGCTAAAGCATCCAAACAGCTATTGAGCCAGGGTAACCTCATTAACAAAAACTGCTGTTAAGCTTCTTAATGTTTTATTAAAGGTGAAGGGGTTTTTTGTGTGCGTGTGTAGTTTTTACATCTAAATGGAAGTATTTTCAGCAATTAGATAAGGAATGCAGACACCTGCCTTATTGTATTTGTGTGCATGCTAGAAAGGACTAAATTAGCCCTTGTGACTTCAGTGTGTTGGCACATGTTAGGAGGGGTTTTTTTTTGAAGGGTTCTGTGAGATGGTATTGACTGTCTCACATATGAGTTGGATCTTATAGTGAGAAACCATGATCTATCGGATATTGTCAGTGCTTGAAACTGTTGGAGAAGGTACGTTCCTATTTCTTGTATGTGTAAATCAACGTTATGTCTGAGTCAGTATAGGCATAATGGTTGTATTTATTGTCATTACACAGCACCAAGCATTGTTAAAAGAAAATCGGGTATTTGTATTAACATATCTTCTAAAGGGTGTGGAGGGGGAGTGTCTGCTTTTCAGGATCTATAGTCTGCACGTGTGAGAATGCAAGATTTGAAATGTCACAAGGCTAGGGCTGGGTTTTAAGTTCTATTATCTGGAGAAAAAATTCCTATTTAGGCTTGGATTCTAGTGATAAGTTTCATTTGAGCGATAACAACTTAGTGTTTTTAGTGAATGTAAATACAATGACAGCACTGTGCAAACATAAGAACAAATGACTTGTAAGCAATAAAAAAAAAATTAGAAACTTATCTATAGCAAAGTCCTCTTAACGAGCTTCATGGAGGTGCCTGTTAAATGTAATGTTGGTTTATAATTTTGTGTTGTTTACCAGAAGGTAGAGCTTTTTAAAGTTATACGTGAGGCCAAACAGAAGTATTTAGTTGATATTTTGGTGAAACAAAGTAAAACTAATTCTCTTTCTGCCTACAGTTAAAAATAGAACTTCCTGAATATCTTATCTACTGCAGATGTGACAGTTCACATTCACCAGCAAAGCCAGCCAAAATCGCAGCTTTTAAGTAATCTTCAACTTGTTTCTGGTTGAAAGAAGCTAGCTAAAGAAAACACGCTCTACGTACTTTCCCTACCTCTGCCTGCCGTGGCAGGGCAGTGTGCATGCTCAGCAGGGTTTTGCAATACAGCACCCTTGAGCTACTGGTTAGCTGCTGCCAAAAGCAGCAGTGTCCTCCCTGCCAGCCACGTGGTCTCACCCCTCTCTTGCACTGGTATTGGTGCTTGTCCAACCTTACAGTAAGACAAATTAGCAAAAAACCCCTATGCAGTATTTCATTTCTCCCTTTTTGGAGAGGGTAGTTTTCAACTGGTTTAGTTCCCTAAGGTGACTTAACCTTCAGGGCAGATGGGTATTTAAGTGGCCTATGTCAATTAAGTTCAATTCAATAGGGAATTGGCTTAGGCAAAAGTGATGAGTCACTTTAAAACCTTATTTGAGTAAATCCTCTTTGTGAATGGCAGTCCTGACTACTGATTTTTAAAATACCCCCATGGTATAAATACATAAACATAACACATAAACAACATATCCCTAAACAAACTTCAAGTTACATTTAAAAGGAAGGATTAACTTTTCAGACATAAGATGGATGTATAAAAGCCAACAGAAGCCAATTAAATAGGTTTCAGAGTTTTTCAGTTAAGTAGCAGCACTGAAGTGGCTTTTAAGAAGTGAGAGGGCTACAAGCAGCAGAACCGATTTGGGGACTGAGGTTGGGATATCAGCAACAGCTTGGAAACACTCATGAAAGGTGTGGTGAGCATTGCCATCGCTGGCAGGGAGCAAATCTGGTGTGTGAGAGAATTGGATCTAGGACCAGACTGGTGTCTGGGGAGGATATCGGCAGTGTGGTACCTCGGAGTTGTGTGTGGGAGGGAACTGGTATAAGATCAGCTAGATGTGGGGAGGATCTTGACTGTAGCACCTACAAGGAGGATCTCAGTTGGGTGTAGAAGCATAGGGTGTAACTGGGGAAGGGTGGAGTGTAAAAAGCATGTCAAGGTAATAACAAAAACCACAGAGCAGTTACAGGGGAGAGTTGGAAGGTGGCTTTGTCACCAATGTTTGGAGCTATAACTCATCACAAGGTTGTGACGGTGTGAGTAGGGAATTTTTTTAAGGGACCTGAATGGGTTAAGGTTGAAATTGCCATGTTGTAGAGGAAGAGGTTGTAATATTTGAGTTAGATGAACAACTTTTTTCTGTTTATGGAGACGAGCAGGGCCTTCAATGTTCTATTTTTGCCTTGCTACCAATCCGAGTCTATTTCATGGAGATAAATCTCTCAGTTCTTAACTAGTCATTAATGGCAAGGGGATGTGGGCTTTGTTCTGCCATGCTACAAGGGTCTTGATCGTTTCTCAATTCCGTTCCAGGTAGGAAAATTAATTTGGACTTAGTATAATTAGGGTATGCTAAAAGCATGGTGAGACATGATCTTTCACTTTCAATGGCCCATTGAGTTGTTTGAGTTAGCCATTTAATACAGCTAGCCTCCTATCAAGGCTTGCTCTAGATACATGTTGAGTGATCAGATAAGCTGGATCATTTCTCTGTTTGTTTCTCTGCCTGTCTTTTTGTCGGTGTTTGCTAGAGTAGGAAAGGGTCTTGCTCCCAGTGATAAGCTTGGTGGTTTCCCCGTGGTTTTCAGGATGGAGGCAATTCTCTGCTGTACTGTTAGCTGTTTTGGCTGGAGGAGCTGACTGCCATCAAGGGCTGAATTAGTAAATATCAAAAACTGAAGCAACTAGTTTTTTTTGTATTTGTCTTCAAAGACTTTTCTATTTCAGTATATTTAGTTGGCAATGGGACAAAAATAAAGTACAGTGATATCAACACCCTTGAACCAGCAACGGAGAATCAAAGGCTATCTTTCATAGCTTTCTGAAAGAGTTATTTTCAAGATGAAATATCTATGGAGAATCTTGTTGAAACTATTTTGATTTATATTGTACTTAGGCTGAAGCTCTTCCACACACAGTGTTTAGGATTCTTGATGGCAAAATGCGAAGTTTGATATCAAAGCTGAAAATGCATAATATTTCAAAATTTATTTATTTAATCTTGGATTACAGTTTAAACAGCTAAGAACACAACTTTAAAAAAACCTTAATATACAACATATTAGTAGAAAGAGTGGTTTATCCGTGTTTGGGAAGTCAGCTGAAGTACTGCATAATTACCTAATTCTATAGCATAAAGAAATTGTAACAAGCTCCTCAAAGGAGGATACAGTCCAAAGTTACTTGACTTGAACAGCAATTCCGTGCATACCTAAAAGCGAATTTCAGAATTAAAAGTAACCTACCATTGTTGGGGTTTTTTTTTGTTTGTTTGGTTTTTTTTTGCAGTGTAGGTGTAACTAGTAGATTGAGAAAGTGTTGCGTGTGTTCAGAAATTACTGTTTAAACCTTTGTGTGTCTTCTGCTTCCCCCAAATGACATGTTTTGGATAAGACTAAGACTCACAGTATGAAAGATATTATAGGGCACACAGTTAAAAATCCCTGAACCCCAAACTTCAGAATAAGTTAACCACAAAACCCAAGAAAAATTGATTTGATGACCATCATGACTGTTGGATCATAGATCAATTTTAGTAGTGTCTAAATAGCTTCTAACACTATGATTGATGACTAACGCAAATTAATGATAATCATCGGGTTACGAACTAGAGAAAGCCTAACTCGCCTTCCTTTATATAGTAAAAAAAAAAAATTGGAAATGCATGTAAAGACTGGAAATGCAATAGATAATTTGTCAAAATTCAGTTAAAGAACATGTATATTCATATTGCATATTCATGTGCATATTTCTAACTGCATGCAGTGTACTGAGTAATGATATTTAAAAAAAAATGTACGCTACTTTGTGTTGGTTTGAGTTGTCTTATCTTTGCTTTTCTGCCAACTAATAGTGTATTCAAGGAAAAACCTAACAGTGCTCTTGTGGTTATGGGTGTACTGAGATTTGTGATAAATAAGCACCATGTGCTCAAGACTCTGCATGGGCATTTGAATTCTACTTCTGTGTTTAATGTAGCTGCTCAGTTGGGCCAATTAAATTATAGAATTATTTGTTTAGAAAAATGTTTACTAGTACCGGCTTACAGAACAGATGGCTAAAAATGCTGTCCTTTGAAATGATAGTCTAATTTCTCGTGTATCTCAAGATTTCTCTGAGTAATCAAATACAGTCTGTCCCTAAATACACTGACACGTGTGAGCTTCCAGTTTCTTCATTTGATAATGCTTCAGAAAGTGAATTCTTCTTTTAGAAGTACTTTGGTAATCCATTGCAGCCTACTACTTAATTGCAGTTTGATTTTTTTGATGCTTCCATCTTGTCTGTATGGCAAAAGACATACTTTTGATTAAATCTCCAAACTTAAGAGGTTTTAGAAAATTATTTTTCTCAAAAGGAAAGCAAAAGCGTTTTAATTAAAAATGGTCAGGTATTTTTTGATCAGCTTTTTTTTGCATCTGGACTGGTTAGCCATAGATTTGTGTTGGCTCTAGGGGAACTTTAGAAGTAAATCTCATGTCATCAAGAGAAAGAACTGTTGGGAAAAATTCTTTTTTATTTCGCTCAGTTCTCAACCCTTGGAAACTGCAGCTTAATGCACACGTAGTGTAGTATTTTAATGTACTTGTTTATAGCCAGGACTTCAGAAAGAAGCAACTCTCCAGTTACTTATATTAATCAGAAGTAGATACAACATACTTACATAGGAGCCCAAGAAATAACAGATTTCTTAAGCCTTTTGCCTTAGTCAAGGGGAGCATGCACAGAGATGGAATGAGAGATCCTATGGCTTGGCTTGATCATTTCTTTAGTGTTATTTGTATTTAATAGTTCTCGGCACTTTGAGAGTCTTGTGTACTGATTCAGCTAAACTTCTTGATTTCTCATAACACCATGTAACGTACTAATTTAAGAAGCATTTTCTTTGATCTTAATGACCAGCTAGTTTCAACTAAGTCCCTTAGAATTGATCTGCAGTGTAGAGCATGCTTACTGTTCTTGAAGGGTGTTAGTTAAGTGCCATTTATTCTGGAAGATGATGATGTTGAAGGAAAAATTAACTGCTGAACCCTGCATACTTGTCTTAAGCAGTGTTAAAGTGGTAGGTTGGGATTTTTTTTTTGGTTTTGTATGGGTTGGTTTTGGGGTTTTTTTGAATAGGGTATAGCTGCATTATTTTTTCTAAGAAATTGTTAAATAAACCCTTATTTTTGCTTAAAAAAAAAAAATCTTTCCCTTTAGCCTGTGTTTGGAGTAAAATGTCAAGATGTTTATGATCAATCAGAATCCAAGACTCAGCGTGATTGATGGTACTATGAAGATACTATAGTTGCAGTTCCAAGAATTATTTTCTTATTGTAAAATAAGCTGCTTTGCAAATTCCTGATTGTCTTTTTTAGTAGTTTTCTGTATGTGCCTATATGAGGTTTTGGAGAAGTGTTACAAATTTCTTCAGTTAAACATGACAGAAGGCTTTCAGAGCAAAAACCCTTTTAGTCCATGGACAGGTGTCCAAACACAAATATGTAGGAAGGAGAATGCAAATGTTTTGTGCAATGTCATTTAATCATCTGAAATTTCAGGCAGCTTACCATCTACAAGATTTCTTACAGCTATAGCCTCAATGCTTCTGTTGGTAAACATTATTCTGACTTTACAATCTGGAAAGTTGGAATTGAGAAATGTTTGTGGGAAATGATCTGTGGAAGAATTGCTGAGCCATGACCAGTTTTGTTGTTGATTGTTTTTTTCTTTGTGTTTTGTTTTGTGTGGTGGGTTTCTTTGTTTGTGGGGTTTTTTTCGTGTGTGTGGTTTTTTTTTTTTTTTTTTTTTGTTTTTTTTTGTTTTGTTTTTGTTTTTTTTAAAGCACAGTAGTGTTTTGTATCATTGGCTGTGAATGGCACTCGGAACCCCCTAATTCTTTGTACTGAGTATGTTCTTAGGGATTCAAGGGTGTCTTAGGAAATTATCAGTTACCTTTGTTTTTAATGCATTTTTAGAAACAGCTTGTGGGAATTTTTGCTCAAATTTTGATATCCCAACTTTCTCTTCTAGGAGTGTCATATCCTTAGAAAAAAAAGTCTTAAGTTTTCCCAGAAGGGCATCTGAAAAACGTGAACATTTCATTGAGCTTAGATGTAAACCTGTTTTCATGCTAAGCCAGGTCACAGGATGTCTTTTTATGACTTAATAAAAGGCAAAATGCCAGATAGGTCCTATAGATGAAGAGATATATATGTATATATTTTTTTTAAACAAACATTCATAAAATTTGTCACAATATTCTGGAAATTTGACAGACTAGATAAAGCTCCAGTAATTATGGAAAATATGCCATTTTTGTAAACTTCTTCCTCCGACTGAAATATCAAGTGCCTTGTTACAAGTACAGAGGGAACTCTCTTGCACCAGACTATGGTGTAATATCGTGTTAGGTAAATTACTTCTGGGAGTAATCTTGTTGATCTGCCTGTGCCTGTTCAGGGCTTCTGTTCTGTAACAGGATGATGTAGCTGATCTTGTTCTCTGGACATCTGCCTGCTCGGACTGAGCTGCATCCTTCATTCTGTTTCACAATATCTGCCAAACAACTCTAAGGTGATAGTATGCTTTCATTGCTATTGACCAGGACTCTGTTTGGATCCTTGAGTTAAGGACTTTCTCTCTTTTGCTGGTTTCTGACTTGTACAAAGCTTTTTGGCCATGACCCAGTTCTTTTCGAAATAGTATCTGAAAGAGGATATTGATAATGTTTTTTTCTTCTAACACCTTACAAGGGTGTTAAGGGGTTCAGAATTTTTAAAAAGTGTCGTTGTTCTTGTTTTACAATACAGCTGCGTCATGTTATTGTTAAAACTCACTGTAATAAATTTCTGGAATATCTCCTTTGTGTAATTATGTATGGTAGATGAATATCTGCGCTTTTTAAAGTTTTGCACATATGACTGTTTGTCCACACTGTTGTTCAGATATTTGTTTTATTTCTGAAGTCAGTTAGTAAAGAAAATTGTGTTTGTATTTTACCTTAACCGTAAATTTCTTTTCTTTACGTTTAGAATCTACAGAACGTTTATAAAAGGCTTTTCTATCCTTTTTAAAAAATAAATTACCCTGTGTGCAAAACTCTGGTTCCATTAGGAATACCCCAAAACCGTGGATAGTGTCCTGGCTGTGGAAGTTTTCTCCCTGCCCTCCGGTCCTTGAGTGGTTCTTTAAAATGCAAGTCTTCTGAGATCATATGTTCATTTTTCTGGTTTTGGCCTTTTATAGATGTGCTCTGAAGCTTCTTTTTCAAAGTGGATGAAGATTTCAATACTAATACCTGTATCCAGATATTTTTAGGATGTCTTCTGTACAGAAAAAAATGTTTTCCTGAGGTGTTATGCAGATTAATAGGCTCTTAAAGTAATGTTAGTACGTTATGTTAAAAATTAAATAGTTCCCCTTTACCGTGATTTCTGTCTCAAATTAGGAATACATTCCTTTTCCTCCCGATTAGTGAAGATGGTCAGATGTTCAGACTTTTACGAGAATAAATTCCAAATTGTTGTCAGAGCACTTTTGTTAAAGAATTTCTGAACATTTTAAGATATTCTACCTGGTAGAATTTAAAATACAGGAGTTTTGGTGGGGGTTTTGTGATTTAAGGGTGGTTTTGTTTTGTTTTGTTTTTAGGGGAGGGAAATCTGTGCCATGAATAGAATGCTAATACAGGAGACTTTCCTTGAGTCTGCATTTTACCCATTTTATATACTCTCTGTATGCTAGCAGGCATGCTTTTAAAATGTTGATTGGGGTTTTTTTTCATGGTAAAAATAGCTTGCAGCTTATTGAAAAACAAGGCAGACCTGTGCCTCAAAATCCAAATGAAACTGCTGCTTAGATGAGGCTTAGTCTAAAGAGGGCATTTATATGTTGTGGAATGAATGGCATGCCTGCACTAACTCCCGCAGGCCGGATATTTCCAAGGTATCAGACAGAGCTGTATATACTGCTCTCTTTCCCCTTCAGACCTGAAGGTTTCTCCCTCAGCAAGGTCCGAAGGACCTCTGGCCCCGGTGGGGAGTGGGGGGTGGTAGGGGGAAAGAAAAAATGAGCAGGGTAACTAGATGTGTCTGTTTGATTTTTGTTTTCCACCCGAACTGTCCTGTGATAGTTTGTAGGCTCCTTGTACTTCGTGAGCTAACGTTGTTTTTCTAATCATTGTTCTTTGAACAGTGTAGTTTGGAATTTCCTGTTCACGTTTTACTACAATGGTTTGTTTAAAATGATAGACCGCAGTCTTTTTCCTGACCTAAAACTAGATTAGCCTTGAATGTCGAAGAGAAGTTGGACAAATAAAGAGGATAGACTGTATTTGCTTATGTCAGGGAGAGAGGCCTTTTAACCATGGGCTCAGTTATATCAAATACCGCAAGTCATGTTTCTTAAATATTTATTAAGACAAATAAACACAGTTATTGTATGAACTGGCATGTCTCCAAATTCCTATCTCTTTGATTCTCATGGGTGGGTCATTTTTAATCAGGAGAAATATTTTTAATCAAGACTCTGATATCTACTGGA
>VYXH01007534.1:277521-305368 GCA_013397275.1 Burhinus bistriatus
CCCGCCCCCGCTCCACCACGCCATGACATTCATAAAATGCAGCAAAATAGACCTCCAAACCTCAGCAAAGTTCAAGGTCTAAAACACGGTAACAAACTGTCAGGAAATACTCAAATTGGGAATAAACCTGTCGTTTCACAATACATCTGGTGCCTGTGTTAAGGAAAAAGTAGCATAGTCTTTCTTAGGTATTGCCATACGTTTGCCTTCAGATTTGGGGAAGAAAGTCTCCCAAGCCCAGCAGCGTTAGATGCACAAGGAATTGCAGCATCCTTATTATACAATTTATGTTTATTTAGGACAAGTTCCTTGTATACCACTGCTAATCTATGTAAATAGTGCACACCTGTATTGATGGAACAGTACAGGTAATAAGGCTATTGATTTTTTTTAATCTGGAAACAGATAAAATTTCAGTGTTTGAAAACAATATATGACGTCTACTTCGGGTTTTTATTTTACAGAAAAATTACTGTAACATAAATTGTATTATGGCGTGGCACAGAAGTTTTATCCAGTTTTGGAGGGATAGTGTGTGGACCTGCCTGAGTTGGCTACTGAGTTTGTTACTAACAAGTGTCAAACTCGTGAACTTTATACAATGCACTTGGGTATTTTTAATGCAAGAATGTCTGTGAAAATGTGCATGTGAAATTCTGATAAACCTGCTGAATTAAATTTTCAAGCTGGGAGATGTCAGATTTGTAAGGTTGTGGAGTCTATAGCTGATATGGCACACAGGCATGTCATTACAAGGGTGTTGCCAGTTAAAATACTCAGCTGTTATGGTATTTCCAGCTTAGCATCTAACTTTGTTCCACCCAGCAAATAGTCACATAAATAGGACTAGCTGGGGATTTTTAAAGGAAATATTTAATGTATTTTTAAAGAAAATAACATTTGGAAGGGAAAATATTTGGGTAGCTTGCACGTGAATGTCTAGGGTACGGTAGGGAGATGCCTTGCACGGGACTGAGCTTGATGTGCTAAAGAAGCTCGCAGTAGATGTTATGTGGAAAATATTACCATTTATAGAAATCAGGTATTTCCGTGAGTACCGGAACTAATGAAGTCTGGTTTCCTGTGGGTTTGTGTCTTATGGCTGATTGACTTTGGTGTCTGGGAAGGTGAAAGTTCTGCTGGACACTTTTTGCCTTGCATTTGGAGTATTTGCATGCGTTTGCTCCCGAGCAGATTTTCTGATCCCTGATTAGGTGTCAATGTGGGCTTCTCACTTTCTGTAAGGCCTCCTGCTTTCATAAACTTTCATAGGTATTTGAATTATCTAAGGCGTTTCCCTAAAATTTGAAACTCATCAATGGAATAAAAACCAAATAGACTTACGTCTATTAATTAATATTGTTATTATGTTATGTCTGTATTTTTTATAGCAGATGGGACTACAAGCCCTTGATTTATTTTTTTTTTTTTAATGCCCCTGTTGTCTGCTAGCTTCTAGTAGCCAGTTCATTGAAACAGCAGCCAATTCTGAAAAAACAAGTGATGTAAGTAATAGAAATACATTTTGAGATCATTGTGCCAGATCTCATGGTACAGGCTGGGACTATAATGTGGTGTGTGTGCAATGGATGTATTATTCCCCCCCGAAATGAAACAAAGCATTAGACAAAATTTCCAGTGTAGCCGTGAGGCTGTGTTGCGTGTGGTACACTGACTGGCTTTTAGGTTTGGTTTCTTGCTTGAGTAGAGTTCCAGAATCCTGTAGAAGGTTTGTCAGTGAGATACCTGCTATTAATGTACCTCCTGGAGCTCTTAGCAGTCATTTTTGGTTCATAAGGATCAGAGGTGTATTGTGTGAAATACTGTCAAGGATAGTAGATACCATTGGTTTCGCTGTCAGCAAAGACCGTTCACTTTGGTTTTGGCTTTCATTAAGTGCATATTTTTCTACCTGGAAAAGCTGGAGTTCAGTGAGCTCGGGTATGAGTAAACAGGGTCCTCAGTCTTCCACGTGAATGCTTTCCATGTAGCAATACGGGTGAGTAGTTTATTCCACTAGATGAAGTAAGTGAGGTGAATAAGGTGAGTAAGCAATTTCATTACGAGACGCTCTCAGTTGTGTCTAAATGCTATGTTGCAAATTTGGCTCGTGCTTTGAGCTGGTCGGGAGCCAGGTGGCTGTGGTTAAATTCATCACCAAACCTGAGCTAACAAGCCCTGTGTAGGCTAGGTTATATTAGATGGAGCTCCGTGCCACACTGAAGTAGCTGGTAACTGTACATGTGGGAGCCAGGGCAGAGCTGCTTTTGGTTCTGCTGCAAACATGCTGTGTAGACAAACTCTAGAAGTGTTTGTGTGGAGTAATTAATTGACTGTATGAGTTTACAGTACCTTTACTGTAATGTTATTTTCTTTACAGAGATCAGTTAACATTCTTTTTGTGCAAGTTGTAGGCGCTAGTTATTTCTTGTAGGTTGTATTTATAAAGCAGACATAAAATGCATATTATCATAGCATGTATCACCAGTGTTCGTTAAATGGATTCATCACTTTCTTACCTGTTGATTTGCAGTAGTATAGCATTTTGTATATAATAGAGTTATCTTAAGCAAAGATCTTTGAAATAAAGCCATGACTTCAGGAAGATTTCTAATATAATCCAGTCACAATAGCTACTTAGAAGGATAAGTTGAATCTTCAAAGTAGACAATTAAATTACTCTTTTCAAATACTTGATAGAAACAGAAAAACGCCTTTAAGATTTTCTTCCCAGTCTTCCAAAATCCTGCTCTTTAGATTCATTGCTCTATCTCCCAGGTGTATTACTGCAATGCCTTTTCTGACTTCCCCTTCCGGTTGTTGTGAAACGCCAGTCCTAAAATGTTGTTTTGCCTGTTTGAATCATGCCTCTCTAAAGCAAGAAAGAGTATGGTTCAGTGGTACTGGTTTGGCATTTGGGAGATGGGGCTTCAGTTCTCTGCTCTGCCATGTGTTTTTTGGGTATTGTTATTTTTAAACTCCTTGTATCTGGTGTTCAGGTGGGTGCTAATTATGGTATTTCTTAACTTTATGGTGGTCTGATTATAAATGAATAATGTGATTGTACGAATACCAATAAAATAAGTAACGTAAAGATTCAGTTCACTTCTTTTTGGCTTTGTTTGCTAATGTTCATGCTTTTCCTTTTTAAAGTACTTCCTAAAATTCGTGATGCTTTGACACTTTCAGTTACAGTCTTCCAAAGGCAGAAGACCTCAGTTCCCAAATCTTGTATTACTTTGCCTAGATATTTGAAATAAAGTTGTGCTGATGACACTAGGAAAGCAGTGAGGAAGCTTGATTTGAGAAAGGAATGGTGCGATCTCTTTACCTCTTCCCCCTCCCCTTTCTACTTTGCTATCAGAGGCAGTAGGTATGATGTTTTTTAAGGAGCATTAAAAATTATTGGGGTTTATTGATCTTCGTATTCATACTACAGTTGTGCTTGCCAAGCACCATATGATAAATGTAGATGTTTCTTATTTTC
Source organism: Burhinus bistriatus (assembly GCA_013397275.1). Lineage (NCBI taxonomy): Eukaryota > Metazoa > Chordata > Aves > Charadriiformes > Burhinidae > Burhinus > Burhinus bistriatus. The sequence continues at coordinate 281,009 of VYXH01007534.1, forward strand.
TGCAAGTGCACTTTCTCTCATATGTTAGGCTGTGTCTTTTAGCTCTGTAGCTTCAGTTAAAAGTTTTCTTCGTATTAGCTTGATGGGAGTGAGTAATAGGTGTCCACCACAGCACAGAATGGTTGGCAGCTTAGCTTGTAGTGGTTTTGTTTGGGGAAAGCAGTAGCCATGAGGTCATCAGAATACTTCAGAAATTAATAAGATGCGTGTGATAGGAAAAACTGTATATATAAATGGGTGTCAAGTAACCCTCCAGTTTCTTCTCTTCGACACTGCATCACGAAGCTGTCAGCATGTGTTGCTGCTGTGCCAGCTCCTGAGACAGGAGCTCCGTCCCACTCCTGCATGCTGGAGTGAGCTGGAGGAGCTTGTGCCGTGAGGCACCAAGGTGATGCTGCTGTGGTGCTCGCTGAGGCACCGCTGGAGCTGCCATCCTTGCATAGGAACCAGCTGCCCTCAGCTCTGGAGGGCTGGGGTGGCTCTCAGTGCTGTGAGAAGGCATTTGCGTGCTTCCAGGAAAGAAAGATGGAGACAGTAGTCAGAAAGGTGTAATTTTGTCATTGTTCAGATAGCTATGTATTTTGTACAGTCAAAACTCATAAAAGCTTGTGATTAACAGCAATGTAAAGGGAACAGAGTAATTTCTGCCATTAATGTGTGTGTGTGTATGAGGAAGCGTGTGTCTGATCTGGAAGGTGTGTTTGAGAATGCTTTTGTGGTTCTCTTCTTTTGGAAATTGGAGATCAAAGCGGTGTAGGTTCAAAACAATGGAAGAATGTGCTGGGCTTAATTGTACAAAACACATGAGGATGAGCTGTTCATTGAGGACAAGGTGAGTTCATTTTCATAGCTACTTATGAAGGAAGCAAGAAATAAAAATAAAATTAATCTTGGATCTCTGAAGGCAATAATTTTTTTTTTTTTCTTCTCAACAGTGAAGTTTGGGTGTTAAAAGTTGCCAGAAGAACTTGTCCATGATTACAATATCTTACAATATCTTTAATACCTGCTAAATTAAACGATGTGTTAGACAAGTGGCCATTGAAAATGGCATTTGTGTAATTTGTTTTCCCTTTACAAGCAATTTGAGTCCATATACAGGAGCTCTTTAAACTTTTTTATTTACTTTTATACTGTTCTTGGATCGCATAAAATGTTACATTGTGAAATTGTTTTGGCTCAGTTGTCAATAAATTGTGTGTTGTCCCTTTAAGTATTCTGGATTTATGTTATGGCAACAACGATGCCATCCTGTCCTTTGCTTCTGTCAGCATTCATTTTCTGGGAAGAAGTAAATGCTGAATAGGGCCCCTTTTATGTGTTTGCTGGAATTTTGAGAAGTACAGATTATTCAGTCAGTAGAAATGTGCTTGCGTCCATGGATGTCTACCTTCAGCATTGCTGTAGTGCCACCTCAGAAAGCAGTGTGGTTTAGAGATGTCTTGGATAGTTGACATGTTGCCTTGCATGTTGCTCTGTGTTTCAGAGAGTTTAGAGTTCGTTTTTTGAGTTTTTCTTCCGGGGGGGATCAGTGTTCTCTCCCAAATCAGCATTCTGCTTGAGACTTGACTGGTGTCTTAAATTAGTGTATTTATTGCTGCTTCTTTGTTGAGAGGAGTTAGGGAAAATTAATCGTGTCCATAAAACTTAACTTTTACAGAAATTGGAAGCATTAACTCATTGTGAGTAAGATATGCTTAATATATGGCCAGAGGGAAGGAGAGGGTCTATACCATATCTGTAAAACTTAGTCTTCCATTAAAATGTAGTACAACAACAGGGTTTTAACTGGGTGTGCAGTGAGGCTCATTGCATTAGAAGGCTGTTCAGAAAAGAGATTGAAGATGATCAGGTGGGCTAAAAAGCAGTGCTGCTGAATGGTGATTAAAAATACCTTGCTAATTTGGGGGGAAGAGGAATAGATTTAATGCAGTATGGTAACAGTTTATTTAACCAATGGTATCTTCATTGTGCTCTAATTATAATTTGAGGGCAAAATTGTCAAGAAAGTTAATTTCTTGAGGACGTCAAAAATTTAGGATCAGACTTTCAACTATGATGATGAGTAGGGAAGGGATGGACTGAAGAGCTTTACTCTTCTGACAGCTACCATCTTCAGCAATTCCTTGTTGTTGTGCTGCAGCAGTATAAAATCAGAAAATCCAAACTCTGTGAATAAGAATCCTGGGGATTTAATGCCAAGAGTGGCAATGTATGTAAACATCTGAGTTCACTTATGGGGAAGTAAGACCTGCGAAGGGAAGCTAAAAAAAAGTGATGGCAGAAGACAGGCTTTCCTGGCAGTAGCAGTGGTCTAGGAAACGGTGAGAAAAATCTCTTCTTCAAATTAGTTGTTCAGTTGTGGCATAAGTGCAAGATGGGGGAGGAAAGAGGGAATACTCCTGTTTCTTTTTCCACAGCTGTCTTATGAGAGGCTGTCTTCTTGTTTAATGGGTAACAGTAAAAGTTTTTTAGAAAACGATGCAATATGAAAATGTGTGGAGCAGAGTAAGTGCGTAAGAGTCATTACCACATTTTTCTGGGAATTTCCTGTCATGCTTGTACAATCTCCTGCCTTCCCGTGCGCCACCGTTTCTCTTTCAGTTCACTCCTGTTTCCTAATAGCCTTTCAGGAGCTGGTGGTAAGTTTTTGAAGTCCTAGTCTCTTAAACAGACTTCAGTCACGAAGTTAGGCACACATTAGGCATCTGCTGTCTGGAATAGTAATTGTGGTTCAGTCTGCTTCATGCCCTCCTTTTACTGGATCTCCTGAAGCATTGCTCATCAACCCAACTAAGCAAGCAGGCTTACAGCACTTCTGAAAACTGGATTTTTTTTTTCCTCTTTCAAGCCACTCAGAGATTGAACCAGTGGATCTTTCAGTAGCTGGAAATAGCTAGTATTGCTGGGAGAAGTTTGCCATCTGTCTCAAATTTTGCTGATCAACTCCTAAGTCCAGGAGACAGTTCTACCTACCATCCTCACTTCAAAGACTGAGAAGGTCCCATTGATAGTTAGGTATAACGAGAAATAATTTTGGAGAAAGTAGGTAAATTGGAGTTAAGGAAACTAAAAGTTTATATGCTTCCTCTGCTAGTAACACAAAGGGCTGTGAAATTCAGGGAACAGTTAGTGTGATAAGGCTTCATGTAACTTCTGTGGGCAGATAATTCTCTGTATTTTAAGTAAAGAAAACATTATGTCCCTTCTGCTAGCACTGAGAAGAGCTTAGATTTCTAACATCAGACCTAAACCCCTACTTCTTTTCTGAATGCATCTATCCAACTTGTTTGTTACTGAGTACCAGACAGGCCTCTTGGAAATGTAAATGTTTTTCTCCTTCTTCCTTCACTTCTCCTGCAGTTCATTTAATCTGCATTTCTGATGTCTTTGTGGCTTTTCTGTTGTTGCATGTAAGTGCTCTCTGCATTAAAGATAGACTTGATCTTATTTGAGAAGAGAAGTTGCAGTTACTATGAAAAAATAGTTTTTAGTCAGCATATTGTTGAGGATATGTCTGAAAACACAGTAGCTGTCTCTCTTTGCACACCTTTCTTTTAGTAGTTGTTTGGTCAGTCAATCATTACACATGTTTTAGTAGTCTAATTGTTTCCTGAGTAGCTTCCAGTGTATGTTGGGTTTTTTTAACCAATCTTAACAGATAAATGGATTAATTAACATGTTTCCAAACATGTTATCTATGTCAAGTTCCTATGTTGTTAGGTCTTAACCCTTCAGGAGCAATGAAGGAAGCGTTTGTATTGGGGATTACTGTTCCTGGGGGCGACATCCACTGTGTAGCGTTGGATATTCGAAGGTGCTTTTGAGGTTTTTGTTTTTCATTTGCTGTATACTTGACTTTCTGAGAAAAGAATCAGACTTTTTAAATAGGCTTTGTTCTTCCCCCAAACTATAGAAGGCTCTTTAAGATATGGATCCTGGTGCCTAAATGTACTCATCCTAACTGAGATACTTTTGTGATGCGTGTGTAAAGTTTTTTCATGTTTATTAAGGTTGCATAGCCAAATGTAGACCCATTCTAAAATGCCAGAATTAAGGTCTGCATTCTCATTATTGTGACATTGTCTTTATTTATGTGGCTGTCCATGAGAAGGTGGGTTTTTTTGGCGTCATCGCTGCCCCCTCACCTGAGTGAGGCTTAGCGTACCCTTAGGACGCTGCAAGTTGAATTAACAGCTTTTTACAGCATGAGTAGTAGGAGATCTTGGTCACCTCCTGCCTCCTCTATATTGCCTTTTTTGCTCATGTAATAACAAAGTAAACGTACTCCATCCAGTAACCATGGGAGAAAAACTAAATTACTATTTTCCCCCTTACCCATTTCTTTTTTTGCAGTTCTAGTAAGTGGAAGCATACCTACTAGTAGATTACTGTATGATCAGATGAGTGTCAGACGTGGTAGTGCTATGAAATGATGGGATTGCGCAGTTTAGGGCAGCAGAGAGGGACGCATTTGAAGACAACAGGGATTTCTCCAGTTCGATGGTACCAAGCTGTTAATCTAGCTTTTATACAAAACTGCAGGTGGAGTTTACGGTGTAGCTGGAGTGCATAGGTGAGAAAAGAATCACGTTCAGAGTCTCAGAGCAGAGGGATGTAGAGAGCAGCATCATTGGCTAGTCCCATCTTTCCCCATCCTGCTGGTTAGGCTGTGGCCTATTCACACTGCTCCCAGCTGGTCCCTTCTACTCGAGCTCTACTGTTAGTCCTTCTCCCTGTGCCTCCCCTTCTCTGTCTGTGCCTCCCTGCACCATTTACTTTAGCTTTCTGATTGCTGCCTCCTCTTCTTCCAGCACCTGGTTCCCATGCTCCTCATCATTCTGTATCACGGCATGCCTGCTTCCTTCTTTTCCTCCATGGTGTTCAGCTGCTCACAGGGATTGCATTGAGACTGCAAAAGAGAAACTGGCTTCCTAGTCTCTGTTCCTGGAATACAAGGAGCAGGGAGCAGGGTTGTACTGGAAATGTTTTTCTGCAGCTGCTCCAAGCAAGCCTCGCGATGTCCTGGCACGCTGTGGTTGGGTGGGTGTATAGCCAGGAGAGGTCCTGAGAAGCTGGCACATGTTCAGTGGAGATTAAATCTGCAAAGAACAGGGCTTCTGTACTTCACAGAGTTATGTTGGGCATGTGCGGCAATATTCCCCCTCTTTCACTCCCCTGTGCCTTCACCAAACTTGAACGTTTTTCCATGGGGATAGTAGGAGACCTAAAAAATTCAGGTCCTGGTGTTAGTAGCACTGAGACTATATGGAAGACTGCTGGAGAAATTCTAGTACAGGGGTGGGGAGGGACAGCGTTTTACTCCTCTGCTTTATTCTTTCATGTGGCTGAGCTGTTTTAATTGAAACTTCTCACAAGAGAAGTGCCTCATGAGAATGAGGCACACCCTCAGGAGGGAGAACTTCAGCCAGAACGATTTCAGTCTAGCAAAATTAGAAGCAATCAAAAAATTGCCTAATGAGGCAATGCCTAATGAAGCATACCAGACTTCCTAATGAATGGGTGGCACTGCATTATGGTAATGTGTAGGTGATACAACTTTATACTAGAGCAGTATTTGGATACCTGCTGCTTTTTGTTTGTTGATATGCAATACTTCCAGATAAACAGTTCAGATACTTATTCTGTGATGTACATCTTTTTCAATATAAACAAACACTGTTCTTACCATTCTGGAAAATATGCTCTAGGTCAACCGCGAGATGTTGGCCTAGATGCAAGGATTACCAGCTAAAGTTTTGTGGTCTGTGTTATGCCGGAGATCAATTAGATGATGACAGTGGTTCCTTCTGACCTTAAAATATGGATCTGGTCAGCTGGGGCCATTCTGTGCTGCCATGGTGGAAGTTAGAGGCTTCCTGCAGCTCCGACTTCCTCGAGGGCTTGGGGCTGGGAGGGAGAGAGCTGAAGCTGGTTTTCTGCACCTCTCAAGCTCTCCTTCCTAGTCCTGGAACCACTCTTGGATATGGGGAATTGAATGTGGTGCACTGAAAATACCTGTGTTTACTAACTGCAAAGGAATGCATAAATATAGAAAAATATGCAAATACAGAATATTACCCCCAAAATATGTGACTGTGTGGTGCAGGGGGCCTTTGGGTGCATGATGTCTGAAGGGAAACTTTGGAAGAGACACCTTCAAGTTCTAGAGACACTTGTCATTTACAGATGATGATGATAATAATAATACAAACCACAGAAGTAGGTTTCCTGAGTTGCTGTAAATGGAAGCATGTTTTTAACACTCCTCCTTTTCTAACACAAATGTAGGAAGCTGGAGTAGCTAATTTCAGTGCTCTAGAAAGTTTAAAGCGAAATAATCTAAGGAAACGGAAGCCTCTATTTTTAACCTTCTTGATCATGGGAGGTGGGGAGGAAGAAGAGGAGGCCATCTACTGTTGAAGTCTCTTTAGTATGTTACTGTATAAATTTATTCTAATTTCCACTGCTGTTTTAATGAAGAGGTACTTGTTACTTGTGGTTGTTGAGTTATATTCAAATTAAGATCAGTGTAGGTTTGATGACATGGGGTGTCTTCTATAATTGTGCTTTATCTCCTGTTGATTGGGGTTTTTTTTAATTTTTTTTTTTACTTTCCTATTTTTTGGTAGGTCTGAAATTTTATACTGTAAAAAAAAAATACATATGCTGTCTTACTCTGATTTAGTTTCTTATACTGAAAATTAATTTTTTCAGTAGTTTTAAGTATTTTTTGTATTGGGTTTGAGCAGGTTGGTTTAAGATTTTTTTTCTTGTTGCACTATTACTATTCATAAAAAGTACGTTATTTGGCTGGATTTATCTGCATTTTTCACAAAATATTTTTTTATTCCTGTATTTTAGCAAAAGCAGGAGAATGAAATTATGAAAAATTCCTCATATTACCTACTTAGAAGTACTTTATTGGTCTAGCTAGAAGCTTTAGTATAATACATTATACAACTACTGGTAAGCCTAGAAGTAATAGCATCAAACTTCATAACTTCAACCTCTTAAAAAATTTCAGAGGAACATAAATGTGTAAGCTGTCTTTTTCTTTACGATACCTTACTAAATTGCTAATACTGATCGGTGTCCTGGTTTGAGGTAAAACTGGAATACGCTGTTAGTTTGCAAGGTCAGCTTTAAGGAGGACTGTAGGAGGCAAGTGTATTTGGGGAATAGTAATAACACTGGATTAGTTAAATGTTGGGAAAACAGGGGCTAAGTTTTCCTAAAAGTTTGAAAATTACTGGCTGACAAGGGAGTCAACCTGGAGTGTGGAAGCAGTTGTAAGATTTTAAGTATGTATTTTAGAGAATCTTCTCCCCAACACCTGCATTAACATTATATATTTGTAGCTTATATGAATTTGTATTCGTGACTGGTAGGTTGAGAATGTTGAGAATCAAAAGCTTAGAAATGATATAAACTAGCATGTCAGAAAGTGTAAATGATTTGGCAGCTATATCTATAATTTTAAAGTAAAGACAAAGAGTGAGCTGTGGAGAAGAAAATGTAGCAAGGCTGCAAATCATTGCAGAACCATTGCTTTTTTCCTTAGGTAGTTAGTGGGCTTTAAAGAAATTATGTTACTTAGCAGGGGGGGTTGTTGCTCCAGTGGTATCTTAGTTTCTTTTTTCTTAGATCTCCTGATATGTTTGGAGAAAAAAGACACATTTTAAGCACAGTTTTCTTTAAATGTGGTCTAAAAATAAACCTATTAATACCTTAAAGGTAACCATTAACTGCTTTAGTAATACCAATTAAAATACGGTTCACTGAAGCTTTTAAATAAGTGGGTAGATTGAGGATGTCTGTATGTGTATTCACTAATGACTTGTCCATCGCCACTTCTAGGCAGCTGAAACGTGCCCATATGTGCTTGACTAAGGGTTTCTAACTCCTGGAAGAGCAGAAAAACCTTAAATAATGAGGTGACTGCCATAGATCAGTCTGAAACCAAAACCATCAAAGATCCTGTCAATATATTTCCACTTCAGTTGCTTAGAGCTAAGTTGAGCTTAGTAACTCTTCAGGCAAGTGATTGAAACGGTGCCCTTGGATCGTGTGTGTGCCACATTAGTTGCACTCCTTCGCTCCCGCATAAAGTATTGCTTTATTAATGTAGTTCAGTAACTTAAGAAGAGAAGCAGTCTGGAAAGCCTGCCTCACGGATCTGTGGCATAGCTTGAGCAGGGGTCTGCTGGAGCACAGTGTAATGCCCTCGCTGGTCACAGGTTTCTCTCTGTGCCCATGGGCACTCACTCCACTAAGTGGGGCTTGGGGCCAGGGCTGTGGCCTTTTACAAGGCAAAATTTCTCTGCTGCATAGTGCATGACAGTGCAGTAGCACATTAGAAGACATTACACAGAAAGGTACAAGAGTCCATAAAACTTCCAGGAATGTGATAATTGAATGTGTTTGAGAAATGCCATATGTGGTACTTTTAGGAAAAATACAGGACAGGTATAACACTTTTCAAGCAGGCTGGAAGAGGAGGAGGAGCAAAGCTGTTCTGAAAGGTTAAATGAGACACTCTTGAATTTCTAATATTAGCTGGCAGCGTAGACTTCTCTGGGTGTGAGGCATTTGTTTACTGTTTTACCTCACAATTTGTTTTTAATAGGATGTATGTGAAGTCATGGTATGCATATTCTTTTGGCACTTATCTACACATCGCTTTGTTCCAAGACTTAAAAAGAATGGTCTCTTGAATATATATTTTTCCAACCATTGTTTTATACTCAGTCCAGTTGCATTTACTTTTTCCTCCCATTGTTTGTCACTTTCTGCTTCATTTCTCTAGAAATGGTTTCTGGTAACTTCTAACATGTGTTTTCTCTTTTATTAGTATCATTGAGTAACACTTATTGGTGGAAATAGTTTCATGAAATTAATTTCAGAAAAATTTAATTGAATATACTCCAAGTATAGTAAGTTTTTAGAGGATCGGGGCTTAAACTATTATAAAACATCAAATTACTTAAGATTTTTACTGGGAGTAGTACCGAGCTTGTGTGTGCGCATAGACATGACAGATGGCTGTTTCTCATCTCATTAAACTTCAATTTACCTCTAGGGGAACACTAGTAGTTAAGTATAGTTTGGTTATAGCCTGTTTTAAAACATTGTTTCTCCCAGACTACAGAAGTATAAAATCCCTTTAGCATTATGTTTGTTTGTGTGTTTTCTAGCATGATGGGCCTTCTCAATATACGAGAAGGGTTTTCTTTGGTTAATGAGCAGTTGTAGATCACATCAAGATGTAATTGTGTATATATATCAAGATTCTGGTGTTAACCTCTGTGCATCTTCAACTACTTGCCTTCTAGTCGGCCCAAAGATTACTAGTTAACATAAGATTCTTGTTTTTGCTGACTGAGACTTGTCTAAAGTGACCTAAAGTGTTCACAGAAGTGTTTTACAGTGCTTTCTTTATTGAAGAATGTTTAAGTTAAGCCTGTCATTTGACACTCTTATTGATTTGTCCAAATACCCTTAATTGCATGTATGTGTATGTATGTATACATACATACATATATATATGTATGCTCAGATGACTTCCATTAGGAAAGTACAGGTGTTTCCTCCTCATCTGATAGTTGCATACAGAAGTTGTAACCAGCAGTCAGAAGGGAACAATTTTGTGTGTGTATACATACGCTTACACACAAGCACATATACAGTCCTCTGTGTAATGGTGTAGCAACTCCTCACCTTTCCCAGTGACTCTTCTACAATGGTTTACTGCTGGTGGGCAGGATTGTGGCCAAGTAAGCAAGTCAGAAATTTGAGTTCTCAGACCAGAAGAGTCATTGCAAAACTAAGGATACAGCTGCCAAGCAGTTTGTTAGACAGAACTGAACATAGAAATAGGCTTTAATATGTACTGAGAACATAGAAATCTGGCAGCTGAGTGACTTGCTCTTCTCCAGCAGAAGGTTGCAGAGTTGTGGTTTGCAGCATGGAAGAAATAAACAGATAACTGCAGGGCTGGCCTCTACTAACTGGGACCTTAATTACCAATAGCGTGTCGTTGGAAAACACTGTTACTCACAGAAATTGGGGGAAAAGTTATAAACTATTCAGAATCAGTGAAACTAGAACACTTCTTTACTTGCCTGCTTTAAAGCTGTGCTGTCTGGACAGGTGTAGTGTCATGTTAGGCTTCTTACACAGGTGGAAGAATTAATCTTGCTTCTCAGATTCTGAAGTTCCCCATCAAATTTTCCTTCTCTTTTAGTTTAGGCTTTTGACTTTTATCTGTTTGGGGTTTTTTAAAGTCTCTCCCATAATGCAAGTCCTTGAAAAGATCTTGTAAATATTTAGAGATTTTGAGTAACAAAGGCAGCTTTATTAGGATTGGCAAAAGAAAAGTTGTAAATATCTTGCATGTTACTGTTCCAGCTAAGAACATACTCAATAGGAAGGTCCAATTTGACATCAGTTTAGTAAGACTGTAGTCTCCTCATTTCCCGCCCTTAACTGTCTTAGCTGCTGCATAGTCTTGCTGTCCTCCTCTTATGGCTTATTCCCAGCTGCAATATGTAATTTTGCCTGTGTTCTGGTCTAGATGTCAAGTCACCTGCTGCCCAGACTGCCTTCCTTCAGCCAGCCCCTCCAGCGATTGCCTCTGCCCTGACGCTAGTCTTAGGTTCTGGCCGGTGGCTTTGTACAGTTACCTGTAACTTTGGCTATCTGTGCATACACAAACAAAACACGTTCTAAAGCGCTCATGGACAGTCTTACTTAACCCCTCTGCCCCCATTTTTTTATTGTTTACCCTCTGTAAAAAAAAAAAAACAAAACAAAAACAAAAACATTGGTAGAAACAAAAGGAGTTTTCTTAAAAGCACTGACTTTTAACCTGACTGTCATTTTTTAAGGAGGAATTTTGGTCATCTTGATGAAATGTGAGTATATTTTCAGCAAGAATTTCCCATAATATTTGTGTTCTGAATTTGGATATGGATCATAGCTGCTGTTAAGAAACGGATAGCTGCTTGGAAGACTTGGCTGTTTGTGCGGAACTGTTTCAGCAGTTTCTGACCAGCCAGATGAGTTATGCGAGGGCTGCAATTGGGCATAGCATTTTATTTTACGTTTCAACATACTAAGCCAATATTTCTTAGCTGTTTTGGTTTTGGGGAGTATGATAAAGAATAAAATAAAAAGTATATTTTTTTCTCTGTTGTTGCTTGTTAGTAAATGTTTATTGTTTCTGGAATAGTGAAAGGAGGTTAGAGGATGGCCTCAGGTACACTGGAAATGGAACTGCACCAGGTTGCCCAGGGAAGTTTTTGGAAGCCCCATCCCTGGAAGTGTTCAAGGCCAGGCTGGATGAGGCTTTGAGCAACCAGGTCTAGTGGGAGGTGTCCCTGGCCATGGCAAGGGGGTTGGAACTAGATCATCTTTAAGGTCCCGTCCAAACTTATGATTCTGTGATTCTATGTAAACTTCTGTTACTTCTTCTAAGTCAACAAATCGTGAGTTGTCTCTTACTTATACACGTAGCTTCACATGCATTTTGCATCACAAAATCTACTCGTTCAGGGTTTTCATGGCTACCTGCCCTATTAGCATTACATGTAGCAGCAAATATGTTGTGTATGATGAACAGTTTTCATCTTATAAGTGTATAATACCCTGCCCATCAGAAAAGTGTTAGTGAGATTTTTTAAAAAAAAAAAAATGTAAAGGCACTGCCTAGTATGAAAAAGTGAATTCTTTTTGGTTTGGAGTCAGTTGACTCAAGGTAGTGCACAACACAGGACATGTTTCCCAAGCGTTTCAGATCATCAAAATTATTCTATTCAGGTTTTGGGTGCCAAAATAGAGTGCTCATGTGTTCTGGTCAGTCCACTGAGTTTTTATAATGTTATTTCCATTTTTCCTGAATGTTTGTCGTCAGTGCAGGGTCACAAGAGAGGTAGATAGCTGTTGCCACTTACTTTTCTTGACCCACATAAGCTCAGGTGGCTGTAAAACAAAGGGCAGTTATGGGCTGAGAATAGGATGGCTGATGAAGTTACTGTCTATGGTACCCTGCTGCACAGATGTTAGAGCTCCTTTTTAACCATCTCCTGAAATACCGTAGCTTACAGAGCGGACTTAAAAGGAACTGCCATCGGCTTGTTTGCCATGCTGTAAACAGTGGCAAACCGTGGCTCAGGAGGTGGTGATTGACAAGTAACTCAAATATTTGTGGGAGTGACATGCTTGTCAGCTGTCCCAGGGTAGGTTGTCCAGGTTTGTGATACCATGTGTTAAAGGCAGTTAACACTTAACTTCCATTTTAAAAAAGAAAAAAAAAAAAAACCAACAAAAACTTTCAATAATGAACACATGTTTTCCTCCACACCTAAAGATGTTGATTCATTACTGTAGCTAGCTAATGCCATCCTGTGCCTTCTGTTTTGCACATTGATGTGTGCTGTGTTGGCTTATGGTACTGTAAAATTAATTGAAGCAAGTACACTGATTTGACACTATTAGTACTCTTTCATGTGCTTATTTGCAGTTGTTTTTAAAAAAAGAGTTAAAATTACTACAAAACACAGTGTGGTCTTAATAAGACTGAATTTCATGTGACCTTTAGAAGAGCTGGTGCTGTTATTTCCTTGCTGTAGGGTAGCATTTTATTTCTAAGGGAAATGTATCCCAGCGATGACTTTGAATACAAGTTACTTTCTTTAAGTCTTTGTCCTGAGCACAGAATCTCATTTGTGCAAGTTTCTGTCCAGCCATCTGTATTGTGGATTTATTTTAATGAAGGATTGCATAGATGTTCAGTAATGTTATTTTATTCAGAAGTCAAGGTTCAATTATGCCGTAAAATGAAGATATATCATTGGGATTAAGAAAAAAGTTCTGAGGGATTTTTGTCTTGAAAATACACGTATAGTTTGGTGAACTTTGTTGTACTTTTGACTAAGCAGTCAGTATGTAATTTGCCAGACCTTATTTCAAAATTGAGCTTGTTTTTATGACTTGGCTACTTGAGAAGAGCCGAGTTTGTAATGAGAGGATGGATAGCAAGGAAAATGGTGTGCTCCAGAGTGCTGTAACAGGGGGTCCAGAGTTCATGGCGGTGTTTGCTGCCAACAGCCTGTGCCTGGCTGGCGTATGTTGCCAGGAGGTGCGGCTAGGTGGGGTAGCTGGTGCAGGGCTGTTTCTGAACCGTGTAGGAAGTTCCTTGCTCCAGCAGTTGGGCAGCCTGTGCGGGACGTGTCCCTGCCCTGCTTGGTGGGGCGGGAGGCTGTGGCTGCTGGGGGGGATGCTCTCTTAAGGGCAGCCTGCTCAGAGGAGCCGGGTGGGTTGGGGCTGCTGGGGTGTCATGGCACAGCTGGGTGGCCACAGACCCTCTCAGTGTCTCACAGAGAAGGTCCTGCAGGTCTGGAGTGCACTGCTGCCCAGGCTTGAGCTGGGGTAGTGGAGGATGTCCATGAAGTGCCTCCAGGACTGCACTGTGACTTTTAAAAACAAAATAGCAACACCTCCCCATCTTCCCCCTCAATGTAAACAGCTCTTCTTGCCCATGTCTGTGAAACAGCAAAAATGTCATCTTCTGTTCCTGCTCAATTTCTTGGGGCTTTTTTTGCTGTGCGGTTGGAGGGAATAAGAGCCATGATACAAGACAAGAGGATTAGTTGAATTTTATAACAATGGCTGTAACTTAAATTCGTGTGTGAAAGGAGGTAAGAAAAAAAACATCTGGCTGAAAACTTTTAAGTGTGCGTATGATTTCTCATTTTGCCTTTTCTTTTTCTTGCCTCATAACACTTTAGTAATATGTTCAGTGTAATACTTTGGACAAACTATTGCTAGATTTATCAGAATGTTTAATTATTTTCTAGTTATACTGTTGTGCATTTTAAAATTGCCTGGTATTTTTCAGATCTGTAATGTAAATCAAAACAGTTTCCTAGCCTGTAATTCACATTTGTGAGGCAAAACCATCTATCCCATAAGATGGCTATTCAGACCGAGACCAAATTTAAGAGAATGTTTCCCCTAGTTGTCTGTTGAGTAATATCAAATTTTATTAGACCTTTTCTGCCTCTCCTGTTGGACCTGACCAAAATCAGGAAGAAAAATAAAAGCACTGTGGGCAGTTGCTGTTCTTGCATCCTTCCCTCTGTCTTCCCTAAGAATGGTGGCTTTTCTTCAGAATTTGGTGGTTCTTTTTCATAATTAGCCCCCGTGGTTAGTGCTTTCCTCTTAATCCAGGCCCGCTTCGGAAGGTAAGGTGACCCTGGATGTAATTTAGGCATCTAGACATTGTCTGAGAGATGGCAGCTAGTTTCCAGAAGATACTTAATTTCAGCAGTCTACTGCTGTAATTTGTGGCTGACCTCCAATATCCATATCTGCATCTGTACCATTTTGTCTTTGTTATTCTGGAAACCCGTAGTTTTCCTAACTGGGAAAAAAAAAATCTTGTCCTCGGAGTTGTGCTGGTTAAACCAGAAATGTATTCTTTCAGTTGACTTAGTTAAACCAGTGCAAGACACAGGGAGAAACTTCCAATTCTTAGTTTAAGCTTTGCATGTTTTGACCTAGGTGAATTGAATAAAGTTCAAGCTACATAGATATAAATGTGACTGAATTGAGAATCAATGTGACGTTATGCTTTGTCTGAAGGCAATCCAATTTGGAGCAACTTTGAATATCATTTAAAATGAGCAACATCAAGTTAATAATGGCTTGAATATCTGTACGACAGCTTTTTATGTGTTCTTTTTCTTATAAGGTTTCCTTCAAAACCATTAATTAAACTGTTCATGCATGCTGTGTTAACATTGGAATGAAAACCGGTTAGACCAGATGCATTGGCTTTCTTCAGTCTCCCTTTTCCAGAAAGTGAGCGTTGTCCTTGTCCTGAAGTCTGAGCCCTGGTGGGATCACGGAGAGCATTGAATTAAAGCTCTTGTAGTGTAAGAGTATCATGTGCAGGTTTTATTTATGAATAAAGGGTGAGGGTGTGTTTGTACAACAGGCAAGCATGTCTCATAACTCATTCCAAAGAAAATCTTGTCTATAGTGTGGTAATTTAGTAGCCAATGTCTAGACTACTTTGAAAACTGTAAACGTGATGTCTTCAGAACAAAACCATGAGAGTTCACGAAAAAATGCAGCATATTATATTTTTAATATTTGACTAAATTCCAGGGAGATCAGAAGTATTTTGGCAATATTTGGTCTGCCTGACTGCTAGATGAATTACTGAAAGAATGCATATGGCAGTCCATAGTAACATTTTCTTTCTAGGATACAGCAGCTTTGGATTTGTGTGATTGTGTGATGTAAACTATGTATTTGTCAGTAATGGAAAATTTTTATTTTAAATAGTGGTGGACAAGTTTATGTACATCTTCATCTTATTAAACTGTTTATACATGTTTGAGAATCTATAACATGATCAAGCTCTTTATTATTTGACCTGAATGACTTGATCTTTGTACCGTTGTATGGAGCTATTCAGACATTACATTTAAGCTAGTGAGGAAATTATTTTTTTTTTAATCTACTACAGTTAATTTAAAACACTTTAATCTCAAGAATACTAAAATAGTTTTAGGAGGCAGGTAAATGCAGTTTTTCTGTTCGCTGTGTGCAAAGTTATGTGCTTTTTGTTAGTGGTTGAATGGGGTGCTTACTGGACCATTGGAATAGCTAGAGTGTAGCCATAGTAGTATTTCCATCATTTGAAGTCTTGAATCATTGGATTCTTCTGGTTGGTTTTGTTTTGGGGTGGGGAAGGACTTCTGGTTCAAAGACAGACATGTTTTAGTTCATACAAAGTTATTGGCTTATACAGGTGTTAGCAGATGAAGTGGAATTACCAGTCGAAATGATCTCTATTCCACAGGGTATTTGTAAGCGTAGTCCAAATCTGGTGTCAGGAAGCCTTAATTGGGTATTATAACATATGAACAGAATTTCCATTTTACACCAAACAGTATTATGCCATAGGTTATGCTGAACCTAAATCAGTCCCTAAATTAGTACATGTATTTAAAGTTTGCAAAGCTGTCATCATTATAGGTATTAGAAATGCCTCAACAAATAAACATTGAAGGTCTTGGATCTATATCCCATGTATAATTGAAAATACTGTATCAGTAGCTTTTCTGTAAAGGAATTTTATGGCAGCTTTTAGAGGAAAACATCTTGGGAGTTAAGTAATGGTTAAAATGATGATTTGGGAAATAGATGTGATTCAACTGAATATTAAGGATTTTGTTTGCATCATTTTTTCTCCCTAGTTTTTTTTATGTACCTTGATCTTCTAGAGGTGTTGGTTTAGAGTGTTTCTGTAGAACTTGTAATCAAGTATTTTCAACATTCCTGTCAATACTGTAATTTGCTGTTTTGGTTTTCTGTTAACCACTGGTCTATCAAGAGTTTGTCTAGCAAAGGGTGTGATATTTTAAGCTGCTAGATAGTAATGCTGTTACTTATTGTTACTATTTCTGCTCTAATGGCTTCAGAATTCTTCAGAGACATTTGTTTGCCTCTTATTTCTGAGGGAGAGGAAGTAATTTGGATGGGTCTGGACCAAGAGAATATCATCAATAGTTGGACACGTATAACTGAAAAGAGAAATCTATTATATAGTGCTTTCTTAAATTTTATTTCATCTTTTTAAGTACAAACAATTATACTGCTTTGACACCTTAAGGAAGTTAAAGCCTACAAAGCTTCTAGTAATTTTTAGTGATAGTGAACTCCAGCTTCACGGTTATATTCTTTGCAATATGGGAGAAAAACTGGTAGGACTGCATGCCATTGTAATTAAACTGTTAAACATAGAAACTTGAAGAGAGAAGCTTGTCATACCTGTTCGGGTAATATCTGTCAGCATATTTAAATGAAATTTTATTTTGAAACTGTATGTTTGTAATTATTAGCACATTCCTAAGCAGCATAACTAGTTTGTGATCAAATGATGGAGGTATCTTCAAAACATATAATAACATTCATTGCACTGTAAACTCTGCACCTTTTTATTTGCGTTATTTTTATTTTTACAGGATTACAAAGCCATTGACATTTGCTGACTGTGTTGGTGATGAGCTTCCTTTAGGATGGGAAACTGTTTATGATCAACAGATTGGAGTTTATTACATGGACCACATAAATCGTGAGTAGATGTATGATTATTTTGAGGAATCCTAGCAAGCTGATGTTAACTGAAGGCACTAACTTTGTTTCTGATACCATTTATGCACCTTGTGCTACAATGAGAACATGTATGCAAGTGATTTCTTGCAGTGTCTGTTTTCTCATCATTCAAATAGGGGCACAATCCTTCTTCCATTTGTAAAGAATTTTACAACCTATGATTTAGTTGTATAAAACTATTTTGCTTTGCTTTGTCATACTGTGGACTATCAGTAATTTTGTTGTTGCTTTTTGTTATATGTCAGGTAAGAAGATTTTCATGCTATACTCTTGTATTTCCTATTTTTCCAGTCATCCATAGTTCACTCTTCTATATTGAAAACCAAAATACATTCTGAGGGAAAATTGCTGATTTTTAATTAGGAGCACAATGAAATACAATAATCTCATCCTTTCAAGTAATGTATGTTTTATGCTTTAATACAGTACAAAGTGCTATCAAAAAGACAACAGATATCCTTTTGGGAAACTAAGAGGAAGGAATTTCCAGTGTTTTCCCTTTTGGACTATTGCTGAGTTTTGTATCGCCACTGTCTGGCACATTCGCCAGTTATACTTTTTAAAAAAAGTCTTATCTTTACAGCTTTGAACTACTGCTGCTGTTACTGTTGTGCTGCCATCATTAAGCTTCTTATCACCAACGAGTGATTGCTTTCAATATTGTGGGAATTGGCAGTTGGTGGGGAGGGAGAAAAGAAGAAAGCAGTTATATGGGCTATCACAGCAATGGTAAATACCATAATCTCCAAAAATAACCTCAATACTATCTACTAATCTAGTCAATTAAAAAATAAAAGCATAGAAATAGTTTTTGGTTTCCTGCCATCATTGGAGTTACTTGTGTACTGTGGTTTCGCAATTACTTACTTTAAAAAAAAAACAAAACCCAACAGAATAAAAAATGTTCCTGTGATGTTGTTTGACCCACACAGGCACTTATGTTGTGAAATTAACAAAGATCACAAATTAAATAATAAACTTTAAAGAGCTGTTAATGCACTGATCAAAAGGGTAGATAGCAGAGAATTGAAAAGCAATACATACAGACTGTTAAGTAATTCTTGCAATAACTGTTTAAAAGGAGTAGTAGCTGGTTAAACTGTCATGGTGACTTTAGTTAATGTTGAAGTTTAATAAAAAGTGAGGTTTACATGAGAGTACAGTAATGGAGTGCACTTGCACCAATGTATATACACGTGCGTGAATGCACATATTTAAAAAAAAAAAAGCCACAAACAAGGATATTGGCAATTTTTTTTTTTTCTTGAACTTTGTAAAAGGCTTTAGGAGTCCCTATAGATAATGAGTAGAACATGAACTCCCATTGCAATGCTGTGACTAAAAAAGCTACTATAGCATCCTGCCGATGGGCATCTTTGATAGGAATAACAATCACCATCGTATGCAAAAAGAAAAAAAAAAAAAAAAAAAGCACTCCCTTTTGCTTTTCAGACTTTGTTATTAGCTGCTTTACCACAGACATCAAGTTTGAACTTACAGAAAGGATATTAATCATTGTAGACATGTCAGATCTGGCTTGCGTTTTTTTCTGTGCAATTGAGAGCAAAAACTGTACAAGAGTCTTTGCAGAGAGAAATTGAATTCTCAAATGCTCAGTGGGAAGGCACAGAAAGAGGAGATTAATATAAACAGGCCTGGGAAAGTAAAGCTAATCATATTAGGAATTAAATAAAGGTAATATATGAGCAGCGGGATAGAAACTTCATAGGGCCAGTGCTGAACTGAGTGAAAGGAATCATTCTGCAATTAACAAGGTTGCAAAATTTGTCTCTTTCATGATAACTAATTACTTGCATCCCACAGATATTATCCTAAATGGTAATTCAGCCATCACAGCAAAATGGGTTTGTCACCCTCAGGCTAATCCACTGCTTGCATATACAAGCAAGATTTATATTCAGAGGGAAGACAGAGTTGATATTACAACTGGATAATCATTATTCAAAAATTAGTAGGATACTTGGTCCAGTTTTAAAGTTTGGACAACAAAGGTATCGAGACTGCATTAACCTCTTTTGTAGAAGTGAGAACTAATGAGTCGGCAGTCGTGCATCATGAAGGTGGTGTCAGGCAAGTGACAGAGATGGTGTAGGAACTGAAGAAATATTTTTCTGAAACGAGTCCCTTACATTATATTCGGAACTATGTCTAAAATACTTGGAACGGCAACTTCCACGTGAAAACATTCGGACTGCCTTCTGTGGCTGGCTGGATTAAATGCTTTATACAGCATTGGAGTTCTGTGTTAATTGACAAAACAGTGCTTCCGTTTCAGAAAATACTGTGAGAAAATGCAAGGGGTAATTCAAAGAGAGTCTTTCAAAAGTTATTCTTACCAGGGACCTCTCAGGCTTTGGGCACTGTCTCAAGCTTTTTGCCCGTGCACCTTTCAAAAGAAACCAGTAATACATCTGATTTCTCCAAGCCTCTTGCTATGTTTGTTTACCCAGAAAGTAATAAAAAGATTTCTAGGCGATAACTTTTTCATTTATATTGAAAAACCCCAGGAACAGAGGAATCTTCTGTAAATCTCAATGGTGCTTCCAACCCTGATCTCCATCTTGTTCTGTAAATTCAGTACTTTGTTGACACCCTTACTAAGCTGCTCTTGGCTTTTGTCCAACCATTGCTTAAAAACCTTGGTGGCTGCCAGCCGCAGAATTCCTTTTCCTCCTCCTCAGCGTCTTAGGAGCCTTTGAAGTCTCCTTTAACCAGTTGGGCATTCCCCAGTGAGCGAATAATATATTCTCTGCATTGGTGTGGGGCTGTTCTTAAATTACTGTAGTTTTGTTTATTTGGGTTTGTGTTTTGTGTGTGGGTTTTTTTTTTTTAAATTGGCTATAAAGAAATGAAGGAAGTGAATTTTATCATACAATGTAGCTTTAGTTTTGTTCTTACATGGCAAACTTGTGTCGAAATCTAGGTCAAAGTGAAGCCTTTGTACTTTGTAAAACAGAAGAGAACTTCACTACTGTACTGAAGAAGTTTTCTGCCTCAGAAGAATGCTGCTAGCTTTTGCGAAGGCTTCTGAAATAATTCAAGAAGAGATACAGTGTCCTGTAGTATAGGATCTCAGAAGCTTAATGTGTGGTACAACATAGCATTTTAGCCTTGGCTGTTTATTGAGATTAGAACTACTAATTTCCTATTCAAAAAGAGACACTTACTAGGGCCCAGCTTTTTTGTCTCATAAATATTTATTAATTTCTGCATAGAGTATTAGCAGTTTTAGGAGTAATAAATTCGCACAGATTTCAGGAATACTTATGGACAGATGAGGTAGCATTGCAAATTATCATGCCCTCAATAAAGAATGGGCTGCAATGTGAACTCTGTTTTCTTATGCTTGCCCTGCATGCAGAGAAGGATTTATGGAGACTGGAACAAGCCCCACAGCATATCATGTCCTGGGCTGCAGAGGTAGTTTGGAGTCATTGGAGCCGGAAGTTGCTACTGGGAATCAAGGGTCCCTGGGATGTGGGGAGAAATTGCAGAACTCTAGGCACAATCTTTGTACTGTTTCAATGTGAGGAGTTGTGGGCAGAGAAAAGTTACAGCTGTTGAGAGAAAACATTGTGAAGAACCTAATATACAAATCTGTTGGAAGTACTGTTCGTAGATGAGCTTCATGTTTTTGTTTATGTGCTTTTCAGATGGCTCTCAAATGGTAGAGCTGATAGCATGACCTTGAGACCATTAGAGTTATTAATATGTTGGGCTCAATCTTTTAGAGTTTCTTATTTAATCACTGACACCAATATATTGAATTATGTACACAAGATTAATACAAAACTTATCTGGCTTTCACCTCTCATGAGAAATGAGTTTGGAAGTTAAAGTTTGGAAAAAAATGACTAGGCGCTTACCTCCTGACTATGCTGCAGGTTCTGCCACTACTTTGAACACTGACATTGCATCTGCAGCAACTTCTTATCACTAGAGCCTCAATCATCAGAAATTAAAATTCACTTAAAAATGAGACTTTACATGGACATCCTCATGTAAAACATATTTGCTAGCTAGAGCATCACCACAAAAAGTAAACAAATGAACCAATATTTTTTTAGGATTTTAATGCATGTGTCCTCCTTAAATGTCTTTGCAACTGCAAAGAGATTGCTCTATGGTTGTAAATTTGAAAATCGGTATATATGGGAAAGATTTTGTGCTGGAAACTTGTTTTTGATTTGTGTTTGAATATGAACGGTTCTAAACCCTGGAAAGAGAAAGCATGAGAGTGCTGTTTCTTAAGACAAAAAAAGAAGCAATTTAAATTCATTTATGGATTTGAGATTAAAATGCTAACTTTTCTGTTGAGTGACTTTATTCTTAATTACGCAGGTATAGTCACTTACCTTTCACGATGTTATACTTGTGAAGTTGTATGTAGTATCTTAAGGTTGTTCCAACCATTTATAGAGTTAGGGGTTAAGCATTGCAGTATCTGTCATTCTCCTACACGGTTCTGGGCTTTTAGGTAGTTCTCAGAATTTTCAGCTTGGCTACAAAACAAGGTTAGAACCCAAACACTGTTTTCATTGGATTTGTTCTAGTTTGTAAAGAAAAGAATCAAATTTAAATGCCTTTTGTATTTGAAAAGGCTTTTCCTGTTCTTCCACTCTGCATTCTTCTCTCTTCTCCTCCAGGCTGGAGTGATTTTGAGCACTGTAGTGTTAGCTGTGCTAGTTGAGAACAGATCTTAACAAAATATGTGTACTTTGCGGGTAAAGTGTCTTACAAATTATTTTTTTTATGCTTTTCTCCTTAGAGCTCACACAAATTGAGGACCCAAGGGAGCAATGGAGAAGGGAGCAGGAACGCATGCTAAAGGAATATTTAATAGTTGCCCAGGAGGCACTCAATGCCAAGAAAGAGATTTACCAAATAAAGCAACAGCGTTTTGAACTAGCCCAAGAAGAATATCAACAATTGCACAAAATGTGTGAGGATGACAGCCGTTCTTATGCCAGCTGTGAGTTTACTCTTTTCTTGATACACCCACCTGCCTCTCACAACTTGTAGCATAAGAAATAGTGTGAAGTGTTTCCGTCACCCAGTTTTCTTCTGAATGAAGATCCTGACTACAGAAGTGATGCACTGTCCTTTGACTCTGCTAATCAGGAACTTCCATTTCCTGTTAGATCTATTAGAATATGCCTTTTTGACATTAAACAGGGGTATATCCCAGCTAGCATCTCTAGCCATCTTGCAGCTAGCTGTAATGTTGCTTTGTGCAAGGCAACAAAAACAAGACTGAATGTTGCTGGACCAGCCACCTACTTGCACTCCTAAATTCATAGATTATTCAACCCTCGACATGGGTGGGAACCATCAGGTTAGGGGAAGCCTTCTGCGGATCCATGGTCAGTTTATTGACTTTATAAAGAGTTAGGGACAAGGTGTTGTGATCAAGAGTACCTCTGACCACAAAGTAGGAAGCGGTGTTGCATTAGTGTACCTCATTCTTGAATGCCAGCCTCTGATCCTAATGCTGGTGGTTTAGGTCATAGAGCATTGATTTCATGCCCTTTTCATTCCTCAGGTGTCTCTGGTAGCTTGGAGTAGATGGTACACTTTTTCTGAAATGTGAAGTTGTTGCACCACTGTCATGGCTGTTGGCTGGTGCAGCAGGAAAAGGTGTCTTTACTGAAGAGTCAAAACAGTCTAGTTCAAAGAAGTGTATCAAATGGATATACCCACCAGCCATGTGGAAACAGTGGAGTTTCACTGCACTGGTGGCTTTTCAGTGGCTGCCATGTGTTCAGCTGTTATTTAACTGCAGGATTTGCTGGTAAATGCCAAGTATGTGATAAGTATGGGAAGCTCTGCTTAGCCCTTTCTGAAAATGTTCAAGAAACTTGACTGTGGAGGGGCGGTTAGAGCAGGCATCTAGATAGAAGTGTTTAGCTACTGATCCAGTGCTATTTAGTAGTCCAAGGTAATTCATATGTATACCAAAATCCTGAATAAAAGATGTTTTCTAGGGCTGAGGTGTCCCAAATGGTCTTGAGCAAGTGTCCTTTTACTGTTGAACTGGGATTAGCTCATCTTTTTATTTAGTTTCAAATATACGTATTCTGTGATTTAGTTTGTGACATAACTGAACAGTTGTGACTAGTCTTATTTCTCCCTGTAACGTTCAAGTTTCTTAAAAATTATTAAAGATTTTTTTTTCTTATTAAGAAAGAAATTTTTAAAAAGAAATTATTGTTTAAAGAGTGTTTAACTGTTGTTTGAAGACTTGGAATAGGGTAAAAGATAGCGTCACCAGTATTTTATCAGAAAATTTGCAATAGTTCTGTGGGTTATTTTGTTGAATTACTTCAGATGAATATATAGAAAGAAACGTCTGTTGGAAGATAATAATACACTAGAAGAATATAACCTGTTTTTCATATTTTTAAAGCTCTTGGAAAAACAAGTTGCTTGAAACAGCAACAAAATATGACTGAAAATGGCAAAACTGGAGGTTATCTGTAGCATGAATGCAAATGCGATGTCAGTTGACTGATGTTTCTCAATCTTCTGATAGTTGTTTTTTTTTTTTTAGGTGTATCTGTGGAATTGATAATGAGATACTGTAATGTCATTTAAACAAAATCTTTCACTTGTTTTGAGGTGAAAAAATATTTTAGTTTTCTACAGATGTGTTAATATATTTTATATTGGTTTAAGGTCATACGCATCTGTTTTGAGAAAACGAGATGGGCTGACTAGTCAGATGATATATTTAATAAAAAAAAAAATAAAATTCCTTTGGAGATGAATCATGCTGTCAGCTCAAGATTCCCCAAGGCTTCTCCACTTGTTTTTTATTAATTCGACTCTTCCACTCTACTCTGAGAGGCTTGCTTCTCCATTTATTATACAGAAATCTTAGGCTCTGAATTCAAGTGCAATTAGATGGCCAAAGCTGGGTGCTTATAATGCGAATATTCGTGCCTTCACCACCACTTGTTTCAATCTGTTGCGTTAGAAAAACTAAAACTTCACGAACTGTTTTCCTCCTCTTTGCTTGTGGGTGCTGCCATTGACTCAGTGTCGTGTGCTCCTGAGTGGGAGGTGGTGTGAGCTCAGTGGTTGTGGGTTGGCAGGGAGGTGCCCATGCAGCAGTTTTGTGACTCAGTTGTGATCAGCACTGTTTAAAAA
>VYXH01007534.1:312114-325919 GCA_013397275.1 Burhinus bistriatus
TCATTAAAAAAAAAAAAAACAAAAAAAACAAAACAAACAAACAAAAAACCCAACAACAACAACAACAAAAAAACTCAAAAAACAAACCAACCACAAAACAACTAGAGAAAAGTGGGGTTTTGTGGGGGAAGAGAGGACTGAAGTTTTTTTTTAATAGCTCTACAACTCCAATACAGTCAAAACTTCAAATTTTGTAGTGCTGTGGCTTTTTGTTAGGGCTGTATTTTCTACAGTTTCATCCAAATTTGGCAATGTTGTGATAAGCCTTTGGACATCAGTCTGCCCTTGCCCACTGGAGACTTTCTAGAGCTGACCATTTAAAGCCTGCAAGGACCTCCCCTGCGTGACAGTGTTCCTCAGCTTCCACGGGCACCTTTGCCCTGAGGTGCGGCTGATCCTGATGCAGTCCAGAGTTGCAGGGTTAGAGATGAGTCTTTCCTGGAATGAATCGCTTCCTCTGACCTGGCAGGCAGCAGGGAATGAGAGCGAGGAGCAGTTCCTCCTTGCTTGTGTTTGCAGTGACCCTTCTGATCACAGGCAGGAATTTTGGAGGAAGAAGGCGTTTAGCAACAAAGGAAATGAAAACTCGGCCAGTTGGCTGTGAGAGCAGAGGGAGCGCTGGTAGAAGTTGGGAGAGACAGGGAATTAGGGCTGACTAAACAATTTGTAGCTACAGACTAGTTTAGAGGATATGAGACCTGACAAGAGCTTTAAAATTAGATTTTAACTCAGCTACAGACCTGTGCTTTGGTGAGGATGGGGGAAGTATTGCGTCTTTGAAAGCATATGGAGGAAAAAAGAGGAATACGGAAACTGCCCTATAGGACTGAAACTATTGCAAGTGTATTAATAGTCTGTGTATCCTAGATACATCTTCCTCAGAAACATGTATACTTATTCATAGTTTTGTGTATTAGATGAATGTTCTTTCTATTCATACAAAGGTCTAATCTGTATTTGTATTGTGCTGTTTTCCATTAATAAAATGGAAGATTCCTGTTAATTTTGTGGCTTTCAAAGCTACAGCTTTATGAAAGGAGGGAAAAAAAATTAACAGACAATAGATAACACATAATTTTGTAAGGTACTTAAGTCAGTTTGGGTTGACAGCAATACTGATTTAAGCTCAAATATTTCTGATTCTTTCCTTAAAAAAATATCAATACATAAGTTGGGCTCCAAAATGGCATTCAGGAACATGAATATGTGGGTAACTGGACAAAAATCTGGTTGAAATTAAATAACTTCCTTTTCCTGAAATGCCACCCTGGACCTGGCAAACAGTATAATGAGCAGTTGTGTAGGAGGCATTTTCGGGTCTAATGTTTGGGTGGTATCTATGTTCTTAACATTAAAGTAACCTTCAGATAAAACCACGTTATCTTTTTCATGTAATTTTTAGTGAATTGGATTAGTTGTTTTACTATGATTTTTTATCTAATCTTTTCAGGATTTTAATTAAAATTAGTGAAGGGTCAAGTAAACATCTTAAAAGGAAAACAAAACAAACCAACCAAAAAAACCGACTTTAATCCACGTGACATTTAAGTCCTTTCTTGTTCTTGAACCAAAAATCAAAAAGGCTTATACATTTTCTTATGCACCGTGGGGGAAATTGTGTTTAAGTAGAAAGCTTGAGGTTCAGACTTATTTTGTATTGTCTCTAAAAGCAGGAACTGTCTGAAAAACAAAAAAACCCCAAAACTGTAGAAATCCAACCTGTGTTTTTTTCCTAAATATTGTGAGCTGCACAATAAAACCACAGGATTTTCTTTCAAGCCTTTTGATTTTTCATTTTAGTATTTTAATTTTAAAACAAGTAATCTGCTGCAAGTGGAATTTCATTGACTTTGTTTAACTGGCAGAACATGTTGAGTGAGTGTTGTTGGCACTCAGCTTAATATAATACCTACCTTGAAACTCTCAGTTATTCTCAATATTTTAAATAGAGTTTGAGTATTCTTGCCATATATGTATAGCTTACCCTCTCCTACTGCATCTTTTTATAAACTGATACGCTGTGTAAAGTTTTGTATGTTTTATCTTTAATTCTGTTAACCAGAGACACTTTTTCCTGGAGATGTTCATTCTTAGCATTGGCTTAGGGACCATTACACATACCACCTTTGTCTATGTACACACTTTCTACGCTAGATTAACAGGAAAATTGAGGTTTTCATATTTTAACAGGAATTTAGCACAATTTTCCCTAATTGCTGTGGGTGGCCTGTTAAAATCGTATAGCCATTTGTTATAAATCCAAGATCAAATGGTACTTCTAGTAAGTTCTGCAGAGTCCCTGGTCTTGTTCTTTATTTATAAATCAAAGGAAATTGTCAAGATGATGCACAGGACTGGGCTTCTGTGTCTTGATCTGTTGTCCTTTACTATTACAAACTGTTGGAAAAAAAGTTAAACTCAGTGGATGTCCCACTTAAGATGAGATTTTTTTTTTTTTATGTCAAGATAGAAACGTTAGTAGTACTTCAGCCTGATGCAGCAAATAGTACTCTTGCTCCTTGCTGAATTTTCATTTGAAATCTTCTGGGATGGTCCCATGTGATGTTCCTTAGTGTGGGATGATGATGTCTTCTAGACATACTCGAAGATGCCCGTAATGGCATGAAAGCATTTGCAATAAAATTTTAGGAGTTAAAAATTTCTTCCCAAGAAAATGAAATGCCTTTGTTAGAAACTTTTAAAGCAAGAGCAGATAGAAGTCCTGGAAGAGATGTTGCAGTGTGTTGTGCTGCGTGGAAGACGTGACAGCTAGACTGCTAATACCTTTATCTTTTGAGTTATTACCGTGTAGGTTAGTTTTAGGTTGATCTTACTTTTGTTATGTGAAATAGCCCACAGACATTGCCTGTAAGTAAGCTCTGTATTAGGACATTAGAACCAGGAAATTTGTTGGTTCTGCAAAACCTGGGTAGATAATTGCATTGCTTTGTCTTTACAGCGTACTTGGCACTGAGCGCTGTGTTAATTCCAAGTAGAGTATAATTTTATTCCGGGAAATAAAGTGGTACGTGAATAAACAGAGGCCTTAAAACATCCATGCGCTTTCTAATTATATGAAAATTCCTGAATTTGTCCTCATCTTTTCAACAGGATTGATCGTAAGATGTCAAGTGCTCATACAAATTATCGACTGGATGAAGCACAAGCTATAATGAGTGAACTTCGAACCATAAAGAAAGCTATATGCACAGGTGAAAAAGAAAGGCAGGACCTTATGCAGGTAAAAATATGCTACTGAACAAATAGCTGCTGGAAAGTAGTAACTTACCTCTGTTTTCTTGTTTGTGATTGCATTGGGGGTTACCAAGTTTAAATACGGAAGTGGAGTGGCCTAAACTGATTTTTCTGTTTGATAATTGCCAATAGCAGGCAGCTCGAAAGAGGTAAGTAGTCATTGTCTCTACTGTGAACGCAAGATTTCATATGCATTTCATATTTTTATCTTAGATAATGTACTATCCTTACATTTAGATCAGTGTCTTTATTGAATATAGCTTTCCATTGCTGCTGACTGTATCGGACTACTATGGAGTAATTATGCTGCATTTAAAAAAAAAAATCTTTTAAGTTTTATGGTATTTGTTTTTCATTGTAATGTCTCTTTGTATTACCTATAATGAAGTAGAACTGACAATTGTGTGCTAAAATGTTTACTAGTTTGTCTACCATGTTTTTCCTTTTATAAGCATTTCACAAAACTGGATCTCTGTGTCACTATGCCAGTTTGGCAGTTCTCCTTTTTTTGCCCCAAACTCTCCTCTTAAGTACCCGTATCAAGACCCATGTTAATTTCAAATGTTCTCACAAAACCCTCAGAGAATATAATTAAATACAGTATATACAGAAACCATCATGCAAGCTTTAAATTATTTTATGAATGGGAGCATGAGGATTGAGGGGAGGTACATGCCTGAGTAGTGATCTAACTTTTGAATGGATTCAGCATCCTGCTCCAAGCTCTCAGTTGCTGTGTCTGCGTTATTAATATGATGGGAGCTTGAGCAAAGAGCCATGAGCCTCTGCCACCACAGGGACATCGGTATAGACTTGCCCAAATACCCTGCAGATACAGAGGGGTGACAAGGACAATTCTCTTCACCCAGTCTTCAAGCTGCTACAGGGAAAAAGACATCTTT
The DNA here is from genome assembly GCA_013397275.1 of Burhinus bistriatus. NCBI lineage: Eukaryota > Metazoa > Chordata > Aves > Charadriiformes > Burhinidae > Burhinus > Burhinus bistriatus. Next base: position 316,272 of record VYXH01007534.1, read on the forward strand.
GTTATCTAAATTTTCAGGACTGTGCTAAATTAATATTGCCGTTCAAACATGGTTTTTCTTTCAGTTTTCTGTGCAGTAGTGTTTTGCTGTTTTGGGTTTTTTCTGTTTTTGTTTTTGTTTTGTTTTTTTTTTTTTTTAAATTGTTAAATGATATGGGTAGCTTGTAAACTACATATAATGAATTTCCATAGTTACACAATTATTCAGTCTCCAAAGCATTAGCCAAAGGTCAGCTGAGGGACCACAAATCCTTGTTCAAGTAGACAGAACACTTAAGTCACTAAGAAAAGTTTCTGCCTTGGCAAGTTTTAACATATTTTATATTTTGTGTTGGCCAAGTTTTAAAGTGATTCTCAGTCTTCCACATGCCTGGCTAGCAAGAAATTATTAGAAAGGCAGTTATTCATGGGTGCAGTGACACACATTTTAGGAAGCTAACTTGTAATTTAAAGTCTTGTGTATGATGAGATCTTGGAGCAGCTTAACTACTGGCCTTGTTTTGACTCCCCCATTAGGTGTCTTGTCCCATGTGCCCCCCCTTTCCTTTCTTTTTCAGTCCTCAGTAGAACTAAATTCAGCTGTAAACATTGAGATGCATGGAAAATCATATCTGTTAAAACAACTTTTAAGTGCACTTGCAGTTTCTTTAAACACAGCGTGGAGGGAGTTAGAAGTCTAGGATCAAGCTTAGCATCAAGAATTGGGCAATGCTGGCAGCACCAGAATGTAGAGGTTGCACAAGTCAGAAGCAAAAATGAAAAGTGTTGCCATCCTTCTTCATGGGTCTACGTGACGCACAGGAAATATGAGTCTAGGAGATACCATTTTTGTAATTAATGACAACCTGTTGTAATAGCATCCAATAATATATATATATCTAGTCCAGGAGAATCTAGAAAATAGTGGTTCCACAAGGCCTAACAGGCAAAACAGTTCTGCGTGTTTTGTTGCAATTGTAATAAAGGATGAAATGTAAAAATTGTGTATTTTTGCCAACTTACAGTGCTCAGCAAAAATATCCAGCTTTCTGCCTGATATATTTTTTTTTAATTTTGACCAAAAAAAATTATTTTTGTTGTCACCAAACTTTTCTGTGCTTTGCCTTTTTATAATTAGTTGAAGATTATTGTATTTAACTTTGTCAAACAAGTTCAAGTCTATTTAAGTATCTTCCTAATGAATTCAGAATTTGTTTTTTTTAGTTTCCTATTAATTTTGAAATTGTTTTGTCCTCGAAAATGCTACATTTTAAAGCTACTGTTGGTAAGACAAGCTTTCTTATGAAAAACTTTGTTTTGAAAGCTGTTTGTAGAGGAGTTTGAAGTATTGTGTAAACAGATGGGGATTTATTTCAGAGAAAGGAAATAGACACTTTCTTACTATTTCTTAATTTAAATCTGGCCAGTGTAAGCAACAGAACTAAACATAGTAGAAGTGACTCAGTGTTGTGTAGGTGCTTGGAAAATTGCAGCTGTCATAGAAGTATGATAATTGGATTGAGTTGTGTGGGAGAGAAGGCTGATGAGGGAAGAAGAGGGTGGTCAAATTTAAACTGGGTGTTGTGGTTACAAATGAAGCCAAATATACAGTGTCACTGCTCAAAAAAAAAAAAAAAGTGGGCAAACTTTTTATATAAGATTGAGTAGTCAAGGTGCGTGGTTAGATTTCTGAAAGCAGCATGTGTCTCTCTCCCCTCCACATCCCTTTTCCTACTTTCATTTCTATTCCAGTATGTGCACAGGCTTTTAAAATGTTGTCCTTTATCCTTAGGAAGCATTAGAGTTTGGTTTTTTGTGGTTTTTTTTTATTATTTATTTATTTATTTTATTTTATTTTTGTTTTTTTTTTTTTCTTTCTCTTTTCCTTTATTTTCTTTACCAGTTAAATAGGCTAAATAGGTTAAATAGGAACTGCATTGAAATTGTACGTGGCAGAGAGCCCCCAAATCAGATAGCAACAGATCAATGAGGAAATGACTACTCATTTCTGTCTTTTTGGATAGGTTTAGGCTGGTGTGCCTGCAAGTTCACATCCATATGATAGGCTGATCTGGCAGTTTCTGTGAGATTGCCATAAAAAAATAATCCATAAACCCCAGATGAAAGGTGGAGTCTTCCATATAGCTGGGGAGGAGGATATTGCTCCTAGCAGTTTGTAAATTATTTCTGTCTAAAAGTATGCTAACTCAGGGTGTAATTTTCCATGTTGGGATTGCTGGAGGCTGTACTTTCACTCATCCAATAAGGACTCAAAGCATATATGTTTATCCTAGAGCAGAGGCACCTATGCACGTAGATGTAAGTTAAGATGATGCTACATGGTGATTGCCATCTGCCAAATGCTGTGTAATTTTAAGTAGTATCCAGGGTTCAGCAACTGTGCCTGGATAGGAAGCCTGGGCAGCAGCCAAGAACCCCTCCATTACCTAATTGGAGATGCTGGGAGGGCATCAGGAGCACAGCAGGAGTTCATGAAGTAGCTGAAATATGGGAGGAAGTTTAGATTTAAGTTCAGGCATCCGGACCTTTTGGTGTTACATATGCCTGTAACATAATATGTGTTAGCCAAAGGTGCCAGGTGTGACATATTTGGGAGAAACCTCAGATTTTGTTTCCTCAGTTTTTGTTCATGTCACTGGCTCAGCTTTACTGGGAAGACGACAAGTTAGATGTTTGTATAGCCATGATTTGAAATTATTATTTCTGTGTCATAAACCCACTAGGGATCCATCCTAATCCGCCATACAGCAGGAGACTGACAGGACTGGATGATTTCCAGTGAGTTTTGAAGAAGAGTGTTGGATGGGACTCTGCAATTTTCAATTTTCATAAAGTGGAAGACACTCTGGTTTTCTTTTTTGCCATGCTGTGGAGCAGTTCATTTTGCAGCAAGTCTTGGAGGATAAAGAGACACTAGCTAGAGATGTCTCAGCAAAATTAAATTTCAAGTTACATTGCTTTCTCAGGACTAAGAAGAAACTATTTTGTTTGTCCTTCATACTAAGAAGGACATACCAGGTACTTACATATCTCCCTGCCTTTTCCCAGTAGGAGGAAGACAAAGTGTGTGTTCAGGTGGGTGACAGGGAGGAGCAGAGTATCCCCGCTTTTGTGTCTAGGGAGCCTGCCTATTCCTCTGTCCTGCACCAGGCTGGGTATTTTCCTTCTTTTTCATCTTTAGTTGGAGGCTGGAGTGAGGGAGGGACCAATGTATAATGAGAAGGAGGGGACAAACTATGTATGTTGGGAATGGAGGCCACCAGAAAAAGCTGCATTTTCTGGCTAGTTTTAGGCCTACTGCCATTCCTATGGATGCTTCCTAGGGTCCGAATCTGGACACCTTCAACTTCAAGGTGGTCACGCCATTCTGTGAGCAGCAACCAGTTGCTGTTACACAGATTCATCTTCTTGACTCCATTAGTTGAATTTATTGTAAGAAAAGGCAGAGTTGCTGTCTTACCTGTTTTAAACTGCACTTTGAGAAATCTGGTAATTGGATATGTACAATAACTGGCACTTGTTGCAAATCACCAGTTGTCAGAGCCACTGAGATTCCTGAGGGCCAGCCTTTTCCCACTGCAGTGCTTCAGATTCATCTCTAACTCTCTAGTTCAGACGATGAAGTAAGTAGTTTTGAGCGGGTTTAGGTGTATTTTTAGAACCAAATGGTTTGAATGTGTTACGATTTATAAATTGATACAGCTCTTCAAATTTCTGATAAATTCTTTTCACATCATTTCATTGTCCTTTATCTCCTGGTGAGGGAGCAGAATTAACTTTTTGATGTTATTTTGATGCAGAATGCTTGGGGGCTCGGTCATGACAGCCTGCACCATGGTTTTGTTATTAACATTACATTATCTCTAATTTTTGAAAAGTAGAGAATGCACAATCAGAAAATAAAAGGAATATTAACAACTTTATCAGTATTTTAAAAGAAATTATAAGAGCCTGTTAACCAAGCTCTTATTGTCAAACAAGTTCTTGTTGTTACTTTGTGTGATTCTGTCTTATTTTCCCCTTGCAGATGGCTTGAGATCTCTGCTTTACCCTCATAGTTTGTGTCATTGTCTAGACATCTCAGCGATGTCCTTTGCTTAACCCAAAGTGTAAAGTATTTCTAATTCTGTGAACCTTGGGTAAGGGAGCACAGGGGTGAAATCAGCTGTCATAAAAATACAGTCAGTACAAGGCATTTATCAAGTTGGATGTGATAGCAGTAGTGGCTAAGGAATGTAACCTGTGCAGAAGATGGCAAAAGGGCAGGTGAATCACATTTGTCTTCCCTATCAGCTGACCTGAAAGTTGACAGCTGCTGCATTTAAAGAACTATAAACCATACAAAAGTTAAAATGTTCATAGATCTAAAACAAATAATTAAAAAACTCAAACAACTGTTTACTGTTAGATGCATCTTTTAAAAGGAGAGGTTTATTTTCAAGCAAAGCTTCTCATGTTAGTAACACTATGATGAGTTTTACTTTCTGTAAATAGCTCTTTATAGACAAGCTACCTGTCATATTTTTAAATAGATTTTTTTATAATAAAATAATTATTAAAATAATTTTTCTGAATTCTTTTTTTTTTTTTAATCTCTTCTCCTGTAGAGCCTGGCCAAGTTAACAGATGGATTCAGGAATAGCTGTTGTATTACAGATTCCCTGCAGGATCTCCAGCACAACTCTAGTTCACTCAGTGACTCCTGTTTACCTCAACAACACTGTGATGCTTGTTCTCAGACTGACATCACTGGAGAGGTATGTGTTCCTACGTGACACATTTGCTGTAGAAAATAAGCTGTTTTTGTACTACAGTGATACACTGTTATTTCCTGGTTTAATTTACGAGGTGTTGGCTGTAGCAGAACAAAAAATCCAAAGCAATATTGGTGGTGAGGGAGTTGTGTTTGCTTATTGTTTCCAGAGCATGTGAACAGTGCTCATGAGTGGTAGGCTTTGTGATTCTGCTACTTGAGCGTGGCACAGGGGCATAGCAGTGTGCTCGCAGGTCGGTGACAGGTAAAATGAGCTCCTGGACTCAGGCAGCCTGGCAGAGCACTTCTCATGTTATCACTTTGGTGACCGCAGGTTCATCTGAGAGTAACAGCTCTTGCTGAGGTGTCCACGGACCTCTTCTCTTCTTGTCACCAGCTCTGACTTACTGATAATTGTAGTGATGCAGGAAGGAAGCAAATACATTGGCCAACTTGAAGTTGCAGTAGAGACCTGATTGTTCAACAGTGTGCTGTGTTAGTGTTTTGGTAGTAGTGATGGATGTTTGCTGTGTGTGTGTTGGTTTGTTTGTTTGTGGTGTGGGGTTTTTTTTTGTTTGTTTGTTAAATCTTGGTTTTATCATGGTTGTCATCATCCTTCGTGCATATCAAAGATGTAGGGTAGACCTCTGTTCCTTTCTCCTGTCTGAGACAAGCGAAGTATTTGTAAGAGTTTCTTAAAAACTAACAAAACTTCTACTCTAGTCAGTCATACCTTTATGCTCAAATGTGCCTTTAAATGTGGTATTTGAGAGGAATAGATTAGCATTTCTTGGAAGTAGTTCGGTGTGAATGAAATTGTGTATTCCAGATAATAAAAGTTTGGCTTGCACTATGACAGCCTAGCTGTTCTTCAGCAATAAAACATTTGCTTCTGTGGATGAGATTGACAACAAAGCGCAAGAAGACAACCTGTTTGTACTTCGGTAGTACTATAGTTTGGGTGTTATTCCACATTCAGTTCAAAATTTTGATTGAGCTATGTAACTTTTCAATCGTAGGCTTTTATCATCCCATTTCTCCTCTGTTGTTGTCTTCCGCTGATCACTAGTTGCCAAGTTGAATGTCTCCAGAGGGCCTCTACAGAAGAGGAATTCTGTGTTCTTAAGAAGATGTACTCCTAAAGCGTCTAAAAAAACTTAGCTAACACCAGTCTGTTTTTCAGTGTGTTAGGTAGATAGTGCCTTTGGGATGTCATTTTCAGACTCATGGTGGATGTGGTTGTTGAATTCCAAAATGAATTACCGAAAGGAAAATAGCAGCGTTTTCCCCTTCACAATACACATTGAGTGCCATCCAAGACAAGCCAAATACAGTCTGAAAATTGTGTTTATCAGGTATAGATTTTTTTTGTTAGGGAAATAAGATACATAATGATGTTAATTGTTTTCCTGAATTACTATTAGTGGAATGTGAGTAAAAAAGGGGTGGATTTTTTTTAGACGTGTGATGGTGAAGAGAGCAAAAGCAGCAGTTAAGTGAGAAATCCAGAGGTGCAGCAATGCACTTAAATAGGGACCTGGGTGTCAATTATTAGGCTGCACACAGACTTCTGAAGAGGGGAACTGCTAATGCCCTAAGACGGAGAGAAGTTGGTGTAGAAACTGGACTTGTATACAGTAGGAGTTGTAGCATAAATGCACATTCTACAACTAGTTCAAGGATCAGGTGATGTTTTTGTAATAGTGTATAAAACACACTAATGGTCTAAGTGCTGTGGGTGACACATCGCAGTACTGGGAATGTAATCTGAATTACTTCTAATTAAACTATCCATAAAATAGCAGTATCAAGTAGTAAAACATTTCAATTAAAAATACTCTTTGTGTTTTAGGCTTGTATGAAGTTGAAAAGCTTTGACCATTCATCAGTGATTCTATTTGTTAACCCTTAATTTCCAGGATCATAATTTGTTGAAAGGGCCCAACTATTTTCTGTATTTTTAGCAATAAACCAGTTTTGTATTTCTAAAACATAAAATTGATTTTTATTACGTTATTACTTAAGGCATTGAGTTTTTTTCATGAGTCCAGTAAGTGAGACTAATTTATCGCTTTCTTTATTGTGAGAGCGTTTTTGAAATCTCATTTGTCCCTTTCTTTTTTCCCCCTCTTCTTGTTCTTCAACTCTGCAAAAGTTCGGGTTTGATGACAAAACAAGACTTGTAGACAAAGTGAGACTGAACTGGCAATATGAAGAGGCCAAGAAAAGGTAATAAAATCTGTTGGTTTTTATTTTTACTCTTGTGATTAAAGTTTTCAAAGTAGAACTGCAACAAGCCTCCTAGCTGAAATGTCTTTAGGAAGACTAATTTGCTTACTATTGAGTAGTTCACAGATAATAAAAGCTTAGATAAACATAAGACTTTATCGTAAGATTATTCTATTTGTTTGCAGAGATAAAGCTAAACGTCACACCTGTTCTACACTTGTATGAACACAAAATTGCAGAAGTTTAATTGAACTGTTTTACTCCCCCCCCCCTTCTTCTCAGACCTCAATATAAACAGTCTTTAAATTTACACTTATCAGTCTGGTCTGTCAGTACATTCGGAGTTTTGCATACCTTGTTCTAAGTTCAGCGTATTGAAGTCGTGAACTCAGTGTGAAGAAAGAATGCAGAACTTCCTGTGAGATAAATGAAGATGTTCAGAGCTGAAAAAAAGGGTACATAAAAATAAATGTTGAGATTGAAAAAATATAAAAATCTGATAAAAATGAAAAAAAAAATTACTTGAAATAGATTAATTCTTCATTAAGTCCTTCAATCTAGTTATTGCTTATCATAAGTATTTCTTTTGTGAAGGTCAGTCTTGCTGTGTCTTTTCATGGCTTTGTAAAAGTAATTTATTCTTATTTAGTGCTATTTTAAAAATACTATCTACTAGTATAGTTTAGTGGGTCCTCATTTAACCTCATTGTTTTCAAACTCTTTGCCACATATTCAGGGCAATAGTGTAGTATAGATGATTATTTTAACACAGTAATTTTATGCATTTAGGGTTATTTTAATTTGTGCTGATAGAACATTCTCTTATTAAAATTGATTGACACTTTAAATATTCAGTATAGTTAACTTTGAAAAACCTTAGTTTTTAAAATTTTTTTAAGTTAGGATTTTTCTTTTTTTCAACTTTGTCTATTTTGCCTGTTTTTTACATATCTCAGAACAAGGGTTAAAACAAAAAAATTCAATACTTGTGCCTCATTTTTTCCATATTATGGTGACTTTTTCTTTGGGGGAAACCGTAATGCTGTCATATGCCTTGGCAGGGATTGGAAGCTTTATAGGCAATTCACCGTTTTGTTGTTTTTGGAAAATTTATCCACATTTGGACGCAATACAGGCTTCAAAAAAAAAAAAAAAAAAATTGAATTGGTGCAAGCATGTTAGAGATACGCAGCAAAATCTTCAGGATTTTTAACGGGAATGAAAGTCTGCATTGTACAATACTGCTTGGAATACCAGTGACTGTTACCTAATAAAGGTTAAATAATTGGGCAAAAAAAGGGCAAAACAAAAACCCATCAGTGTCCTGTTTGGTCACACGCTTAACCCTTAGCGCTTAATACTCCAGTGATAATTTAGGTGTTCATGACAGTTGCTGAAAGAAGGAGGATAGAATTTAGTTTTATGCTGTTTAGTTTAGCAGAGCTACTGGTGCTGTGAAGATTATATTAAATGTTTTTAGTTCGGTTTTCTGACATACCTTTTCTGTGTTTTTCAAAACAATTCTCTTGTGTGTTATTGCAGGGAAAAGATAGACTGGGGGGGGTGTGCATGTGATGTGGTTTGGTTTTGTTTTTTTTTAGTAGCAGAAGCATTTCTCAGCTGGAAATGCCGAACATTTATTTATGCATGGAATGCAGTATTTCTGAACATCAGAAGTGAGCTGGGGTTTGATGCAAGTTAAGTGTAGAAAATCTGGGTAACTAGCCTTCCAACTGGAGAATAGTAATTGCAGTAAGGGTAGTTTTGCTGTCCTGGGATAGCAGCTCTGTCAATGGTCTGTTATTTGGCAAAAGCATGTTAGTTGCTTTAAAATAGTAGCCTTATTTTGCCCAGTATGTTGTACGGAAGTAATCAGCTTTCAGCTTTTGAGTGGAACTGCACAAAGCTCATTGCCCCTACCAGTTATCTCTGTGGTTGCATTCTTCATTTATCATGCATTCCTTCCCCTTAGCTTGCTGGCATTTCTGTAGGGCTTTTGTCTCTACTAAATATCTTTGTGTTCGTTCTCCCTTGGCTGGTGAAATATCTACTGTTGCTGCACAGTGTGGGTGAGGGAATGTGCTGCAATGGATTAAAATCTACAAAGTAGAAAATTAAAATGCTACAGTATGTCACAACCGTAAAGCAGTATATTATGACTACTTGCTTGTCAAACGGGGTGTGGAAACATATAGGAAATAAGTACAACAGAGAAACTGTCTTATTCTCAAATTTTAATGGGAGACTTAAAATACACTGTAGGAGAAAAAGTATGTTTTTTGCCTTAAAGAAAAGCAGGGGAAAAGCCCCACAAACTGAAGGGCAGTGTGTTGCATTTTAGTCAGTCTTGTGAAACTAACCAGAAGATCATAGAGCTCTAGATACGAGCAGAGTATTTGCCATATGTAGTAAAGAAGTTTTTAAAAATAAAAATAAGTGCTCTGTATATGGTGTCTTAGCAAGGAAATGCAGTGTTGAGATTTCTGAATGAACTGTCTTGAGGAATTCAGGAGATGAAACCCAGTGATAGTAAGTTGGCTTATACTCCTGATATATCTCTCCTCCCTCATAAAAGTTAATTTTATTTTAATTCCTCCTCCAAAAATCTCTCTGAGTGGTTTGGCCTTTGCATAAATTAAGACATTCACATAGCTGGTTCCCCCCCCC
>VYXH01007534.1:325926-351438 GCA_013397275.1 Burhinus bistriatus
AACTTCCCCATACCGGGTCCCCCCCCCCCCCCTTTTTTTTTTTCTCCCACTTCAGTTTCCCACTGGAAGGAAGTTGGATGATTTGCAGTCTAATTTTTCCCATGGGTGGGTTCTGACATCTTCAGCATGCTGGGGGCAGCGGTCCTCTCTCCTGTGTCTGATCCAGGCTCTGGGAGGCGTGTAAATTCTACTTTTTAACTCGCCAATCATGCTGAAGAGAGTCTCAGTCACTTTTCTGCTGCTCTTTACTCTTCTCTTCCCCCCCATTATTTTTAAATAAACTATACCTTATTTCCATGAAATTTCTTCTCTCAGATCTGCCAGTGTGGCCCTCCAGAGAAGCAGGAGGGAGGGAGGACGGTCTTTTTGAACAGACAGCCCCAAGCTGCCTGGATAAATACCGTTTTTAGTTTCAGTTGCTATTTCAGTGAGACCACCTCTCATGAAAGCATTTGCACACTGGAAAGTGTACCCCTCGAGCACTTTTCTCAAAAGACTGTTTCATAGAGAGAGAAATCAAAAGCAAATTGTTTTTCTTTGATAACTCTTTAAGTTGTACAGTTCAGTATAATGATTACATGAAGTATACTAGCAAATGATCATGAAGTGTCATTGCTGCAGTGCCTCGTTATTAATCGATATATTAAATGTATTCATTGATAGATGAAAAATGATCCCTCCAATAAGAAGCACCAAAACTTTTAGCTGTGATTTGTTTAATTTTTATTTTTTTTTTAAATCCAGTCTGATGGTAGCTGACTTTAATGAACTAAAACATCCAAGCATCTTTAACCAGCTTATTTAATTTGGGTGCAAAAGCAGTAATTTGTTTATGCCTTCTGTAAATTTGAATTCAAAGATGTTACTTTTCAATTCAATTGTTTGAATCAAAGAGTGACTGTCAACAGATTTATATTAGCCTTGAAAAAGCCTCCTCCTCAGTTATGCTTAATATTTCCACATTCCCTTTAAGAATGTTACTTCTTTCTTTTCAGTATAGTTGCTGAATAGTTACTTTTTTCCAAACTTGTTGTCTCATTACCAAAACTAATTTTCAGTTGGGCTTTTAAAAGCACTAGCATAAGCAGAAGTGTGTCAGTGCAATTAGTGCTTGTACTGACAAAATACATATTGGATATTGATAGCAGCATTCCGGTACTGATACAATAACATAGTCAAGTATTTTCCTGTTAAAAGTCATCTTGTGTAGGCAGGTTTCAAGGTGTAATTGCCTAATTTCTAGTGAAATTCAGTGGACTTGTATGCTTTATTTTGCTAAACTAATCTGAAAATCTGATTTAGGGATGAAGTAATTTGTCTGATATCACATAAATATCCAGCTTAGGCATGTCTGCTAAACCCGATCTCCCAGTGTCAGTTTTTTAAACATAAAACTTTTTTCTTTGGGTTATAAAGGGAGCTGAACCATGCTCTTGAACTGTCTTTAAACTTTTCCTTATACCAGTTAACCTGTGAATTGGGGAAAATACTAATTCCTCTTCTCTCTTAATTTTAGCAGGCTTTGCAATTTTCCTAAAGGTGATTACCTAATTTTATCTGCAAAATGCTATGGAATCTAAAGATTTCATGAGTGTCTTAAGCCAATTTAAGACCTCCTTGTTATTCAATTGGGCTGCCAGGAAGGCTGGATATTCTACAAAGTGTACTCGTGTGGTCCGCCAAAGCCACAGTGGCACATACTTGCAGGAACAGCCAAAGTAGACACAGTGGAGAAATTTTGTGAGCATTTGGCTGAGTTCCTCAGCTTCTTGTTCTTTCCATTTCTTTCTTCCCCTTTCTCTAGGCTTCCCCTCTTTGGATATAAATCATAATTCACTCTCAAGAGGGTCCATAAATACCAGAAATTACCAAGTTCTTACACCCTTCATTCTGTGTCTTCAGTCCCACGGCCACCTCTGGGTGGGTAATGCACATGGGAGAAGTTCTCTGTTACCTGAAGTGGCAGAGAACTGGGTCCAATTATAAGCCCGTTATAAGCCTAAGGAAAAGAGTAAGCTGGGCTGATTTATGTTGATCATCTCTGCATATTTGTGTGATCTTAGCCACCATTCTCCTCCAAATCGTACCTGTGGATTTTTTGCCACCAGTTTTCCCACGCCACAGGTAACAAAGGCCTCAGCTGTAGAGTGGTGGGATATGTCACCCAAAAGTCTAGCATTTAAATATACGGGGGTATTGTATTTTTTTCCTTGGAAGATTCACACAAAGTAAGTTCCAAGAACTTGTTTAAGCTAGAAAGACCAGAGCTCATAGGGTAAGAAGTGCCAACTGTAGGATACCCATAATTTGTCCCTTTTATGAGTATGGGTTAGGATCTTTGTAATCCTTCAGGGTATTTCCCTCTCCAAGACACCTGCCTTGTTCGTAATCTGAGCAATGGTCTAAACATGGGGTTAATTGTAATTGTAAATCAGACTCATCTCACAAAAAGTGATTTTTACTTTAATCTCACTTCTCATGCTGTACTTCAATAAATAACCTCGGCTAAACTGAAATGTTCTCGAGCTCAGCAGTATAATTTCATTAATACTGGGTTCAGATAGAAGTCTTGAAAATGAGGTTCTAGATGCTAACAAAGTCTTTTAGGTTCCCAAGATATTTCCAAGGATTGCCCTATTTTGTCTAGGGGGGGTCTGTGTAGATACATAACAATTCATACATGCTGTAAATTCTGAAAATATATGCTTTTTTTGCCCCCGTTATGTAGTTTGTGTAGTAAACTACTGGCTGTACTAATCACCACTGTCATGCTATGTCTACATTATCTCGGGCTAGGCATCGTTCTGGCTACATTAGTGTGGCCATTTCAGGGCAAATTTGCCATTTCGAATCAGTGTTTACTTAAATCACTTAAGTTAAACCTTTGTCATCCCATCTGTGGTCCTCCTGCATTTCTGCTTACCAGGAGCTGTTATGTGCAACTCCATTTGAAATTTTTAAATACAGAAATAAGCAGCAAGTCAGTCTGCCTACCTAGGAAACCGGTCATTTGATACCACCTACTCGAGCGTGGAATGCAAGCTCCTCAGCACTTGTTATGCAAGGATGGGAATGGGCAAAATGCCTGGAATGTTGATGGCTCAAAATTAACTGTTCTTTCCCCAGGAATATGTTAAATTACTGTATCAGTAGGGACCTCAGTAACTGGCATTAGGCCAGATAAAAGTACGCTTTCACGGTGACTACACTTAAGAAGTAGTACCTTAAAAAATACCCAGTATGAAGGAAAAATGTGTTTGAAAAACAGAGGCTCCATAAAAGATCCTAAATCTTTTTTTTTTCCCTTTAAATTGCAATCTATGTCAAGTCATTAATTTATTTAAGTGGGTTTCTAAGGTAGGTGAATATACGCAGTGAATCTGAAAATGCAAAACAGCCACTCTTTTGTAACATATCAGCAGTGAGAATAGCTATAAAATCTGGCATAGACAAGCACGGTGAAATTGCTTATTTATGCATTTATTGTGTTAGGAGAAGACAAATTGCAATAATGTAACATGTTTAAAAGGATTTTTTTATTATGTTTTTAGCAGAACTGAACGTGACTCCTCTGATATTTTTCTTCGGTTTGAGTGAGTGAGCCCACTCAAAAAGCCTTAGGGATGTTTTCTGACTAAGGAGATAAATTTTAAAAAGTTTATTACTGGTAGCTTTTTGGAACAACTTGCCATACAGAGGGAGTCCTCAGTGGAAAGCAAGCAACAAAATTCCCTGAAAACTTTGGTTCATATGCAGGAAATACAGGTGTCAGAAAACTGGCTTACTGGTGCTGAAGTTTCCCTCCCAACAGATTCTTGCATTATGTAGTGCTTTGTGAGTGCTTTTTCTTTGCTTAAAGGGAAAAGAGGTAATTTAACAGAGATTTTTAGAGATAAGAAGAGCTAGCTGAAATGCTAAGAGTGTCAAGGGAATCCAAGTAAATACCTAATCAGATTTTGGAACTCTTCAGTGATACAAACCTTGTCCACAGCAGTACTTTTCCCTTTAATAACAGTATAATTAAGTTACTGTATGACAACGTCCTGCTTCTAAAGCATCATCATAACAGAAATTGAAGGGAAAAAACAAACTTTAAACTGGAATGTTATACACAAAGGGAGTTATTTGCTCTCAGCAAGCTCAAGAGTCTAAATTAAAACCTCTTATTTGAGTCTGGTGTTTTAGTCTACAGCCGAGCTGATTCAGTGGTTAACTGGTGCTGAAAGGGGGGAATCCCACCTTCCTCTCTTGACTGCAGCTTCTTTCTTCCTTGTTGCCTGCATTAGCATTTACTTGCTCCTAGGATCAGCTTCTTAACCAAGCTCACCCTGCATTAGAAAAATAGCTAGCAAAACAATTGTGAGTGTAAAATGAAAGAGAGAGTCAATCCTTCAAATATTTTATAAAACAACCCAGAGATTTCACCAGACACATCTCATCTTCTTTTGTCCACCAGCTGTGCAAGAGCTTATGAACATGCTCACTCAAATACATTGCCAGGGCTCATCTGATTCACACTTACTTGCCAAGCTGTGATAACCCAATTGTACCTGAATTCTGTAATTCTGTTGAAAGGACCTTGAGTTCCTGTTTGTTTCATTCGGCACTGAATCCCTGAAAATCAAGCTGTTTATGCTTCAGGAGTGTTTACTGATTCTTTAATAATGTAGCAGCCTGAGTAGGGGAGAGGAGGGTTCCTGAATCTGCTTGCTCTTCCTGGCCCTGGTGTTTGGTTGATGGGGCGAGGTGTTCTTCAGGAAGCTGCATCTGGAATTCGTGCACAATAGCTGAGGCATGAAATATGTAGACTATACGTATCGATTCACAATGGCGCTTTCAGTAGCTATTGGCAGAAAGTTGGTTGTTAATGCGAAGAGGAGGAAATGGTATTGAAGGGCTTGATAAAGTATTCTGCTTCAAACTAAAATATAACATAATACCAAGGTCTTTACTTGCTGGAAATGAAATTTAAGGGGGGAAAAAATATTTTTGACAAAATTCACAGTAGAATTCCTATCCATATATGAATGCAGTAATTGCAAAATGACTTATATTGATATTTTATTTCCCTTCCCCTGATAATAAGATGGCCAAATACTTTCCAGATGTCAGTATGAAATAAACATTGCATGCAGTTTTGGTTTTAGATGGCAGAAACCTTGTGTTTGTCATGTCTATACCTTGTCTTTTATTCTTAAACACATACCACAGTGTGGGTCTTCTGTTTGCTTGTTATGTGCTTTTACCTTGCTTTGTTTGTTATTGTCTTTTATTTCTTACAAAATTTTTTGAAGTAAAGATTACTTTAACTTAACAAAAGAATGAATGCATATCCCCCTTTTATGGCTGGTTTTAAATGTGCTTTTTATTTATTTATTTATTTAAAGGGTGATAATCTTCCATGGTGCGCTGAACTTTGAGTGCTGCCATTTCAAAGTGAAGATGAAACCGAGGTGTACAACTGCATAACTGTTGTGCAGTTCTTTAGTTTCGAATGTTCAAGAATCAAAAAGCTAGATTTTTCTTAGTTACTTTTCGTTTTAACTGTAACATTCTAAAGTGTCTAAATTATCCACTGTAAGGCAAGCATAAATACCTAGCAGTAAAAGAGTGTTCTCCCTGTTATGCTTGCCAAAAGAAATCTTTGCGAAATTTGTAGCTTTAGGGTTCTTTGTCATATTTATCAGAATTCAAAATTTGCTTTTAGCAGAACATTTTCTTAAAATGTCAACTGTGGAATTATTCTTACAACTGTTGTTTCATGTAGTGGTTCAGCATATTGATATACAAGAAACTACTTTTCGCTATAAAGCCTACTACAAAAAAAAGTTAGTTTATTTAATTGCTTGATTTGATGATGGATCCATCTAAAGCCACCTGTATTTTGTAACTAGTAAATCTTTTTTCCAGACTTATATTTTTGTTTTACTGACAGTTTAGTTAGTCTTAAAATTTTTTGTTGGTCAGTGCTGTCTAATATTTTCAGCCCATTAAACCGTTCCTGTACTGAGGTGGGAAATGAATATACGGACCTACTGTCAGTAGATAAGCATCCCCCTTTCATCCCCTTCAACTTATTACTGCACATCTGAAATCCCAATTTGAGATCTGATAGTGGAAGAATGAGGAATGAAAGGATGTTCAACTTCATCAACTGTACAGGCAACAAACTTGAGCTCTAAAATATGAAGTGATTTATTACAAAATGAGAAAGCTGTGAAGACAGATATTGTGCATGTGATAAATGCACTGCAGTTCTTATACAGCTACACACTTAGGAGCACTTACAGTTATTTGGTGTTTTAAAAATACACAAAACAAAACAAACACCCCAAAAATCAGAAACAAATCATCCTTCCAAACACCTCTAAGTTTTCGTGTTTCAAAATTTAGAAGAAAAGCCACAGAAGGTATTTTTCCTCTTAATTATCTTCATCTTTGTCTCTTCTGAGTTTTGAAATCTATTTATCCTCTTTTAAAGAGTTTCAAATATACAACAGCAGCTGGCCTTGCTAGATAATGAATCTTGGCCAGGAATGGCTGAAGCGGACAGGGACCGTCTTCAGCTCATCAAAGAGAAGGAGGCTCTTCTTCAGGAGCTGCAGCTCATCAGTCAGCAGAGACGATCCCCAGAAGACATTGCACGTTTGGAGGAAGAAAAAAGACGCTTGGAGGATGAAATTCAACGAGCTAGAGCAACATCTGCTCATGGGGCCACTGAAAGGTTTGGGAACTTAAATTGTTTTCTTATCTACTGTAAGATCCATATAGGTAGTTTCAAAAGCAAAAGTAGGGAATTTCACTGTGTTTAAGAAACAACAAAAAAAGTGTTACTACAGTAATTTGCTTTCAAAAAAGGAAGAGACTGCTCCTGATTGCCATGATTTCATTCTGTCTCTCTTGAAGTTTTCTGAAGGAGAAACTTCTAACAGGCTGATGTCAACTAGTTAGTTCTTTAATTAATCTAAAAAGTTTGAATAGGAAGAAGACATCAGAATAGAGTCCCAAAAGATGCTTGGGAGAAGTCTGAGTGATATTGTCTGATAAGAGACCTGAATAACACCTGGATAGTGAAAGATTTTTCTGTTCTTTTGCAGTGGAGTAATATTTATCTCCAAAAACATCAGAACGAAGATCCTTTCCTATATTTGGTTTCTGCCTTAGAACAGGAAAGTTAAATGATTAAGTTATTACTGCCTTTTGAATACAATTTTTCCTCTTAATTTGCAATCTCAGCAGTGGGAGAACATCCCAACTCTGACATTCAGAGAACATAGTAAATGGAGTAAATTCTTATAAACTTAAATTAAATATCAAGTTACATATAAAACCAAACAAACCCCCAAAACATATTAATGGAAACGTTGTGTTTATTTCAAAGTTGCCCAGATTTTCCTGTAGTCAGAGAAATGGACAGAACCTCTTACCCTCTTCCTGTTACCGTAGACTGCTTCCAGTGAAAGTGAGAAAGTGCTTATTTCCCAGACTTGCTTCTCTTAAATAGTGGTAAAAAACTAGGTTTGACACTTGAGGAAAACTATATGAACCAGCTTTAGTGTGATCTGTGTAAAGGTTAATATTTACATAATTAAGACACTTTTAAAATACTTGGAAGTGCCTTCCATATACAGATCTTGAGAACTTCAGTTCATTTGAAAAGGCTTACGTCAGACAGTAAATCCAGGCAATAAATTGAAAATTCACAGCCAACCTACAGTTCAGTGTTAGATATTTTGCAATTTTTGCAATATCGTTACATTGGCTTTTCAGCTTAAACTGACAGAAAAGGGAGTTCACTTTACACTGCAGTGTAGTGAGTTTTATTTGTTGGTTTTGGGCTCTCATGTTAGGTAGTGCATACTATGTTGGCAAGAAGGCCAAGCTGTTTTTCCATGTAGTTCATGCTGTGGAAACCAGCGTTCCAATGTGATACTTGATATTTCAAATTCTTGCAAAAAGTTGAGTAGAAGTTAGAATAATATTGAAGGGCACTCTATTTTTTTTACAACAAATTGGAGGAAAGCTTAACTATTAGTAGCCCTAATTTATTTGTTTGTTTGTTTTCAGCTCAGGAATAACCACAGCCATTCTTAGATCTGCTTTTCTATTTCCACTTTCTCCTAATCATGAAATACAAAGAAGTTTTCTCTTTAAATAATAACCAGTTCTGTTCTGTTACTGAGTTTTAAAGGCACTGAATTATGCGCAGATCAGAACTAACTGAAAATCTGCATGACAGAGGTGGGGTTTATTTTGTTGGGGGGTGTGTGTGTTTGGGTTGTGGTTTTGGTTTGGTTTGTTCCCCCCCCCCCTAAGATTGGCTGTCAGCCTTAGTTGGAGGCATCTCTTTCCCTTTAGTGCAGGTGCCCATCTTACAGCATTGATGACTGTGGAGTGTAGGATCCCAAGTTTGTTTTTTAAAGTAGATGGTGTGGATGCTCCTTCTCTCCCCTGCAAGCTTTTGAATCAGTTAAGTTTCTTGCATCCTTTGTCTTTTTCTTTTGGCTCTTGCATGCAGAACCTTCCTTGCACCACTTGGTTAACCTGGTCTGGGGTCCACTGAAGCAGGAGAAAAGCTTCAGCGTTGCACACGCTTGGGTGTGCAGCTTCTGCTGTGTGGTTGCAATGAAGGGAGCCGCCTCAGAGGGTGGTGGGGTTGAAGCGTAGTGCTACAGCCCTGTGCCAACATATGAATTGATGAAGTTGGGAGGCCAAAGAAGTTGAGAGATTTATGTTTTTACTGCTAACAAAGACATATTTTTTTCATATCTTAATCATCCAAAGTTTATTGAAACTAATGCTGCCATTTTGTATTATCCAGAAGGGCTCCCTTTTTGTTGATAATTTTTTTTATCCTGCCCATTAACATGTTGGATTCTAACAGCTGTCTTTGCAGTTGAAGAAGGTCTGAAGCCCTCAAATGAGTTTGATCTGCTGTCTCCAAACTGTCTGTCAGAATCCTGATTTCCAGTGAACTCTTGAGTGCAGGGCTGGAACAGTAATGTACAAATGCACAACACCAAACAGATTACAACCTTGATTTTATTTTGAAGTTCAGTGATTGGACTTGGAAAAACAAAACACCAGGAATACTTACAACTCTGGATTCAGGAAAAGAATAAATGTAGTATCAATAGATGAAATATTTTCTTTGAAGTTTTAATAATCTCAAAATACAGAATTTAAGATATCTTATAGGTATTAGAGACTGACAGCATTACAGGTAAATTCCAATTGTGTTGTGGCAGTTCAGCTGCCTGTTGTTAGAATGGGCAAAAAATAAGTCGCAGTGAGAGATTTTTGTTACACCTTAGTATTCAAAATGCTGTATCACCTGCTTAAATATAATGATACATAAATATACTTGAAACACCTAGAATTAGAGCTTAAAGTTGGATTTTATGGTTCCTGCTTAACTGAAGTCCTCTGAAGATTGATTATTTTTTTTTTCTTTCTTTCTTTCTTTCTGTCTTTGAAATTTGACACTAATTAGGCTGGATAATAGGGCTATTTGGAATATTTTTTTCCTGCCAAGCGTCGAAAGTCATAGTAGTTCTCTGTATTCTGCTGGCTTAATCACGTTGATGCAAGGGAAAAAAATATCTTGTGGAGTCTGATGTTTTCACCTAGGACTTTTTATGACTTTACTAATTGCTGTAATGTTATTTTCAACATCATGACTCTTACATTGTGCCTCAGTTACTTTTCTTGTCTGCAAATTTGTCTGGAGTCTTGGTTCTTGTGTTCTCACTAGAATTTCCATTGCTGCGTATGAGCTGTGTAAATTAAAACTTTTCATTAAACAGTGAAACTTCTCTTTGTATTCCAAACTGCAATGCAATGATATTTTTCTGTACTTGGAAAGCTTCTAGCACTTCTTGAGCACTACTGTAATGATGAAAAATAGTAATATGTATCTGTTTAATTATAGGATACTGTTACAGGAAAAGAGAAATTGTTTGCTTATGCAACTAGAAGAAGCTACACGTTTAACCTCATATTTACACTCCCAGTTAAAAAGGTGAGTTATGTAAAACCAGCAGGTTTTGAAGTTTGACTGCAGCAGAGAAGAGTATTAATACTCTATAAAGTTAACCTTATAATACTTCTATGTATTTGTGCCAAGTAAATTAATTTTTTACTAAATACATACAATTTGGTCTATGAAAAGTGATGATTTGGATGGAGTTTTATACATAGTATTAGTGATGGCTATTTGGGCTAGATTATTATGTGTATTTGGGAGTTTTATATGTTATCTTATTTTCTGAAAAGAAGGTAAGTACTTAAAACTCACTGTAATCTTGTTACAATTTTAGTAATATGAAGATAACATTCTTTTAAATTCTGTGAGGTTTAATATTCTGATACCTTCTCCAAAGGAGGGGTTTTTGATCCCTGGTGAGATGACAAAATTTTGCCATTTAAATATGAGAATGTGCTAAGACCCACACAGAAGCCCGGAATGTTTTGAGTATTCACACTCGCAGCTGCCTTTTTTGATGCAGCTCTTGGGGATTCCTCAGCTCAACACCATGCCAACATCAAAAGCTCAGTTCCTGCTGTGTTTCACTTCATCTCTTTCCATCACTTATGTTCTTCTCTCCCTAACTGTCTGAGAGTGGTAAGAGGAACTGAAATAGGATTTATCCTAAAGTGTTTTATATTTTGCACTGAAAAAAAGCTGTTAGGGTGAGGCTTACGCAGCAGTTTGTTAGGACTTTCCAAATCCCTCTCACTTCTTCTCCCTGATATGTTTATGACCGATCATTAACATAAATTCAAGCTGGATCATGGTAATTTACCCTGCCTGGCTTTACATTGAGTCCACTGATCCAGATCCTGCTCTAGCCTCTTTTTTTGCCAAATTATGGCTGCTTACGTATTGGAGGAAAGAGTAGGCTTGTCCTGTTGGACCCTTTGTCTTCAGGCACGTGGTCCTGATTTAGTTGTCACTTGCTCTGTTCCAGTCATGGTTGTGCTTGAGACCAGGGCAAGAGACACAAGCTAGATCTTAAAATGCCAAATCATCTCTCTGTGTCGCTGTACTGAATATGTGTAAAATTGGTTGTGTAATCTGGACATTTTTATTTCTGTGCTGGTGTTTCTGATTATAGTTGAAAGGGCCTTTTTTGTTTTCTCTGTCTTTGTCTGCCACAGTCTGTCGGCTAGCACCCTCACAATGTCCTCTGGCAGCAGCAGGGGATCCCTGGCCTCCAGTCGAGGATCCTTGGCCTCTAGCAGAGGCTCCCTCAGCTCGGTCAGCTTTACGGACATCTATGGCCTTCCACAGTACGACAAATCAGACAGCGTTACAGACTATGGGCAGCATTTACGCTTTGACATAATTCCCTTCGAGTCTCTCACAAAGGATGTGCCATATGCTGATCCCATTGGACACTCGAATTTCAATAAGCAGCGGAGGTCTCTGGATACCCCGCAGTCCCTGGCGTCCCTGTCGTCACGATCCTCCTTGTCATCATTGTCCCCTCCAAGCTCGCCTCTGGATACCCCGTTTCTCTCTGCGTCTCGAGATTCTCCCTTGGCTCAGATGTCAGAAGGTTTTGAGGAGATGGCAAGCATAGGAGCCCTGGAAATGCTCAGGGCTCAGACCACAGCCTTGGGTGACAATGATACGCAAGGAACAAGCTCATCTCAGACATCCACTTACCCTGTGGACAGTGAAGGGCTGCGAGAAATGGGACCACAGCTGACTGCTGTCCAAACTGGTGGAGGTGAGTTTCTGGACATTACTATTTTGTCACATTATCATAGAAAAAGTCACGCAGACCTAAGCATACTAGCACAGTAGATTATTACTCAGTTTGGCTTCTTTTACTTCCATCCATTTAAAAATTACATGGTAGATGTTAGCTGTTAAAAAAATCCAAAAACCGAAACAGACAGAAAACCCCCAAACTTTAGATTTAGGACAAAGAGGTGAAAGAGTAGAGAAATCCTTGTAAATAAATCTTAAAATAGTGGTGAATTGGGTGGAAGAAGGGAATGGAATATGGACTTTCTTTAGAGTGTAGTGCATCAAGGAATAAATATTTTGGTCTTGGATCGGGAGTTAGTAAAAACATGTGTGGTTTACTTAAGTCTGAGGCCCCCATTTGTGCTCATGTTGCCATTATTCTGATAAAGATTTAAAGCCACACAAACCCAGGGGAGATAGGAGAAAAAAAAAAAAAAAACCAAACACAAAACCAGGCACGAGATGATGTTGCTGGCAGTGCTTGAAGGCTGGCTGACTCCATGCTGAATTCGTACGCACCCCAAGCCAGGTTCCCATGTCAGAGTTCTGTGATGGAGCAGAAGCCACAGTGGCATGGCAGCGTTGAGTGCGTGGTGCAGTGTGCTCATGAGTAGAATGCTTTGTCAGTCAAGGAGCATGTTTAATTGGGGGGGTATGAGAAGTTAAGCATCCACTTGAGTGGTTGTCTCAGAGAACTTGTGCTCTGTGGTCGCAGAGGAGTGACATGTGCCGTTACCACGGCACACACGCTGTTGAGTTTTCCTTTCCTACTAGACTGTGAAGTCGATGGACTTGCTTTTGCTTGCCTTGATGGAAGCTTCTGAGGCACTATAGATGAGGAACATAAATTAGAGACATCAAAAGAGGAAAGAGAAACCTTTTTAAAAAAACAAAACAAACAAAAAACCCTGAGCGTATAGGCACGTGAGAAATTTCTTCTCCTGTTTTAATCAATCAAATGAATAACTGCTGTTAAAATGAAAAAGAATAGTCCTTCATGATAACTATTTTTATATGTTGGCTTGCTCGTATTACTAATAAAACCATACCAGTAGAGAAGGGCTTTTTGAGAATATTTTTAATATTAAAGATTGTAATTCCCATCCCATTCCTATATGCAAAATGCTGCATTAGCAATTGTGTAGAATGTTGCATTCAGGACCTACAACATCAGGAGTAATTTGAAATACAACCAGAGAATGTGTCATAATATCCTGCCAACATCTTACTTGTCAAGTGATAATGAGAAGGAACATTGACAGTATCTAAGGAAAAGCTTTCAGCTTTTTATTTTTAAAAAAATAAATGTCACTGCTATGCTGAAAAGCCTGTATTGTTCAAACAGTGTTTCAGTCTAGACTCACCTACTTTCCTTGATGCAGCTAGCATTGCCAGAAGATACTGCTGCAGAATTTACATTTACTAGATGTAAATATTTCTAGTGCCCATGTTGCAGCATTCAGACCAAAATAAACAGAATTCCAGAGACCAGCACGTAAGCTTGTGCTTAAATTCGTGCCATGAAGAGGCTTCCTGAGGCTTTCTTTAAACCTCAGATCAGACCACAGCATGTCTTCATGCATTGTGGTAAGTGAAACTATGTTAGTTGTTCATTTATAGCTCATATGTGTTTCCTAGAAGTGAAGGCCTGGTCTGAGGACCTAGAGAGCAGTAGAGTGAGAGTCAAGTTCCTGCTTTGATTTTCCTTTTCTGCATTCTCTGTCATGTTTGTACACATTTCACATTTTTCTGAAAACATCTGGCAGGACATGCCTGTGCTACTGCTATCTCTGCTGGGGTGTCCAGCTTGAGCTCCTAGTCCAGAGGTTACAGCATTACTCTGTGTACAACAGTGTGCTTTGTGATGCTTTTTGAGGAAGAATGCATGGTTAAAAGGTAGCCAGGCTGTCTTTTTTTTATTTTTTTTTTTATTTTTATTTTTTTTAATATTTGAATTTGAAAACAATTGCTTAAGAAAAATCTGTTTAACCTTTCTGAATTTTGCCTGGAGTCATGACGGCTTTGAGCTCCACACTCACTAGCTGGTGGGTTTGCAATTACAGTGCAGTCGTTTGCAAGTAACAGTTGGAAGTTTCGAAATTATTTTGGTTTTGTACTCTTTTCTTGAAGAATTTGATGAAGCATCAAGCTCGTATACCACATTTTGGGAACCCCCAGATGTTGGGGGTGGGGTGGTTTTCACTAAGGTACTATGCAGTGTGCTTTACTGCTGCCACCCAATGGTCTGGTAGCATAATGTGACACTGGAAAACCAGCAGGTATCAACTTGGACAAATCTTCTGCCTGTTCCTTCACTAGACAAAACATGAGGTAATTTTTGCAAATTCAGGGAGCCGGGAGGTTTAACACTGAATAAGCTGCACATACTTTGCACTGAAGCAGCACTTGAGCAAGTTCAAGGAGTTCTTCAGGAGCTGCGGTTTTGATGCTCACTTGCTGATCTGCTGTTTTTTTGTTCTGTGTCTGTTTCAGGGACATACTGTGAAATATGTTAGCATGTGCGAATGGAGGGAATATGCCTGAGAGGTTAAATCCATCACATTTATAAAGCTGGGAGTGGGAGGAAACATGTTAATAAAATATTGGGCTTTAATATCTTCACTATCTCTTCCTCTCTATCCTAAAGCAACCTTTCAAGTGCTAAGTTTCCTTTAATGCCTAAGTAATCTCTTGTTTGCAAAATATTGTCATAGATCTAAAAGATGATTTATCATTGTGTGTTTTTCATTTTGTCTCATTTCTCATGCGGCACAACAGAAAAATTCACTGTAAGTGAACCTGAAATTACTTATTGTGCTGTTTTTTGCCTGTAATTCCCAGTGTGTTTTTCTGTGTGAAGTGCTGGTTGGTTTTCGGTTGTTTTTTGGTGTTTTGAGTTGCATGTGAAGAAACAGGAGATTTTGCTACGTTTGGTTTTGTTTGATATTGTGCTGTATCTGTTTAATCGTTATGGCATACTTAATCTTTGCTATGTCAACTAAACAGTATATTCATGGCTGTAGTTAAATTCCTGGAAAAAGTGTTCTGTGAGCTTCAGCTTTATTATATCAAAGTAACGCCTGACAGCATCATGGTAGGTAAGGTCTGTTTGTGTTTCTGATTTAGTTTTTATGAGAGTGTTTGACTCTCTTTATTAGTGCATTTTGAGCTGATGTGCGGTATTTGTAGTCTCCTAAGTTTGAGAAACATGCTTTAGATTTATTTATGTATTTTTTAGCTAATGAAATCTTGGACACCAGAATTTCCTTTGAAGTTCACTTTTCAACTAATGACACCTGAGAATATTCTTTGAATCAGGGCTGTCTTATATTTATCAGACTTCGGTACCCAGTAGTTCTGGAAATTCATATATATTTTGTTCACTGATTTTGTTATTGAAATAAGAAAATGAAAGGTAATTGTCTGTCTTAGAAACTTTATTTTTAAACAATTCTTTAGCTTCCAGCATTGGAAGGTCTGTAACCTGTGCTAAACCTTGTTCTGTTCAAACCGAAGTTTGATGTTTCGTTCTTCTTGACCAATTTTTCCTGCTGACTTTTTTTTTTTTTTCTAATCAAGGGCATGTTTTGGTGTTTGCATCTCTCCCAAATTCTCTGGGATTGTCCAGATGTTATCGGATGCTTCCATGGCCCACAGGCAGCAGGCACATCATTGTCAAGTTACAACATTGTTGTAACATGTCAGTTTTTCATGATGTTATATATTGGTGCTTCAGACCAATTTTTCCTTCCAGACAAATTGGGAATGTGAACCTGCAAAGGAGAGAGCCCATGAGGTCTTTTGTCTCCCGTAGCTATGCAAAGTGTTCACATAGAAAGGTGAGCCAAAGGCTTGTTTACAAAAAGAAGTCATTCTAGTGTAACTTGCTGAAATTAGTACAGAAATTACAGAAGTGTTTTTGTATAAAAACTATACGCTTTTGTGAAGTTCATCCTTTTTCCAGTCATGTAAAATTATTGGGAAATTTTGATACTAAAAAATGTCCCTACAGACATTTGTTTTGATTTGTCCCTACATACAGTTTTGATTCAGCATAAATACTCAGTGGCAGCACTCGTGGAGGTGGGCTCACTAAATTAAAAGTTCTTAAAAACAAAATAAAACAAAACAAAATGAAACAAACCCACCACTTCGTACAACGCGGTATGAAAAGAGTGTGGTTCAAACACAGTTTCTTTGCTTTCTGTGAGCTAGCTATAACTTTGCTGTCATTTGCAGTGAGGATGAAATGAATTACACTGCACCATGATGATGTGTGATGGAGAGTAAAGATGGGATGCTATAATGTTGGGGGGAAAAGGGTAGTTCTTTCTCCAGTTGCAGAGACAAATGCAGGTTGTGATGTCCCTGGTCAGCAGGTAAAATCACTGCATAGCTGAGGATGTCTAAATCCTTCATTGAATTTGGAGNACAGTTGTATTAATTTGGGGGATTTTTAATCAAGCTTCAAGTCCTGATGTCCTATCCTGGTGGTGCTTGGGTGGGAGGTGGGATGGGTCCCATGCAGAGAGGTGGCTCAGTTGTCTGTACCTCACCTGGGCTCTGCAGGTGGAGCTCAGGCTGTTGGCTGGTTCTCTGCTGAAGGAAACTTACTGATTGGGTACCAGCCTTTTATTTTTGATGCCTTAAGATAACCTGTAACAGAGATACTTAACGAGTTGTTACTTTGAGTAGGGCATGTTTCATCCTTAGTCAGGGGTAGTAAGCAGTAAATGTCAGCTGGTGCTTGCCTCCTGTGTGATGTGCGCTGTGCTACTGTTGCTCCAAATACTGTCTTTTGAAACTGGGAATACTTCCATGCTGTCTGTATTAAGTTTCTTAGAATGGGTAGAAGCAAATAAGATGGTTTCCGTACCTCTGCAGTAGCGCCTCTTTGCCGTTGCTTTTCTGCTTTGAGGACAGTCATTGAGCCTTAAGCAGAAAGGGGAAAAGTTGACAAAAGTTCTTCACTGCACAGTGGAGAAACTGCACTTCCACAAGTCTGTTTAATGGTTCTCTCTAGGACACGAAAGAAAACAACCTCAAGTTACAAGCTGTCACTGAAGTGTTGAAACCTTACCTATGCAATTCTTGAGCATTACTGCTTGTACACATACTTTAAAGCTGCCATACCTACTT
This sequence comes from Burhinus bistriatus, assembly GCA_013397275.1. NCBI lineage: Eukaryota > Metazoa > Chordata > Aves > Charadriiformes > Burhinidae > Burhinus > Burhinus bistriatus. The sequence goes on from VYXH01007534.1 coordinate 342,824, forward strand.
GCTATACCTACTTGCCTGTGCAAAACATGATGTATAACATCATTCTTGTTGATATGCTTACAACATGAAAATGATTGCTGAGTCGCTTTTGATGGTGTTGCCGGTGATTCAGGAAAGGGTGGAAGAGGCGTTTGAATATTGCTTCCTCCTCCCCCGGTCAATTTTCAAAGTAATTCACCAAGAATTTGAAAAAATGGTGGTCTGAGTGAGTTGGANGAGGATGTCTAAATCCTTCATTGAATTTGGAGGGGAGGTCCATAGGGCTACTTATGGATCCAAAAGGACAGAGCCCCGGCTCTGTCCAGTTTATGGGACATCTTGGGTTTTTTTTGGGACGTTCTGGGACAGAACTAGGGAATTCTAGCTCCAAACAGGACCCTGTGGTTTTTTTTTTAATATCTTGCAGGATTTTGTGCTCTTGGTGCCCTGATAAAAGGAACATACCTTGGGCTGGCGCAGGACTGCCGTGCTTAGTGCATCCTGTCTGGCAGTACCACAGTGGGTTAAAGCTAACCTTAGCCAGAGACTTCTGTTGACAGCAGTGGCATGGTTGTGTTAATCGGGGCGGGGNGATACTTAACGAGTTGTTACTTTGAGTAGGGCATGTTTCATCCTTAGTCAGGGGTAGTAAGCAGTAAATGTCAGCTGGTGCTTGCCTCCTGTGTGATGTGCGCTGTGCTACTGTTGCTCCAAATACTGTCTTTTGAAACTGGGAATACTTCCATGCTGTCTGTATTAAGTTTCTTAGAATGGGTAGAAGCAAATAAGATGGTTTCCGTACCTCTGCAGTAGCGCCTCTTTGCCGTTGCTTTTCTGCTTTGAGGACAGTCATTGAGCCTTAAGCAGAAAGGGGAAAAGTTGACAAAAGTTCTTCACTGCACAGTGGAGAAACTGCACTTCCACAAGTCTGTTTAATGGTTCTCTCTAGGACACGAAAGAAAACAACCTCAAGTTACAAGCTGTCACTGAAGTGTTGAAACCTTACCTATGCAATTCTTGAGCATTACTGCTTGTACACATACTTTAAAGCTGCCATACCTACTTGCTATACCTACTTGCCTGTGCAAAACATGATGTATAACATCATTCTTGTTGATATGCTTACAACATGAAAATGATTGCTGAGTCGCTTTTGATGGTGTTGCCGGTGATTCAGGAAAGGGTGGAAGAGGCGTTTGAATATTGCTTCCTCCTCCCCCGGTCAATTTTCAAAGTAATTCACCAAGAATTTGAAAAAATGGTGGTCTGAGTGAGTTGGAAAGCTCTGGTTCTTTTTGATAATGCCTCTCAGACTGTAAGTAAAAGCTGCTATTATGTGATGGTATAAACAGTATGCTTTGAGACTTTGTATTAGGAAACAAATGAGAACAAAACCTCACATTGTGTTATCAGATAACTTCTTAAAAGAATTACTCTCTGTGTTTGTTTTCAGCCTATTGTATATTCAGTAGGTAAATCTTAAAAGTTTAGAATATCATGTGTACATATGTTGAATTAATGTAAGTCTTCATCCAGGAGGGATTATTCTACCAGAAAACCATTTAATAACAGTGCAATTGGTTTATACTTAGTCTTGTCACTGAGAAATTAGCCACAAACTTCCTTCCTTAATTCTCCCACAGAAAGTTTCCAGTTGATTGTATTCTAGGTTTTTAACTTAAAATTAAATGAAAAAGCAATGAACTGTGTTTGTGCCAGCTGTTTTGCCACTAGTTTTAATACAATAAATGTCTCTTGTTTAATTTTTAAGAGGTTGCCTTGAGCTGATGTCTTTACTTTTTTCTCCATGACAGCTGTAACTCTACGAGGAGACAGTGGTAGAAGATCGGAGAGGAGAGCCAGGCGAGTTTCAGCATGTCTCTCAGATCATTCACTGGCTAGTGACAGTGGCGTGTTTGAAGCTTTAAGCAAAAGGTCAGGTGTATTAATGCATAGTAAGCTGGAAATATTCCTGTTCTACCACATAGTCCAAAAGAATTAATTGTAAATTTCGCTTTCAAAATTGCTAGTTCTTAGTAATGTAAGAATATTAGGTTGTATGTGTTAAAGGAAAGAAGCTTTTTACATGCAGTTCCACTGTCATCTTCACAAGTGCGAAGTCCCTTTCGCTTTATTGTCTCTAACATTTTAACACCATATACTTTTCCCTTGAAAGACAGTTTTCTCTGTTTCTTAGTCATAAATCAGTAATTTTATTTCAGCCATCTATAACAAAATAAAATTACACACAGCGTGACTTAAAATTCTGAGTAGCATGTGATAAAAGTGTAACTGCTGAAAATCTAATAATGTGTAGATTGACCAAGTGATTGAAGTATGGGTAAAGCTGTGGTTACTTTATACAATTGTTTTAACACAATAAACAGTAATTGGGAAGAAGATAAGGTTGTGAGGATGCTAAAGAGAAATAGAAGGCAGAGTAAATACTAAAATAAACTAAATATCTTGAAAGAGATTCTAAAACCTCAATTTTTAAAATTGTGAATTACTACTTTTGTGTGTTTTTAAATAGATATATCAATTCCTTCTATAGTACCTGTATTACCAAACAATTGCTTATATCCCAAATCACAAAGCAAATGTTCATTTCATTATGTTTTAACAGCTTAGGTCAGTATGTAGTTTACAGTACTTTCTGTTGCTGCAGGAATGAAGATCTGGAAGAGCCTGTTTATGGTGATGCTGCCAGTAATGAAGAACCGCAAATACATGTTGGATTTCTGTGAGCAGGATTACTCCTCTTTCTCCCTGTCAACTCAGCAGGAATTGCTTACTAGTTTTCTTGGTTTTAGTTTTTAACTTTTTAATAAACTTAACTGCAGTAGATAGTTTTAAGAAGCTTCTGAACTGAAAGCCAAAGTTTAGTGGATGTACGATTAGTCAGTTACATGCTGCTTTGTGCTGGGGATGTGCCTTAACCGTGGTTCATTCAGTGTCCTTTTGATGCTGCTGATAAAAGGGCCTTCATTACTTCTTTCAGTAGCATTTATTTTCATTGTCTGGGCCATAAGTGTGAGTATGGATATAGGGATATGTCTCTGTGAGTGAGATCTTTTTGTGCCATATAAAGAAGGATTACCTTAGGAAAGTCACACATGAAGAGACACAAATACAGTTCCCAAATACAGCTTTGAAATCCTGTGCTTAGGGCATGCTATTGTTAGTCCTGGGAGCAGCGTGGGGAAGGGCAGATTATAGCGGTGCAAGGCAGGATGTTGTATCTTAGACAGCCCCTCAGAATCCACTCTACCTCTTGGAAAATTAATTCCCAAGCCTGGGAGTTCTCGAATCTCAACCAGGCTTGTTAGTTCCATTTCAAAATTCTTGCTGATGTGAGAGAGTAGAGTTTTTTTGTTTATTTTTATTAACATTAACCCATGAAAATAACGCAGACTGATTTTTCTAATTTAACTGATGTGTTGTTACACATGCGTGCACACACACACACATATGGTGTAACTGTTTAAACCAAGGAATGTATTTTATAAAACCTGTTTGCTATCAAGAGTCACAGTAGGGAATCTTATTCTTTTCAAATTGAATAATGTTTAATTCGCTTAGTTCTGTTAACTTTGTTACTGTAGCTAATATTATTAATAATGTTCTGTTATCAGTGTTGTATCTGTAATTCTTTTGATTCAGACTGATTTGTGTAAGACTTGTTTACCAGCAAAAGGTGCTTTTACATTCTTTAAGTCTTTTTAGTCTTTCATCTCTGTCTCTTAAGCAAAGTATTGATGCTTGGTGACTAATACAAGAAATTTATTTTCCAGGCATGATAGTGGAAGCGAATGTCTGTTAGTCCATGTATTACAGCTGAAGAACTTTACTACTCTAGTTGTTAAAGAAAACTGCAAAATGTAAGCTTACATTTCACCCAAAGTCTGATCATTGCTTGTTCTGTGCCACAATCATAAATACTATAATTATATTTGCTTTCATGCAAAATTAAGCCGGTTTTGGAGAAGATGGTATGTCTTAGCTTACAAGATGAAAGGGTTAATTTTATGGACACAAAATGTCCCTTGTATAGAACCTCTGTCATAATGGTCAGGTAACTAGCGTAGTCTGTAATGACCCATGTTCTTACGTGTTTATTATGCACAGGAAAGTTTGTTCAAAAACATGAAAGTAATGCTTCCATCACCCCATGCCTTCTGGCCAAAAAGCTGTCTACGTTATTTGCAGTATTCCAGAAATATTTCCTGTGCAACTTCTCTACAGCTTATCTGTGATGTATCCCAGAATAAGCTTAGTGTAATTTTCTCAAATTCCCCTCTTACTCATTGATCAGTAAGAGAGATACTTTGCTGTTTATCTTAAAGAAAAAAAGAAACAAACCAAAACAAAAAAAACCAACACAAACAACAACAACAACAACAAAAAAAACCAACCAGGACATCAGCAGACTTGTGGCCATTACGGCTCTCCTTGAATATCTGTGAAACACCTTCTGAAGAGAATTCTAACACAAATACAAGCTGGGAATCAGTACAAACAATTGAATTTTTTAACCTGTGGCAGTCTGTGCTACTTCTTCAAATTCCATGTTGCATTATATGGAACATTGCTTAGTTTATTCTAATAAGTGTTTCTTAAATTATGGCAATGTTGCCATAAAACACAGTCTTACCTAGTGATACATATCTTAATATATTTTGATGAAATTTGACCCATGAAAATTGTTGATCCTTATCTCTAGGAGAGGTTGTTTGAAAACTGGAAAATGAAGGTGTAATGACGTTGTGTTGTAAAATAAGTAATTCTGTGGGAGTTGTTAAATTGACATACATCTCACAGAATGAGTTGATCTTTGTTGAGCACAGTTATCTTGCTAACCCTGCAAACCTCTAGTGGAAATGCTTCATATAGGTCAGTGCGTCAGTGTTGGTCTTTTGCTTTGTTTTCAATCTGACTGTAAGGGCATGTGATAGGGGGAAAATGTGAGTATTGAGTAGTACTCAACTATGTTGCCTTGTGATTAGAAAAAGAAATAAGCATCATCTGAAGAAAGTAAAGTATCATCACTAAGGAATAAAAAGACTCCAGTGGTTTTGTTTTGTTGGACATTGCCATCAAGGCAATCACGCATCTTAAGTGACTCTGAGAAAGGCAGTTCTGTTCCCCATCTTTCTCAGTTAACTACTTGGGCTGGAATCAAGAAATTGCATGGCTGTAGGGTAAATCAATTGGTTTGATTGGTCAAAAAAGAAGTTTATCTTACCAAAATCAGAAAAATGTTTTGGCCAGTTTAATGAACTCCTCCGTACAACTTTATATTCATTGAATCAGTTGCTGGCAGCAGTGGGGAGGAGGTGTCCTGCAGCAGCCAGTGAGCAGAGGAGTTGGATCGCTCCCTTTTTACAGCATATAAAGCTGTTTAGCTGACTGATGCTGCACGCATTACAACATTGCAATTCCACCATAGTGAGGTCTTCTAGTTCTCCTCTAACCGTTGGTTTGCCTGTCAGTGTCAACCCGTCTCTGATGGTGACATAAGAGTTCATGCAGCCATGTAGTCAACTGAAGTGAGCCTCCAAGCTGGATTTTTTTTTTAATCCTTGAGCCTTTTTTTTTCTTTTTTGTTTTGTTTATGGCTAGGTTAGCTTTTTAACCCAGATAAGTTTTCTAATCTGGTTCACAACACAGTTGAATGAAGCTGTTTGCTGGCATGAGGGAAGGTATGGCAAAAAATAGGATATTGCAGGGGCTGGACAAGCAGTCAGGACAGGGGGAACGCAGAAACACTTCTCTAAGTAGATCTGCTGCCTTCTGTCAGATTAAAATGGTTGTGTATTTTGATTTTGGCTTGGAGTCTAAAATGAGATGGTACCAGATATTTTAATTTGTTTGTTAAGATGGCAGATGGATGCAACGATCATAGGCTTTTTTGCCATCCTTTTGAGCTGAGTTTCTTGGGCAGGGAGAGGTATGCTTAGTGGGTGGAAGAAATGGATCAGTAACACTTACGGGGCAATTCAGTCGCCTAAACATAGGCATGTGTTTCGATTTGAAATATAGCATAGCACCTGGCCTCCAGCTGTTGCTGCTCAAGAAGGCTGTAGCTCTCCCATAGATCCTATGTCATATTTTCTAGCCACATGTAGATGCCTTGGATGCCTCAGGGCATCTCAAGTGCCACTTGGTGCCTCTGCTTAAGCACAAACAAATTAGTTTTAGTTAGAAAAAGATAGTGTTTCCGAATCAGCTTTGCAGTTCTCTGTGTTAAGAATTCAAAGTAAATTCTGGTAACAAGGAGATTCCAGGGCAGATTCTTAGTGTGGAAGTTACACTGATGTTTTTGCTTAGCTTGATTTTGAGAAATGCAAAATAGCTTTCTATGTCTGAATTGTGCTATTTGTCTATTTTGCTGTTCCCAGTCATGTGAGAGTTTATTTGCCACCACTTGAGTCAGGCACACCAACCACTTACTGCTCTAGAGCTTTGGAATTCCAAACTCCGTTAATATTTAATGAAGTTTTCCGAATCCCCGTGCATTCAAGTGTTTTGAAATTAAAATCACTGCAGCTGTATGTCTGTTCAGTTGACCATCAGCAACAAGAAGAACTATTGGTAAGTGGTCCTTTTTCTTAAAAGCCCTGTGGTATGGGAGACTAAAGTTATTCAAGGAGTAACTTTTCAAGATTAAAAAGAGAAAGTGAAGACTTTGTTTTTCCGTAAGAAGTGCCGATAGAATTATATGTTCATGTGTCCATTTGTTCACATAGGTAAGTATGGTTCTGTTAATAAAAAAGGTGTGATTTTTTTAAAAAAAGTTGAAATATGTGTGGTTTAGGTTACATAAAGTCTTGGAAATAATTAGCAAAATTAGCAGATGTTGAGAATTGGAGCATTTTAAGCAGTGTTGAAAGTAATGTTATCTGTACCATTATTTACTGTTACATTGCAGAGGCATGTTGAAAATTGATAGAAGGTTTACATTCATTGCTATGGTATTTGGTAGATAAGGAGTTAATTTTTTATTTATTTAATGCATTTCTAACATGTCTGCTTTGGGAAAAGTTGAAAAATCTGGTGTTGCTAAATTTTGGTGCAAGAGGGAAAGCATTGTGTAAAATTTAAACTTCTCCCCAAAGACTTCATCTGACAGCTTTTAGACTACAGTGTGATCAAGACTTCTGTTTCCGCATGGCACCGTAATGTGTGCCTGATGAATCAGTATCAGTAGAATAGTTTCCTAATAAAATGATAACAAATACAAACCCCTTGTTGTTATTTAACAGTGGTGGAAGAAGACTACGATTATATCAATCACAGCTTTGTTGCAGAATAATAGTGGTCCAGGCAGGTTTCTGTTACATCTCTTACTTTAAACTGATTGAGATATCTGATGTAGGTGCATACAAATAAATATAGCAGTTGTTTAAATAGGTTACATGTGTTAGCTGTGTTAACTTCAGATGTGTTAAATGTTAGCTTCATTTGTCAAACGTAAATATGCTTAAAAAAAATCTGCCTTGGGGCTGATGTCCTGGCTATTTTGAAGTCAGTGGGCTGTGAGGAGTTTGAATGGTTTAGTGAAATTTTTTTTTAAGCCTGTCCAAGTAGTTAAGAGGTACAGGCATCTCACTGTCCTGCTGGTCTATGGATGAGAGGTGTTTATTTGAGGAAATCTGCTCAAGAGTGCATTTTTGTTAGCCCACCTTTAAAACTAGGTAGTGTCTTAAATAAACAGTGGTCTTAATGTTGATGGAAGAAGACCCAAGATCTTGTCTGCAATAGGAAGTTTTGTCATTTTGCACTACAACCTGATGAAAGAAAAAGCATCTCAAGAATGGGCTGGATATATTGATGTAAAATGCTTTATCCTGTTATTGCCTGTTCCTCTAGGAAGCTAAGTAGCTGTTCCAGCGTAAAGCGTCTTTATATTGACAGAAGTGCATCTAAGTTTAGGGCACTTTTATTTTAACTGCTATTACTGAATTAGCAAAAAATTATAGGTCTTCAAGTTATGTTGGTAAGAGTGTTTTCTTTCATAGTCTTAGTGTAGTTTTGTCAGAAACATCTTTATCTACAGTAGTTGGCAACATACTTTAGGGTAAGTTAACAATGTCACTCAAAAAGAGAGAATCAATGCCACAGTTTCTTAAGGTAGGTGCATTGAAGTATGTATTTAAACATTATGGTTGTTGCTTTATTTTGCTGTAAATTGAAAATAAGCATTTTCTGAAACTGAGGAATCATTTGCTACCTCTCTTTGGAACTGCTGTTATGGCTTCTATAATTACTCTTTCAAAATCTCTTCCACTGAGATTATAGTTGTTTCCGTCTATTTAATCATCCATATAGTTCTGAAGTTCTTGATGACTGCTTTCTTTTTAGTTAGATTATGCCAGCTTAGTGCTTTCCTAAATGAGGAAGCCAGGCTGGAGTTTATCCTAATTTATACAAATACTTGTACATAACAGGGAATGGAAAAAAAAAAAAAAAAAAAAAAAAAGGAAAGAAAAAAAATTCTGGCAAATAGTTCTAAAATTCACTTACACAGGAAAGTAGATCAACTAAACTTGTGAGATGGTCTTTCCATTCCCTCAGCCTTTACTTGTATGCCCTGCCTTGCTGAAAGATCTTCTGTTTTCACGGAATCATGGAAT
>VYXH01007535.1:4622-16803 GCA_013397275.1 Burhinus bistriatus
CCGGGTTTCTTCAAACTGGATTACTATCCACAGGTGTCTAGGCAGTCATGCACGAGAGAGTAAACTGCAACCCCGCCTCACATTTTTACCTGAGGACATTGGTTTTTTTTTCCCTTCACCTTCTGTCGTTTGATGGTAAGCTCTTAACGCCTGTAAGCGCAGAGCTTCCCCCGAGCAACAGCAGAAGCCGCAGCGCAGGGTGGGCGAGGAGGAGGAGGAGGAGGNCTCCCTCGTACTTCCTTTTAAGCGCAATTAGTTATTTTAATTGATTAATATTGCGCCGAGCAGTTTGCTCGGAAGAGACAGCTCTTCTGGTTTTTTGGACTAATTACCGGTCTGGATTTCTGAATGACAATAGGCTGCTAATTAATCTCGCTGCAGTTCTCACAGAAAGAGACCCTGATAAGAACTTGCCAATTAACATAAGAAAAAAATAAAATGTCAAGAGTCCTGTTGTGTTTTTCTGGCATCCACTCCCAGTCGGATGAATATCACCGTTAAATACAGAGACAGACTAACTACTAAGTATGACAGCCGGTGGACGGCAAGGCTGCTCCAAATTTGCCCAGACGTTACTCATTCAGGAGCTGGCTGTTATTTGTACGCCCGCTCACTCGTGTTGCCTAACATTGCTTGCTACGGTTTTTGTAAGCAGGAGGAAGATGTGTCCCACCAGTGTCCCGGTGTTAATCGCTATTAGCGGAAGGCTAAAAGGGGAGTTTTGGCAGGGCGGGTCCCAGCTTTCACCTGGTTCACCTGGTGTGGCTGGGGACCTGGGGTCTGCGTGGGGTGCTGCCTGGCTCGAGAGCGCTGCCACGGTGCGTGACAGCACGCAAGGGCGGTGTGGGACAGTGCTGGTGGTGGTGGGCAGCAGAGAGACCCCTGGGCTGCTTTGCTTGTCTCACAAATTGTGCTCGTTAGCCGAGGTGGGCAGCGCCAGCGCGCAGCCCAAGTATTCACTTTGCTTCTTGCAGGGGAAGTTTGCAGCCTGTGCCGACTTTCGTACTGCTGCAGCTCAGCCCCTAATAGTTCCTAGAAAAGCTCATTTAAAACCACCTGGGCATGTTACAGGGCTGTGTAAGCTCATCTATGTCTGTGATGTGGATATGTCCATGAGAATAAAGGGCCAGATGCTCAGCTGGTGGTGGTTACTCCAGTCCCTGTTCCACACCAACTCTGTGAGACCAAGGTGAGTTGCAGGGACCACCAGCCAGGGGGAAGGGACAGGACCTGGTGCTGTTGCCAGTTTGCTTTCATTGCCTGGCATGTTCCAGAGCGCTGTTTCTGGCCCACAGGACCACATGCCGTGGGTGTTTCTGAAGAGATGAGCAGCACAGCAGTTGCTGTGGCGGGTGTGTACTGCTCTGGGTGACCAGAGCACAGCGGGACGTGCAACAACCTCATGGAAAGTGCTGGTTTAAAGCATGCTGGTTGAATTTAATGTCTTCTTTTTTTCTGTCTGTGCTTGCAGGTCAGAAGATTCTTCACCACAGAAGCGATGTCTTAGAAACTGTAGTCCTGATCAATCCCTCAGATGAAGCAGTTAGTACTGAGGTAAGTCAAATACTTCATTGGATGTGTCATAAAAGCTCCATTAAGTGGACAGCATGAGAGCAGTGAAGCGATGTAGTTGAGATGATTCTTGAGTATCAGTTACTGCTTTCCAGCTTAGTGACTGACAAACCCCAATACTAGCTTTCAGAGTCTTAGCAGACTGGGAGCAGGTCCTAACTGTGGATGAAAGGACAGGTTAGGAGCAAATGTCACGGAAAACATCAGCCATCCCTTATTTTCTCCCTGATTTCTCAGACTTCTGACAAAACGTGAGAGGTGTATGACAGAAACACATCTCTGATCTCAGCTCTCCTTTTCCTATAATGCACCAAAATCCCTTCTTGATGAAGTGGAGGCAGCTGTGGTAAAACTGCATGTGCTTTTCTTCTGCTTCTCTGTTGTTTGGTAACTCTGAATGCCTATTTTATACATGAAAAAAGTGCCTGAAGGTGCCCTGAGGCAAATTTAGGTCTTTGAGATCAATTACCAGCTATATGGTGGTCACTTTAGGTTGATCTATCTGTCCTTCAAAAAGCACATGACATGATCAATGGATTCTGGAGTGTCCCCCAGAAGAGGACTGCCAATTCCTCATGAACTTGCTGGAGTGGAGTCAAAGAACTGAGCATGTAGCTCAAAGATAAAGTTGACAAATTTAGCTAGTGAGACTGAAGGTTGAAAAAATAGGGATAATTGCATGGCTAGCCTGTGCTGGGAAGCATTGACAATAGTACCATTTCTTCTGGGAAATGAAGCAGCTCTGCTTGTGGTACCTAGTGAAAAATATATTCTGTTACCAACCTCAAGTCACATTAAACAGACACAGGAGGAAGGACTCCAAAACAAATTAAACTTCTGAAGTTTTAAAAGTTTAAATAAGTAAGCCACCTTAGTTAATGGCAGGTCATTCACTAAAAACTATGGGTGAAAGTCTCTTACAAGGCATTAGAGGTACTTGGCAAGGAGCAAGGGGGGTCAGCTGGCTAGCAGCTCTTACTACACTCAGACATTCAGAGTAAAAAGCTATAAAGCATGTGTGTGGAGGTGGGGGGGGAGAGCCAAAGTAACTGCCAAAAGTAGGGCAATGCTGTTTCTGTCACTGTTGTTCATTGTACTTTGATGAATGACCACATGGAAGAACACAGTCTGAGGCCCATTAATGACTTTTGAACCCTGGCTTTACTCCTTTGGATCTGGAAGATGTTTGGCTAGGTTACTGTCAATTTCCTCTCACTAGACTGAGGGAGGCAATCTTTTCTTCACTTTCATCTTGCCAAACTGGTCACAGCCAGAAGTTACAAGCCAAGATTTACCTTGGCTGACCAAACAAGACTCTGACTGGACGCAAGCCAGAAAAAGACAGTAGAAAGAGGCAGGAGAATTAAATTGGAGGTTGGAATAGACATGCTCTGCTCGTTATGGCAAATAGAAAACTTAGTTTCATGTATCAAGAGATTGCCCAGTTGCATCTGTGGAGACAGTGATATAGCAGAGAGCTATGACTTCACCAGAAGAGCAACTTGAATCTATCCATTCAGGAAAAACAAAGGAAAATGATATTAAAAGAAATTCCTGCTCATCTGGCTGGTAATAGTCATACTGGTGGTAGTCCGAGCATGGTTCTGTCCAAATCTCCTGTCACGTTCTGTCAAATGCTGGTCCCTCCCAGAAGAGGGAGGCCCAAAGGGAGAGAGACTGCAGTTTCCCAAAGAAAACAAGTTTCTGAAAACCCCATGAACAGTTACTTCCTTCTTAAGAAGACCCCACTCTGTTGCTCTAACACTCTGCAACTGTACCGAAAGTCTGTGAAACTGCTGATCTGCCGACACTCCTGTCTCTCTTCACACTCCATCTTTACCTCTGTTTTGACTGAGGCTACATCTTGCTGTTTGCTTCAGTCAAACAATTTGGGACTTCAGCCAAGGGTAAAGCTGAACAGAGTCATCACTTTGCAGTATTTCTTCTGAAATGGAGTGGTCTTGAAATCAGGAGACTGGTAGTCCTTTGGAAAGCCTTGATTATACCCAGACACAGAATTTAGGTGTCTCTCCAAGGTCTTTCACATGTATCATACATTATGCTTTGTAATCTGCAAGCATTTATTTACTTTTTTTCTTGGCATAGTTTGCTAACTCTGAAGAACCTATTTAATCATCAATTAATAAAATAGGTTGAATGGGAATTATATGACAGTCACATATCAATTATTCAAAAGTCAGGAAATAATTTTGCTGTTGGAAAACTGGCTGAGTTTACGCATAAATTGGCAGACTGCCCAGCATTGCTGCCAGGACCGAGGGAAAACATAGAAGAGGAAGCCAATTCTTTTATGGTTCTAATACAGCTAAAACAGACAAGATTCGAGTGACACACATCAGACAGCGGCTGCACTTATCTATATTTTTGTCTGAAATAGAAATAGATACAATCAATCCAGCAAGGTTATTGCTGAATTTATAATTATTTAGTGCAATTAGTGACAGACCAGCATTAGCCCTGCATTTAGTTAAAGGAACTTTCTGCAGCTCAGCATCAGGGTCACTTACTTGATAAAGTAACAATGAAAACATGGTACAGTCGGGATCTTCTTTAAGATACATACTCTTCAGTGCTTCTTTTCTACTTGCACTGAAAACACAAGTTGTTCAGCAGAGATTCGGGTTGAGCCTTCCTGGCTCAGCCTCCCTGGTGTGAGCAGGAGTTAGAACAACTGATTGCTTAACAATCAATGTAAAAAAATTGAAGGAATAGCTTGCTAGGAGAGCTGAGGTGATTATGTCATCTCCATGGAGATGGAGCTTGGATGCAATATCATGGGGAGTTGTTCCAGATGGACTCTGCTCATTTAGTTTAATACACGGACAGCCTTGTTCTGGAATCAGTATTCTGGTTTAACTTAATTCGTCCTTAAATAGAGGAATTGGCGCACTTGAAATTCATACCTTACCTTAGGCCGAATTGATTTTTTGGTGTTGGACAAGACTTTTAAAGTATTTGCAAAAACTTTACTCAACAGTACAGAATCTTACAAAGGTTTTATTTAGGTTCTTAAATTTAGGTTGAATCCAGCCAGCAGAAGTATACTGAATATATATGGATTTCTCTTAGCGTGCAAGTAAATCTCCCCCTGGTGGGGGAACAGCAATTATTAGTAGCTGTAGTGAGGGTGAAGTGAAGTAACGAGCTTCTGCTTTAAAGCAGTTATTTCAAAATGCAGAAGAGGTTATTTCTCAATAGCAAGCTCATTTGTGCTATCAGGTATCCACTTAATTTACTACTGTGTATTGAAAAAGGTGTTGGGCTCGCACATACTAAAAACTTACAGTGTCCACAGTTAGTGACATTATGAGATTTAAATAGTGCAGGTGACTGTAAATGAGTGCTTGAAGTTCTAGTTTATGATTATGGTGAAGCAGAATCATCCCTTAAGTTTCTAGATGATTCAGGTTACAACAGAATGACAATCTAAACATGACACTTTTCTATATGATTTGTGGCTGTTAGTTTTCAGTGACGTTTGAATGGCAAGTAATGCTGCACTCTGGGAAAAGAAGAGCAGCCTTCCAAAAACTGAGTCTGATGCATGCAGTCGTCCCTTATTAGCACATGGGACACGGTTTGCCAAGACTGTCCTGATAGAGTGCTATTAAAATTCACCAAGAGTTATACAATGAATATGCATGTTCATGGAAAATATTTTTTTATTCAAATTTAATTCTGTTCTTTTCCTTGGTCTTTTTTCCTGCGTCGTTAGTTTGGTTTATTCATCAGACCTTCTCTCTAGTTTCTTCTCTCTCCTTTTTTCCCTTTTGCACCTTTCTCGTTGTCTTTTGTAAACAGCATTATAACTTGATACTGTTTCCACAGTCCCAGGAGGCTCTGGTGCAAAACATGTTTTACATTAGGAGACGTAAACTGTACGTTCTCAGAAGAATATAGAAACGCATGGTAACTCCCATTATTGACGTATTCCTCTACTTCACTCTAGGTGCGCTTGATGATCACAGATGCTGCAAGACACAAGCTGCTTGTACTAACTGGACAGTGCTTTGAAAACACAGGAGAACTCATTCTTCAGTCAGGATCCTTCTCCTTCCAGAACTTCATTGAGATCTTCACAGATCAAGAGGTGTGTTCAGAAAAGTGTCTTCCATACATTGTCATGTGATGGCAGGTGTTCCTAGAAGACTAAAAATGGCTGTCTGTGTTGTTAGAGTTAGCATTGGCAGCCTGATGCTTATGCTCTTTACTCTTCATTACAGGCTTTTTTTCAAAACATTTATTTAATTTACTTTAGATTTGATGTAAATTGCTTAACAAAAGAATTAAAATTTAATTTGGGGAATTAAATTGTAACTTCCAAAAACAGAAAATCAAGGAACTTTTTGACAATGGAAGGAGATACTGCCGTGTTTAAAATATACAGGTTATTTATCTAAGGTGCACATACAAACCAGTCAAATTGATCTTGACACCAGGTTCTTGCCTGGTAGCTGCTAAGTAATAGGTGACATTAAATAAGACAGAGGCTGTCTGTTGGAATAGATGTAGTTTTTTGCACCACCTACCTGCTTGGCTTCTTTATAGTAGTGTTTAAAATTTGTCCAACGAAATCTGTAAATCTTGTGATTTCTACATACCAAAAAGATATGTATGAAGTATACCAGTATTTAATGCCATTTGTTTCATGACTTGTTATTTTGCTGTCTTGCTTAATGTGCTGTGTCTGAAAGCTCCCATAGGGCAGGAACCCATAGTAAACAAGCTGTCACACTTAATTTGGCTGCTGTGTAAAATATATATTTAAATAAACTATATGGCTGCATCCCTAGGAATTTAGTTTCCAAAATTAATTAGGAGCATGTCAGTGGACTAAGATTTGAAAGTTCAGCACTGAAAAAGCAAAGTTTGCGTGAGCTCCGGCGTGACCTTATTGTGTTAATTTGATCCTATTCTCAAAGCCTCTTTGTTCAGCATATGGGTGTAGGGTTGGCGAAAGAGCTGGATTCCTGCTCTCTGAAACACGCATGATGCCTAAAACTCACTGGCAGTTCACAGAGTTACTTTTCTATGAAATTGCAAACTCGAGCTCCTTGCATCTCTGGCTAATTAGCAACACATAATTACTTTATGCCTACATGAAAAACTAGGGGCAAATCCTACCGTTACGGTTAGGAAGCGAAATTGTTGGCTGGAAAGCGGAGGGGTGGTGGTTGGCCACGAGTTACAGCCACTGAGGGATTGCCGCAGTGGTGGGCGTGTAGGGCATACTCCTGCGGGCTATGAGTAAGGCTCACTTGGCAGCGAGCTCACCAGCCAGCCGGCGTGGCTCTTTGAAAGTGTTGGCTTCCAGCCTATTTTTTCTGAAGCCTTGGGCTTTCACTGCTTCTACAAGATTTCACAAAAGCAAAGAAAAATCACATTTGCCCTACTGCAGTCTGTGTATGCAAAATTATTTTAAGGGGTCCCATTACCAGGAATTTTTTAGGTGGTCTACAAATTGGAAAAAAAGGTTAGAAAAAGGGCTAGAAAAAAGTGGTTAGTGATTTTCTAAATAGTGATCAGAAGAAAGAATTCCTGTGCTGTTCTGACCCAGGTGGACTTGGCAGTGTTAAGTTTATGGTTGGACTCAATGATCTTAAGGACTTTTTCCAACCTGAATGATTCTATGATTCTATAAGCATATAAGGTTTGACGAGTGCTGTGTAGAGGCAGTGTTTCTGGCCTCTGCCCATTTTTACTTCACTGCACCAAACCTGAACTATGGTCATGGGATGTGCTTACAAACAAGTAAATACCTTTGGGGTATACTCTTAGGAAGTCTAATTCAGAAATCCATCTGTGGCCTGCAGAACTCCCTGCCAGAACATTGAAGATGTCCCATTCCACTGCTTCTGCAACAACAGCTATCAGAGGAAAACCTTTATTTTTACCTTTGTGGCCCAGGGTAGGAAAAAATCTTGTGTTTTCTCTGAGCGGCCAATTTGCTGTTTGCCTTCACCAGCTGTGACACATTTAAAATTTGAGGATTCCTCAACAGATATCTCTCAGTGCTTGCAAAGGTGATCAGGTTCATAGATATATTTGTTTGCTCCCAGAGTGACTTTGAATCCAGAGAAGAGAAGAGGCAGTTACATCTCTGTGTTATCAAATAGCACAACCAGTGGAACTGTTGATATCCTTGGTGCCACCGTTTGAAATGCAAATCTGTTGAGGCCTTTTCTGGGGCATTCCTGAACTTGCTATTCCTAACAGACATGATCTATGTCTGGAATTATTGTTCTCCAACTTTTCATTGGCCTGCACTACTGGTGGCTTAACACTGTCTGCATTATACCTGCCAACATTTAGGAGCAAAGGAAGCCAGAATTTAGGAGTATGAAGCAGAAATCCAAATATGATGGAGCCCCAAACCTTGGCTCAGTGTATATTCATTAGCCCATCTGATTTTTTTATCTAGCCAGAAAATTAGCCCTACATGAGAAACAGTCCGTACTCAAGTTATCTCCTTATGTGTGCAACAGACTTGGATTTATTCATGCGGAGGAAGTGATCTTTTACTACTTTTGTCTCTCCCCAATAATGTATTTTCAACCCTGACCACAGACACAGCATAAGGAGTATACTTGAGATCCTAAATCCGTTTCAGAGCTGTGGTCTGTGCTGCCCCTCTTTTCTTATTTCTGCAATACACAACAGGAATGGTTCTCCTGTTTTCCTTATCTTTTATCCTTTTCAGCCTTTTCTCCTGTTATTTTGTTTTGCATTGTTTTTTTCTTTGCTCCTTTTCAGACAAAGCCATGTCTGACATATGGATGAGATTTATTTGTACTCCTGTCAAATGGTTTGGATACTAAGTAAGGCTGACAAAGGAAGATAGAAAATATTTATTTTCTGTTTTATTTAGGTATTGCTTGGATTATTTTTGTTTGGATAACAGCTACTGCATCTTTGTTGAGTTTTATTTTTGGTAAATGCTGAAAATAAATTATGCAACACAAAGAAAGGAAGTGAGACATAGACACACAGAGGCCCAAAGAGATCTACTGCAATCAAACATCATTAATTTTTTATGTATTCATTTCTTCTGCTGATTCAGCTTGTGGTCCAAGACTTCCAAATTATTCAGCTGTAGCATAATCTATATCATCTTTATGAAAACTGTTCTTGCAGCTTGAACTGACAATTGAGTCTCTGCAAAGAAGATTGTAGTATTGTGCATGCTGGCATATTTTGCACTGACATTTTATGTCTGAATTACTTCTTTAAAGAAGTTTGTTTACATAATTTGGTGATCTCTTCATTAAGAGCAAGTAGAACAGAAATGGATTACGTGTAACCTAATTGTCAGTAAAAAAAAAAAAAAATCAAATGAAATTATCTGTGGAACTGGGAGAAGGTATAAAATATATCGTACTTTTTCATGTTTGTTTGTCTACAAATCTGGGACCATCAAATATTGTTTCTTAGTTCAGACTGGAACAGAACAACAGCTCTTCATACTATGGCATAGAACTTCTTGTTTTCTGTGCCTTTACTTCAACAGCAGGTTTTGGTACTAGCATGTTATCAAATAATGTCAAAATTAATGGAGTGATTCTAAATTTCAAATTTGGTAGTTCATGAGTTTAAAATCAAAATAATGACAAGACCATTTTTAACTCTAACACTTTTTTTGGCGTCTTTGTTTAGCCCTGTACCTCATAGTCTTAGAAATAAAAAACTTGTATCTGTTTGCATTTCTGAAGCAGTAACACATTTCTTAGTGTTCTGAAAAACTCTCCTGCAGTCTGTCATGCTAACCTGGGAGCGGTGCTGGCTTTTCAGGAGCCAGTGGGCAGAAAGAACTGCAGTAATGATGGTATGGTGGAATATATCCCATGAGAGAAAGTGTGAGGAAGGTGGCTGCCCCTGGGAGGATGCCGGCCTCCTCTGGGTTGCAATTACACTCTGCCTGTTAAGAGGATGTGCTTGATCCCTTAGACATTTGGCTGGCTCTTCTGGATGGACTGGGGCAGCAGGAAGACTCATGAGCCAATGGTAGATAAAGTGGCAGCTCTGGCAGCATTAGCCTCATGGTCCGCATACCCTCTCAATATAAAAGCTTGTACCATCCACGTATAAAAGGTGAAGGTGGGAAGGGGGAACCTTGGGGTACTGTCGTCCTCTGGGCAATAGGGACCAGGAATAAAGTCCTTCTTTGTATTTAAAAAAATACAGTAGTAAACTAATTGTGCTAACAGGTTCCTTTAGCTTCTAGGATGGATACTTACCAGTGCAGAAGTGAATGAAAAAGGTTTTATCTATCTCATCAGGAAATACTACGTTCTGACATTAACTGTCATTAAAAAATGAATTTACATGCATCTTCTTGTGTTTTTGCTTTACAACCCTAGATCGGTGAACTATTGAGCACCACACACCCTGCCAACAAAGCCAGCCTAACTCTTTTTTGCCCTGAGGAAGGAGACTGGAAAAATTCCAACCTTGACAGACACAACCTTCAAGACTTTATTAACATTAAACTCAATTCTGCTTCCATATTGCCTGAAATGGAAGGACTCTCTGAATTCACAGAGTATCTGTCAGAATCAGTAGAAGTGCCATCACCCTTTGACATTTTGGAACCTCCAGCCTCAGGAGGCTTCTTGAAACTCTCCAAACCCTGCTGTTATATTTTCCCGGGGGGAAGAGGGGACTCTGCGTTGTTTGCAGTGAATGGATTCAACATGCTTATCAATGGAGGATCTGAAAGGAAATCTTGCTTTTGGAAACTTATCCGCCACTTGGACAGGGTAGATTCCATTCTGCTTACTCACATTGGAGATGACAACCTGCCAGGAATCAATAGCATGCTTCAGCGAAAAATAGCTGAACTGGAAGAGGAACAGTCCCAAGGGTCTACTACCAACAGTGACTGGATGAAAAATCTGATCTCACCTGATTTAGGAGTTGTATTCCTTAATGTACCTGAGAACCTGAAGAACCTGGATCCTAGTTTTAGAGTAAAAAGGAGCGTAGAAGAAGCTTGTTTTACTCTCCAGTATTTAAATAAACTGTCTATGAAACCAGAACCTCTTTTCAGAAATGTGGGAAATACCATTGACCCCATCATTTTGTTTCAGAAAATGGGAGTTGGCAAGCTTGAGATGTATGTGCTTAATCCTGTTAAAAATAGCAAAGAGATGCAATATTTTATGCAGCAGTGGAGTGGTACTAACAAAGATAAAGCTGAATTCCTGCTACCAAATGGCCAAGAACTAGACATTCCATTATCCTACTTCACTTCTGTCTCGTCCCTGATCGTGTGGCATCCAGCTAATCCTGCAGAAAAAATAGTCCGAGTTCTGTTTCCTGGAAACAGCACGCAATATAATATTCTAGAAGGACTAGAAAAACTCAAACACTTAGACTTCCTTAAACAACCAGTGGTTACACAAAAAGACCTAACTGGGAACATTGCTGGTCCAGCTGTGAAACAAGCAAAATTGAAACAACGAACAGACAGCAAGGAGAGCCTGAAGCCTGCTGCAAAGACACCACCAAGCAAACCTGTCAGAAAGGAATCTAAAGAAGAAACATCGGAGCCTGCAAAGCCTGGTCCAGCACTGGAAAAGCCTCAGAAGATGGAAAGCAAAGAAAAAGTTCCAATTAAAAAAGAGAAAACAGCAAAAGTGGAGACCAAACCTGTAGTGGCAGAAAAAGACATAACAAGTAAAGAAGAACAATTAGTAAAATCTGAAAATCCTGAAAAACAAGGTACAGACGTAAAACCAAAAGTGTCAAAGGAGAAGCCAGTGAAAAAGGAAGTCAAAGCAAAACCTGAAGAAAAGAAAGAGGAAAAAGAAAAACCAAAGAAAGAGGTTCCTAAAAAAGAGGAGAAAGTATCCATCAAAAAAGAGGAAAAACCCAAAAAAGAAGAGATCAAGAAAGAAGTTAAAAAAGAGGTAAAAAAGGAAGAGAAGAAGGAAACAAAGAAGGAAGTAAAGAAAGAAGCTTCAGCAAAGGAAGTTAAAAAAGAAGCTAAAAAAGAAGAGAAGAAGGAAATTAAGAAGGAAGAAAAAGAAGCCAAAAAGGACATCAAAAAGGTTCCTAAAGACACAAAGAAGACAGCTATTGCTTCGACTGAAACCAAAAAGCCAGCATCAAAGCCTAAACCACAAAAGAAGGAGGAACCTGCTAAAAAAGAAGCAGTACCTGCTGGAAAACCAAAGGAAAAAGGAAAAAGTAAGACTGTGAAGAAGGAGATCAAAGTCAGTGGAGCGCAAGCTGCCCTTGCAGCAGTTGGTGCCACTCCCACAACTGTAGCAGCTGCAGAAATTACAGCTAGTGGAAAAGAACTTGAAGTGGAGAGATCCCTTATGTCTTCACCAGAGGATTTAACAAAGGATTTTGAGGAATTAAAAGCTGAAGAAGTAGAAACAATNAAAAAAGAAGCAGTACCTGCTGGAAAGCCAAAGGAAAAAGGAAAAGTTAAGACTGTGAAGAAGGAGGTCAAAGTCAGTGGAGCACAAGCTGCCCTTGCAGCAGTTGGAGTTGCTGCCACAACTGTAGCAGCTGTAGCAGCTGCAGAAATTACAACCAGTGGAAAGGAACTTGAAGCAGAGAGATCCCTTATGTCTTCACC
>VYXH01007537.1:0-34887 GCA_013397275.1 Burhinus bistriatus
ACCTCCCTTATGACGAAAGGCTGGGAGAGTTGAGGTGTTTTAGCCTGGAGAAGAGAAGGCTGAGGGGAGACCTTATTCTTGCTTATAAGTATCTAAAGGGTGGGTTGGAGGAGGATGGAGGCAGACTCTTTTCAGTGGTTCCCAGTGACAGGACGAGGGGCAATGGGCACAAGTTGGAACATGGGAAGTTCCATTCAAACATAAGAAAAAACTTCTTTACGGTGAGGGTGACAGAGCAGTGGAACAGGCTGCCCAGGGAGGTTGTGGAGTCCCCTTCTCTGGAGATTTTCAAGACCCGCCTGGATGCAGTCCTGAGTAATGTGCTCTAGGCATTCCTGCATCAGCAGAGGAGTTGGACTAGATGATGTCTAGAGGTCCCTTCCAACTCTAAAAACTCCTTGATTCCGTGATGCAAATGAAAAAAAGATGTTCTATAAATTAGAGTAATAATGAAGTAAATTTTGTATAAACTATGACTTACATGGCTGTACGCTAAAAGGAACAGAAAACTGTGGCAATACTTTGTAAAGTTATTGTCAACTTATTAATATGTGTGTACCCCTTTGAAAATGCAAATAGAAAAAATAAATATTAACTTATTATTGCATTGTAAGGACTCTTACTTTAGTGATCTCACTGTGTGAAATATCTGCCCCATTGGGACTGAAAAATCATGGCACATTCTAAACAAACTCTACTAGCTATAATGCAAATGGAAGACCGAAGGTCCGTGTTGTATCTAAAACCTCATCAAATCAAGTATCTAAGTCAACTGATGAATTTTTAATGAATATGTTAATTTTTTATGCCCAAGGAATGTTGGACATATTTATCCATGATTTTCTCCTTTTAGCCTATTGCTAATTCCAACATAAAGGCTAGAAAACAGCATGTGTTTTTATTCTGAGTCAAGAGTTCACTTCTTCAGGCCTTACCCTTCCACTTTTACCTGTCAAAACACTGCTAATTTGTTTAGTCTACCTACTCAGAAATATAAAACTGAAGGAAAAAGCCATAAATTTCATACAGACTTATTTTTAAAGGTTTGGGTGGGTTTTTTTTGTTTGTTTGTTTGTTTTTGTTTTTGTTTTTGTCCCCATAACCTCCATAAGCTTTTATTTAAAAGGTTTTCAGTTTCAGAAAAAAAATGGACCAGTTTAATTTGACCAAAAATAATTCCTCACAAGGATATTACTGTGAGGAACAAGATTGTTTTTCCCATGAATGATCACAGCTCAGCCAAACCTGAAAAGCACTGAGTGAGTTTCAATTGTGGCAGTTAGGGAGCAAGTTTTTTCACTCTAAGTGGGAGCTAATGTCCATACTTGACATAATTGTCTTTTGGAATTATATAATACATTTCTGAAAGTGAAGTCTCCAAAAGAGTTTGAAAAGCTTCTAGTCTGAAGGAAGGAGACAGGCAGCTTTCACCCAAGATTAAAATGGGAAAATTAACTTTTTAGGAGGAGAAACACAAAGACACTTGGGTGGAAGAGAAGACAAACAAAATAAATGAATAAATTTGTAAATAAATAAAGCCGTGGGGGTTGTTTTCATAAATTCTTGGTGACATCAACACGGCTTTTGTCCTCTCAGTTTTCTTTGAGATGGACTGCATACAAATGCACACTAGATGCTGAGTCAACATCAGAAGCAATTCTGTGTAGGCAGCCCTCCTGTGGAAGGAGCTATGCCAAGACCCTGTATGGGGTGTCACGGGCACATGAGGCATTGCTTTTTCCCTGTGTATGCAGGGATTTCACCCAGTAGGCTTTTCATATATAATGAAGAAAAATATGCTTTTAAAATTTTCTTGCTACCTAGACGGGTCTTCAAACAAAACTCAAGCAAAATAAATAAATAAATCACAGTAGATTTTATGTAGAGTGCATTGTTTGAGTGTGACGCCAACAAATAAGATTTTACATTTAATAAGGATAGGTTAATACAAGGCCTTAATGATTCTGCTGAGCTCTGCAAACTGTTTGGAATAATGTTTCACTGAGCATCAAATTTATCTAGTTCATCTGCCCTCTTATTGATTATTTTTCCTTTTCCTCCTGCATCAGATGTTCTTTCTGCTGCTGTTATAAGTTGCCTTGTAAATATAAATGCATGAAGAAATATCTTGCTCCTAGGGAAAAAAAAAGAGATCTGGCTTCCCCCAAGGAGGTTAAACACTTACATGTTACTTTTTCAGGGTGTAAAATTTTCAGGGTGTAAAATTTTCAGGAAAAATAAAGTCAGTTTTCTCAGTCCTGTCAGAACATACAGGATATTATTACACTATCTAAGTGATAGGCCTATTAGAAAGTCGGGGGGGTTTCCAAGCTCATTGGGGAAGGCTGTATGAGAGAGGAGGTCATTTTAAGAGAAAGGCATATACTTCTGCTAGAAGATCAGACTTACTATTTTCCAGTGATTTCTTAGGTGAACATCATGTAGTCCAGAGAATTTACTGCTCTTATCTACATTGTTTTATTAGATAATCCACTCATTTGCCATGAATAATGTTACCATAGCCAAGTCATTCAGTTTCTCTACTACACCTTACCCCTTCTTTAGCTGTTGCTCCCTAGAGGCTCAGCAGAACTCACTGATAACATACACGTGATAAGAGACAATAATTTCTTATTTTTTTGTCTTCCAACACTCAGTGATCCAGAACACCTATAGTGCAAATAAAGTGTAGGGAATGTTGGACTTTTTAATCTTTTTATTTTCATTTACTTTTTGTTATATTTCAATATATTTCTATGAAGAAATAAATATGTGATACCACTTTCTTGTCTTATAAATATCCCTGAAAGTAATTCCACCAAAGGATTGTAATATTTTAATAAGCATAGCTATAACCATAATAATATCATATAAATATAATCCAACAATGTACCAAACACAACTATTCTAAAATAACAAGCCCCCTCCATAATTTTATGGTCTCTTCTTTTCTTACGATTTAGGCTGCTATTTTCTTTTCTTATTTTCATAGAAGGAAAGGTGTTATACTTCTTTGTAAAAGATTTTTTAAAATCTATGCTCTCATAACATTTAGATAGACTCTGTACTACCTGAAGCTGTGACATGGTTGTTGACTTTCTTTTTGATATATACAACTCCATAAAAATGTATATAAGTAGCTTTAACAATAACTGATAAACAATAGATGCCGTTCTATTGCTAAGTCTGAATTCAGTTTCTGGATTGTGATTTTTTTTTGTTTGTTTGTTTAAAAGTAGGATGTGTTAAATTTCCATGTGTTAACAACAGCCAATGTTCTTTCTTTCTGTGAAACAAAAACCTGGATGTCATTTCAGTAGACATAACACCTCCTTTTCATCCAAATGCAACTAAGAATATCCAAATGTTACTAAGCAATCTGCTAGTGACCACCTTTCTTTTCAAAAACTATTTTGATGAGCAAATGACATAGTTATTCATAAATATTTTTTGTGAAGATTTTTTTGATTGCTTTACACCATTTTAAAATTGAAGCTGTTTCCCTCTGCATGTTGGAATATTAAAATAATTTTGGAATATGAATGATAGTTTTAAATGTATTAATTTTATATAAATAATTATTTCATTATTTGATATTATTTGTAACACCACATGCAACAGGTATAGAGAATTTGGAAGATGGAAGAACTAACTTTGAAATAGTTCAGAGCATAATTTTTTGCACTTGCAAAATACTGTATTTTCAAAGTAACATTACCCAAATCAAAAAATCCTATACATGTCAGTTAGAAGTTAGTTTAATAGACTGCACGTTGCTCATCACCAAAAAGCCTTCTAGTAATTTGCACATTAGACTTATTTGTTTTAAACTACAGCTAATTTTTTTAAAAGCACAGGCTTCCAAGAAAAATTTCACATAATCAAATGACCAGCATCATTCCCTATTAAGTCATTATATTATTGATATTAATCGTTAACTATCACTAGCATTAAAAGTAGTTTCTATTTTAAATCTTCTCGATGCTGTCTCCTACTTTTTTGTCTATTAAGAGTTATCTATTACAAATCAATCTACTAGATACACTCATGTAAGTATATGTCATTTTATTTCATATACTACGTCTGGAGGTGAAAAATAGGGTAAGCTCTTAACTCTGTGACTTATTCCTGTAGCTTTTCTCTGAATCTTTTCCATTGTTTTTAGCAACTTTTTTGAACCATGAATATCAATAACAGTCTCATTTATGCTATATGCAGAGACAATAATACTTTCTGCCCATATTTGATTTTTTTTTGGACTATACATGTTTCACTGTAATTTCAGCAACATTCTCACTTTGATCACATGCATTTCTGTTTGGTAGATTAACTTTATTTCTGTATTTATCATGAAAATCCAGGCCCTGTTTTCACTATCCGTACACATACTGGGAGGTATGCATCCTAGCAAAAGTCAAAGTAAAATCTCATTAATCAGATTTGACAGCTGTGCTTTTTTGGTAAAACCAGTTGACACACTTCTTCACTAAAGCCAGTGGCAAAATTACAGTGGAATTCAGTGAAGCAAGGATTCCCCATTCACTTCTAAACTGCACCTGAGAGCACGCTGAGGAAACATGCAACAAAGAAACAATAATTAACCACATGCACAATCGCAAACAAATGTCTTTTCTTTTCCAAGGCATGCAATTGAACAAACAACTTCAGTCTTCTGTTAGGAGTCTTGTTGAGTTACAAGAGTTACCAGTGAGACTGAAATGCAACTGATATCTTTATTTTTTTTACTTTTTATTAAAGTTTTGGCTTATAACAATAATTCCTTTGTTGTTTTCCCCAGTGTGTCCCTCAATCCAATTAAAAACAACTAGTTCACTGCATATGAAAAAAATGATTACAACACTGTATAATATCCCAAATGTATAAGGCAGAATGGGTTCTGTCAATATATCATATATTAATTGCCTTCATTTTATATAAATTGACCCCTATCAAAAACACGTTAATGAGTATTATGATAGGATAGAGAATACAAGAAACTAATGTAAGAGGTTTTTTCAAATGAATTATCTATTTATTATGCTGCACAGGATCTTACAAAGGCAATTGTAAGAAATACTCTACACCAGCATAAAACTTGAGTTCTGATTCTGCCTTTGTAGAACAGAATTTTCAAAAATACTAAACATTTAATAGCTCACAGTGAAAACAGTAACAGTAATCCCAAAGAAATATTTTAAAAACCAAAATCTCACATAAAGAAGGAAAAATACCAGAGGAGGTCAATTTGTGGTACCAAGCCACAAATGGATGCTTCCCTGGAATGATGTGCTATTAGAAAGGTCAGTTTTACAAGTATAGAGATGTGCTACCAATTTATTTTCATGCATCCTTAATAGGTTCTATTTTGTGTCTCATCTGGTGCTGAAGAAAGGTATTGATTGCCAAAAGGTGTTCTAGCTGTTTACTAGTAATAAAGAAGCAATTTGGGACAACTTTTTTAGCTTATCAGACATAAATGAGCTACCTCAAGTCTAGACCCTTGACACTGCAGGTGGGAATGCTTATATAAAGCATCATTATTTCCCAAGTATGTCTATCCTAGTTGCTGCCCACTGACACCAGTAATGAGTAAAAACAGCTACCAACTTCTCCTGTGATTCTTTCAATGCAAAGTCAGTTCTCTGACTTTCCCCAACAGTGGGCATCAAAAGGTTGTTAGTTTTTCAAGTTACTCATATTTATTGATCTTCTGTCTAAAAAGCAACAACAGGTACAACATTGCTAGCCTGTAGATTAATTGCTCATGCTGTTCTGGGGAGTGAATGTTTTATAAATAAGCACGGCTCCCATGAAGTATGCACTACATACGGTTTAATTTTAAAAGCTTCAAGAGAATTACACTGTCCTCATGCACTGCTTCACAGACAGATCTGTCTACAATCATTGCTGTTACAACAGTATGTCATCAGTCATCCTCCTCAGCAGTAGCTATGTGCTTATAGGTACGGGATCAAATAGAAGCAAGAAAAACCATATTGTCCAGCCATTTAAGACAACCAACAAACTGGTTCATGCAAGAGAAATATAATTACTGCACAGTAGATGAGCTGTTGACCTGCATTTTAAAATCCTCAGAGCATTAGCTAAATAGAGCTTCTAACCAGAGAATGAAAATAAAAATCACTTCTTTTTTTCCTGCTAACACACCTGATCACAGCAGGAATGATCACTTGCAGTCCTATCACATTGTTTTGTTAAACTCCCAGCTCTGAGTACTACGACCATGTTCTTCACAACACCTTTGAAATCGTGTCTGCAACCACTCACCTCTGATTTCACAAATTCTACTCTGTGTTTTGAAGAGTTTTGCAAAGAAGCTGAAATGAAAACAGTTTTAGTCTGGTTCTGCTCTCCAATAACCTAATAGTAGCTCCAAACTGTGCTTGGAGGAGTAACTTTAAACAGCACCTTCCTTGTCTGGCCTAGCAGGATACTGATAAAGTAGCAGGCCATACAGTAACGTCAAGATAGTTAGCGACAAAATGTGGAATGGTTGAGGTACCGTATTTTTCTAATAAGAAAGATGATGGATAGAAGAACAAATGAATGCTGGATTGTGCTTACTTATAGTCAGACAGACAATTTTAATAGAATGCCCTGTAAGAAGCAGTATACCCGTTTTTGCTCTGATATGAAACCCAAACATTGCACAAAACCTGCACACCTAAGCGCAGCATCAAGCTACCTACAGCTGTCTGCTGAAAAGGAACAGAGGAGACAGGGCATCCAGGAGCTTGGTGAAGTCTGCAAAGTACACTTTAATAGGATCTGTTCAGGAGCCTACCATTTGTGTAGCTCTGGAAAGAATTTTTCTATTGTGTGCTCATACTAGGCCAGGTTATGAGCTACCCAACTGCCTGTGCACTGGTCGTCAGTCAAATGTATGAAGAATGACTGAGGCTGGCATGAGTGTTAATGAACTACAATGCTTTTTATAATATATACTAGACATTAAGAAGGTTTGACTTCCCTACACCAACATTACTCCTCAATGGAGAGAATGAAGACAAACTCCCACCGGCTGCTTTAAATTCAATCATGACAAACCCTGTCATTCCTAACGGTGGTTTAAGATCACGGCTGAGATACATTGAATAAGCAAAAAGAACACTGTTGTAGTCTTGCTGCTTATGTCAATTTTGGTTCACTGACACAGAAAACACTTCAGTTGTAACTGCAGGAAGATGCCAACATTGAGCAAGCACAAGCAAATTTATTTTTTTTATTTATTTTAAGCATCATTGTCAACAACAGCATGAGGATCAAAAATGTCTTGTTCATAGTGAGTCTATGACATGTTTCATTATATTCATGTAGTTTTCTCACACGCGTAGATCAGGAGATACTTGCTAAAGAATCAGTTTTTCACTTAATCATGGCTAAAATGCATACGCTACAGTTTAGTTCTTTAATTTAGTGGTATACCAATGAACAAAGGGAAGCAAGGTAAGATTAAAACTCCTAGAAATCAAAATAACTTTTCTTTCTTCAACCAAGATCATTCTTAACTGTTCATCAGTACAGAATGAAATTTCTTTACAGAGTTCCAGGAAGGTTCTAAGATCCATTTTAATACAAGATCAGATCCAAAGGCTAGTGATGAAATCTGATAACCTTTCAATGATATGGTAGAAGTAGAAATTTGATTTAGGTCAATGTTGTTTGAAATCTCTATCCCCTGAACATCAAGACTTGGACTAAAAATGATGACAGCCTCTGTTTTACCTGCAATGCAGCCATCAAGCCAGCAGGTGATCTAGAAGGACATGAGATTAATTATATCAGGAAAGCAAACTCTGTTTCAGAATATAAAAAGATCAACTAATGGAGACTTTCTAAAAAAGAAGGAGCAGCACTCCTGATTTGTGAAGACATTGAATCAAATCCCAATTTTCAAAACAACAGGTTTCGTCTCGTGTTTAAACATATCTTCCAAAATAATCAAAATGAAGTGAGGTTGTAGCAGGGATAAGATTAGTGAAATACACAAAAAAACCGCAAGCCACAGTCTGCAAGAAACTTGGAAAGTTTGTTCTCCTCAACCTCTTAAAAGGACGGAAGTACATTTAACCCCTTTCCAACATTATCACCTTGTATTCCAGTTTGGTTCCTGTTCAGCATAAGGTTGTAAATGATCAAAAAAGTGAAGAAAACAAACACCATACAGATCTTCAAGAAGGGTAAAAGAAGTATCTGGGGAACTACAGACCAGTAGCTCAGACTCATCTTATTTCCTGGGAATGAGATGGAGTGAATCCCCTGGGGACAGTTGCAGCTATACAGGACAAGGTGACTGGGAACAGCCAGGATGGATTTACCAGGGGCAAATCCCGCCTCACCAACCTGACTACCTTCTGTAGGCAGGAGACTGGTTCTTTGGGTGAAGAGGGTGCCACTGGGTGCTGTATACTCTGACTTCAGGAAGGTTATATAGCAAACAAATCAACAGAGTGCTGGTAGTTGACTTATCTTTTTATAACATTTGTGAAGATTTTTTATTCATATCAAGTAAAATAATAATAGTATAACATATATATATATAGGTTCTGTCTACTCTTTCAGATATGTTATTAGATTATTATGTACATGATATGATGTATTTCTTTATACTAATCTTATGAACGATTGTTTTCTGGACTAACTCAGCTCTCAGTTTCTTGTTTGCCTTGTGTTCCAGCCCTGACCATCGTGGGGACCCTCTGCTGGATGGACAGACATCAGGGCCTGTCTTGCACGAGGAGACCAAACCTACACCTGGTGTGGCCTCACTGTTGCTGAGCAGTGGCGCAGAATCCGTGCCTGGCCCCACTGGCTGGTGCATTCCCCGGTGTGGGGCCTGTTTTGCTACCTGGGTGCACTGCTGCCTTCTGACAGCTTGCTGCCTTCCAAGGCTGCTAGGGCTTTTGCTGCAGAGCTCTTCCTGGCTGGTTGGCACCAGCCTGTCCTGCTGCAGTGTGTCTCCAGCCTGTTTTCCATCCCTGAGGCCAGACTTTGCATTGGGCTTAGGGGAGTGCCATGGGCGCCTGTTTTCCAGGTCACTCTCCACAACAGTCCTGCCCTCCAGCTCACTGACTGCTCTTCGCAGTCTTGTGCCATCCACAAACTGTCAGTGCATCCTGTCCCATCATCTAGGCTGTTAATGAAGGCAGTAAAATGTATGGACACAACATCAATTCAGCCGATAGACACCCCTATTTACTGTCTGCCAGACGGACTTCGCACTACTGATCACAGCCTTTGGGCCTGTTCAGCCAGCTTCTCACCTACCTTCTCATTCAGCTTTCCAAATGAGATCTCACTTTGATTTTAGATCACAGTATTTATTCAGCTCTTGCTTTCAGTGCAAGTAGAATTAAACTGTATTGAAGGGTCACCAGAGGTGTCGCCAGAGGCAAGTGGAGAGTGGCCACAAGAGTTCATTTACCCCACTTCATCCCGTCCCCATCCCAGACTTCAGAGAATCCACAAAAGCTACTGGCAGATTCAGCGTATTTACTTCCCATGGTAGAAGGGCTTAGCTGTATGTCAAGACACAAGAGCAAGTTAGGGTTCCCTCTCAGATCACCTGTTGTAACCACAGGGGAGATTCCCATAATTTCTGTTGCCCCCAGCCCGTGTTGTCCATTTCCCTTGGAATAAATCCGCACTAAGCAACTATAAAGGCTACTTATAAATGGATATTTCAAGTGTTGCTATTAATAAACAACAACAGTCTAATGAGGCCAGGCTATATAATCCATGATTCTGCATTTCATAAGCTCATTGGAACAGCTCTACAAGATTATTTAGGCACTGAACTTTTTATCAGTTTCAGCAGGAATTAGGCACTTCAATGACCTTTGAAAAACCAAGTCTTAAGCATGTAGGGGGGTGGCTGAACCCTGTATCTCAACTATGTAAGATATACCTTGTATGCTTTCCCTTATAAAGATTTTAAGCCCATATTCCCCAGTCACAAAGAGTTTGGGCATTGGTAGGTAAGAACTGTCCTAATGTTCCTACAGAACCATTGTAAGTTCTTCTTTAGACAAAGTGCAGAGAAATAAGTCAGTTTCCAGGATAATTCTTCAAGATTGCAGCAATGATTAAAAAGGTGCTTTTAAATGTAAAGAAAAAAACTACTAATCTACCCTTGACCAGACTGATACTTCCTCAAGGAAAACTACTAGTATGTCCTGGCTCTTCTGTCTTGCATATATTGTTTAGGATTCTCCCCCTCCTCTGCATGTGAGGTTTGCTGCCAGAGTGATACAAGCCTGAGAAGAAAGTAAAGCTGGAAGGGTCGAACAATCTTTTTTTTTTTTTTTTTTTTTTAATTAGAACATTTTTTTTCTTTAAACAATCATGGCACAAACCAAGGAGCATCACTAAATTAATGGACCATAAGTGACTTCCTGGATTGATTGAATAATCAAATTCTAAGGCCTAATGGAAATAATAAACCTTATTCAGTCTAACCTTGCAAAAGAAAAAAAAAAACTACTTAGAATTTTTATTGGAGAGTTTTTTACATCAAGTGCCTAATGAGATGGCAAGCATGCATGAATAATTATTTTTACTTACTGTTCCTATTAAAGAAAAGATGAGCTATAATTCTTTCAGTCAGAAATAAAAATTCTTCCCTGATCATTAACATTAAATTGGCTTTTTATTTTTTATTCAAAGAAAGCAGCACATTTAAATTAAGCTTCAAATAGGAAGAATAAATATCTGTCTTTAATAAAATAGAATGTTTTTCCTTCTCTTCTCTATATAATACTTTTAGTTATTTTTTAAAGTGTTTAACGGCTTTGGTAGAAAAATTTTCAGCTTAGTGCGCAGCAAAAAAACCCACGAAAACCCCACCACTCTTGGAAGTGTAATTGAATGGATTTCAAGCATCAGCTGGAAAATAGTTTCAATTTTTCTATGATCACAGTAGTACTGCCAGCAACTCCAAAAGTTAGTGATGAAGTTTAGAAGTCTCAGTACACTTTTTAATATTTTTCCAGGTGAAAAAGTTGCCTTGGTATTGAATAAACACGTTATAAATCTCAGTATGGAGTAAATATTGATGGATAAGTATATGAATTTTGACATTGACAAAGGTGTCTTATTTTGTCTTAGCTTGATGCCTTTAAAGACGCACTTCAACCACCATAGGAAAGTGAGCCTCTTTTTTCTTCTTTATCTATGCTATAACTTGTATACAAAGGGCTCAAGAAATCTCACAATCTGTGGTGATTTTTTTTTTTTTTATCTAAGAAATGGAGCTTCTCAGAGGCTGTTACTCAGTCACAGATACAAACCAGAGAAGTACTAAGGAAAAAATTAGCATGTACATTTTCCATAAAATTGTAGTACATAGTGTTTTGCTGAGAAAAAAAGGGATATAATCTTGTGGCCTTTCAATCTTTAAAGGGGCTTATAAGAAAGATGGAGAAAGACTTTTTTACCAAGGCCTGTAGTGACAGGACAATGGGCAATGGTTTTAAACTGAAAGAGGGTAGATTTAGATTGGATGTAAGGGAGACATTTTTTATGATGAGGGTGGTGAGACTGGAACAGGTTGCCCAGAGAAATAGTGGATGCCCCATCCCTGGAAGTGTTCAAGGTCAGGTTGGATGGGGCTTTGAGCAACCTGGTCTAGTGAAAGATGTCCCTGCCCATGGCAGGGGGTTGGACTAGATGGTCTTTGAAGGTCTCTTCCAGCCCAAACCGTTCTATGATTCTATAATCTATTTTTTTCATCTGCATAAAATTAACATATGATTCCCAACTTCTTGATTCTTCTTTAAGGGTACAACATACAGTCATGACAGTATTTTCAGCTACTTTGACCCGGGAATTTTTTTCTTTCTTTCTCACCCTAAATGAAAAACACCCCTAGTTCTTTCTGCTGTATTTTCTTTTTTATATATGTGTGTATATATATATATATTTTTTTTTTAATCGACTACTGTCTCTAAACCCATTATTCTGAAACTAGAGATCTGCCCCTTTGGCTGAAAATAGAAGCACATTTCTCCCATTTTGTGGTTATACACAAGAAAATTGACTCATGGACATACCATTTCAGTGAAATTCTAGAATACAGAGCATAATGTCAGCCTGTCTTCAGGTAGAATGCAGAGCCTTTCAGGTATTCCACAGCTGATAGGACTTTCTACAGAAAGGGCCAGCACAGATGAACCTGCTCTGTAACCTTTGATGCCCTATAAAACTTTGAAACCTCAAAATATTATTATGCCAAGGCCCTCTACGGTTAGTGCTACCTGGAGAATACTTCAGTTCAGATTGCCTGTTGTGTTGCCCTAGCACTACGGAAAATTGCTTTAATGCAACATAATTATCATCTCCCCACTTATGGATTCAACCCTATGTAATAGTTGTACATCTGTTTCTATGCTTTCTCTCACAACTTTAGAACTGCCTATAAACACTTTCAAAGCCTCCTTAAAAATCTCTTTTGTTGTTCTGCTTGCACAAAACACTATGGTCAATTAGGTACTGCTGAGATCACTGCTTAGCGTATTGATCAGTACTGCCTCAGTGTCTTGTATTCCCCCAGCATGTCTGTTTCCAACTGTTGTCTCATCTTAAATATACATTGTAAACACCATGGGAAAGAGAGTTCTTGTTCTTTTCTTATATACTACCTAGTATAACAGTTCTGGACCATGGCCAAGGTATGATGACAGTACAAATACCCGTGTATTACATGAAAAAGCTATAAAAAGTAACACAAAGCAGAAACATTTCTGAAGCAGGCAATTATTTTTGTCTCATTTTTAAAGCCCCCAAACTGTATTATCTCTGATTCTTTCATATCATCCAAGCAATATGTCTTCTCCCTTCTCTCCAACACCATGTTTTCAGTTAGAGGTATCTCCCGAGTATTTACACCCGCAAAGAATTAGTTTTCTCAAAGCAAGCTTCTCTGTAATTCCAATTACAATGGAAGACTAAAACTAGAATTGCAACTGTCTGACAGTGAAAATGATCACTGAAGAATTTTACACTTCCTCTGTTCCAGGACGACCATAGCTTGGGACCATCTCACCAACCTGAAAGTCTCCCTGAACGGTACTGAGGTAGGCATGGAGACCATAAGGAACTGCTAGAAAAACCAAACTCCACCAGAAATCACATTCCCAAGCTGTGTCACTGATACTAACCATGCCACAGGTCAACTTATGTCATGCGTCATTAGACTGAGTGATACTGACACAAGAACCACATGATCTTATGTTACCAAATATACAGATGTGATGCAATGGTGATCTTTAGGAGACCCACAGCATCTTTGTAATTTGAAAATACTTTCTTTAACTTGGGAAGAAGACCTAGGTTTAGCCTCAAAAAAAGGGTTAGCCTCTGGAGTAAAACAGATTTTGGGAGGAGAAGTTTGAAGGATGGCAGATGCTAAATGATGCAAAAAAAATAGGTTAATTATCCAGGGATTAGGGACAGCTTGAGGCACTGCTTGGAAGAGAAGATTAAGGGCATGATCAAAATTATGGGATCATCTGGAATTTTTTCACTAACTTCAATGAGCTTTTCCTAAGGAAAGATGACCAAGCATAGTAGAGCAGGTGCTCAACAAAGGCAAAATTCACAAAATATTGGACCTTTTCCATGAAAGTGACTGGTTTTAAAAATTCAAGAGCGTCTTTATTTTCACATGAAGGAAATCTAACTGGTAAGCACAAAAAAACAAACAAGACTACATTACTAAAGAAATTAAGGAAGATCTGGAGCTGCTGCAAGACTAGACCTCAGTTTGTACATGTGTGTGATGAGGACGGAGCAGCAGGCAAGGAAGGTGCCACTGCTTCAGTCACCACTACTTCTGAGACCTTCTTGTTATTCCTCCTCCTTCTAGCAGGAGGGAGCAGAAGGAGAGCCAGGAGGAAAATTTTGGAACTAAAAGGTAGTAACCTATAAGAATATTTCTACAAGCACTCCTTATTTCTAAGTGTTTATTTCTCTTTAACTTCTGCAGTAAAATTGTCTTAAGAAGTTGGCTGCCTTCATTTTAATATGAGGCATAGATAAGGATACGCCGCTCCTATAACTCATTAAAAAATATCTTCTAGGAATATATTTTTTTTCCGGGGGAAGAACAGTCTGTGGAGATTAACATCCATCTCACCAGAGAATCTTGTTAGTGAAGTATAAAAATAAATCAGATTTCTGCAGCACGATGAGAGCTGTGAGCTACAACACAGAACATCTTTTTCAAACCATTTTTCCACCCCATCTTTATTCTCACTGACTTACCAACCACACAAAAGCCTACACAATGAATATAAATCATATCCAGGAGGAATTTCTCTCTTTCCTAAAGGCTGGGAGCAGACACATACATGTTGTTTTATTCTTCAAACAACGTGATGAATATTTTATGAGCTATGAAGCTCAGCAACTTCCATGAAAGAAAGACCAAAAGGAAGGCTGAGACTCTGCCCTTCCATTTCCTCTCCCCTGGTTCACCTCCCACTCTTTTTTTTTTAATTAAGTTTTGCACACGTGAGAAGTAGAACAGACTGTGGTCATACATAACCCCAGGATATAGGTGACTTGTATGGCAATAATTTGTACTCTGTCACCTGTGTTTGTCTTGTGATACTTGAAAGAGCAGGGGGAAAAGCTTTTCAGCAGTACACTCGTGCTCCTAGTCTATTTTGTCTATGGAGATGCCAAGGAAGGTGATGGCTAATGTTGTCTCAGTCCAGAAAGGATTAATGTCAGAGGACTGAGAACTTGGGCAGGTGAAGTTTCAGTTCACTGTTGACAAAGGTCATGAGGTACATTACACAACAATTACCTGCTTGGAGTTCCTTGAAGTATTGTTTTTCCCCAGTGTTCGGACTAATAGGCTTTTTTCTCCCAGCCAAACTTTGACTCACAGGAAACCACCAAAGTTCATAAAACATAGATATTTCAGACCTGATTCTTCACTACTAAGCAACTCATGCATGATTTATGCCTGTACAAAGCAGATGTAAAAGAACAAGACTGAACTGATTGAATTTTATATCTGCTTTTATCTGGGTATAAAGGGCTGCATAAATAGCAAAATGTGAAGCATCAGGCCCATTTTTTTAAATGAGTAGCAGAAGGATTTCTTTTTCTGAAGTTCAGTTTGTGCTGTCAGAGTGGAAGTCTAATCATCACTGCATTGCAAGGAGAAGAGACCCTTTTTCACCCATGGCTGGTGGAATTTTTATGTTTGTAGAAGGTGAAATAAAGATAAGGGAAGCAAAAAATACATTTCCTTTCAGTTCTGACAAGGAAACAGATGACTTTCCTAGTATAAAACATGGTTCCCAGTTCAGACGTCTTTTTGTGTACAGATATCATGTTGCTACTGAGCTCAGCTAAATTAATGCTGAAGTCATGGAAGGAATCTTTCAACCTGGGAGTGACAGGTCTTGGCTATACTGGTGGAAATCAAGGATGTTAACTAAGATTCTCAGGCTTGAAGTCTTAGGCACTTGCAGCCCCAGACCATCTTTAATAATAAATGATGCAACAGTAAGGTTAACAGGCCAGAAAAGAGATGGGATGGAAAGATTAAGTGAGCATGACTTACGCCAGCATTATAAAACATAATGCCAACTTTGCTCAGGTCACTGCCAAGCGTACACATGCATTCCTGAGATCCAAGTGACATAGTAAAGATAGTCCCTTTAGACCTCTCTATCACTCCTCCCAGTCTTTGTCATTTTATGACTATTAATAAAGACATTCTTCAGCAGATCCTTAATCTAAACCTGTATGAGTTTCCTCAGCTAGAGTTCAGTTCCATTCCAGAGATTTGTTCTCAAAAGTACTGTTCAATTTGCAAGCAAGAAGAACTTTCAAAAGATAAGGCTTGAGGGAGGAAAACTGAGCATTTCTTGTTCCCATCTGTGGTTTTATTGTGCTGTTGTATCAGAGACTTCTGAACATCTTGCTGATGAAATTAATAGGAAACCTTTTTATTTTCTTAAAAAGGACAGAAAACCTGAATTCACACTCTTTCCATTTCTCACTGTTCAGCCGCTCAAAATACAGTGACACTTAAAGCTGCTTATACGTCTTAAAATTTTGGTTCAAAAAAAGCTATCCAGCCTTCGATTTCAATACATCTGACAAAGAACAAAATAGAAAAGAAGTAAGAGAAAGAAAAGGACTAGACAAAGTGTGATTGGAGTAACTAAAAATACTGTTTAATCTGATTTCTAACTCATCATCCATCCCTGTCAACCAGAAAACATTCAGCACTTTACAAGATTAAGGAGAAATTAGTTGGACTTCCTATTTTTCCATCAAAATTTACCAAAAATCCATTCTGGGATAAGGCCGTAAATATTTTTAAAATAAATAGGTAACGTAGTTTTCCAATCATAAGTGCTTTTAATGTTCTAAATACTGTATTGTGGTATATCTTCTTGGCTGAGAAAGTTCAGTTTCAGTGAGTAGAGCTATTAGACAAGAAGCTTATGCCTATTTATATTCTAATAAGGTCTAAGGCTGGTTTCTTCATTTCATCCTGCTGCTTTTTTTCAAACAGCAACTTATACCTAAAGGCAAAGAAAATCTGAAATTCAAGACAAAAGGAGATGGCATCTCTGTGGAGTGGAGAAAAGGCAAAGTAGCAGAATATTTTGGTCTAATAAAATGCATCAAAATACATCAAGTAAATCTGTACTTTAATTTTAGAAGCTAGTGGTGAGAAGTCTTCAAATTATTTTGATTCCTATACCCTCAAAGTATCCTACTAGGTTAGCCCAGTGATACATCCAAGTCCACTATTCTCTCTTTGGAAGTGGTTGCAGGAAGAACAAACAAGGAAGGATATGATCTGCAGTTATGTTCTCCTAACACCCATAACCAGTGGACTAGTACATCCCTGCTTACTCCCTTCCAGCTATTTGAACATTTGTTGAGATAAATTGCCATGCTTTAACCCCAGACAGCAACTAGGACCACGCAGCTTCTTGCTCACCCCCCTTCCCCGACCTGAAGGATAAGGAGAAGTAGAGGGGAAAGGGAAAAAAGCCACTCATACATGTGTTGAGATAGACACTTGTAACAGAACAGTAACAGAATAATAAAGATAATAATGGTAAAAGAATATACAAGACACAAGCCATTCTCACCACCTTGTGAATTGGTTGCCAAGCCCTGCCCAAGCAGTGATCGCAGGTTCATCCTCCCTGGCCAATCCCCATTTATATACTGAGCATGACATCTATGGTACGGCATATTCCATTGGCCATTCTATTGTTCTGTCTCTGCTCCTTCTCAGCTTCTATGGGAAGCTGAAAAAAGTCCTTGACTAGTATAAACATCCCTTGGCAACAACTGAAACAGTATGCATTATTGCCATTCCTTTCATCCTGAATCTAAAAACACAGCAACTGCTAGAAAGAAAATTTATCTCTACCTCAGCTGAAACCAGGGCACAAATGTAGCTTAATTCTTTCAAAGAATATTTCAGTAATTTTTGGTGTTATAGACCAGACACTTTGAATTAAAACTGTTTTCTTGGGATAATTTTTTTGTTCTTACTTTGATGTTAATTATTTTTTACTGTCATCTGTTTGGTACGTTATGTAAAACATCAAAAAAAGTAGATAGAGGAACAACATGGTATTATATCTGATATTAAGTTTATATTAATTTAACAAACTAGAGAAAATTATTATGGCATTCTAGTTTCTCACAAGAGCTCCTACATGCTAGTCTTCTGTTATTTTTATTACTCATAAGAGAAACAATATATCAACCTAAAATAATGGTAGGTTGGAATATCTGTACACATGTAAAATCACCCTCAGTGGTTCTGAGGCTTTATTAAGTTGTATTTCTTTTTCTCTCTTACACAAAAAATGAAAATATATGTTGACTGTAGTCTGTTTTTTTATCCAAAATAATTTGAAGTCCAAATCCTGCTATGTATACTTTCACAGAAAAATATATTCCTTCTCATGCCTTTCTTTTTCATTTTATTGGATCTCCTTTTGCAATAAAATACTAGAAAATGTAACCAGAGATACCCGCATCTCTGCCTTTGAAAACAATGAAATTATGTTTAGGAAATCTTGATAGCTGCATCATATAAATGCAATAGAGGAACTGGAAAGAAGAAAATGTCATGGGCTATATTCAAGAGTGTACCTCAGAGTGAAATTTTGAGTTTTTCAAACACCTCGCTAAGTAAAATGGAAAACTAAATGCAAAAGCAACCATTCAGTAAATATTTCACTGTGAAAAAATAAAAAAGCGTACAAAAACAATAGCCTTCCCTCATTCCCAAGAAAGTAAATGCTCTCAAATACCATATGAAGCCAATATCGTGTTACTATCAAGCTAATGTCGAGTTAACGAAAAGAGGCCTTCTCATGCTCTCTATGCTTCTGGAACACCAGTCCCAAAACAGCAATAAAAAATCTGCAGTTACTTGTTGAAATGTTTTTATAAATATTAACTCCCTCTTTGGATGAGATTCAGATGGCTTAACACCACTATGGTTTCTCAGGCCACACAGCAGAAAAAAGCTGTGCCAAGGGGCAGGTGGCAGATGGACCGACTAAACCTGGGCCTCACTGATCACACTTCTTGGTTGTTGTATTAAACACCTGCCGTAAGCACATGAGAAAGCATAGGCAGGCCAAAGATCTTTTCAGAAGTGAGAATTCAAAGGCGTAGATGGCTTTATTGCCAGGTAATGACATATGGAGCTTTTTACCTCTAGATACCGGCATGAAATTGCCTGAGGTCAGCAATGACTGAAAATTGTGACAATTAGATGGCTGCTTTGTGGCCTATAGGAAATGAATCGGTGGCCTCATTCCAGTTCTCTATCATAAAACAATTACAGCTAATGGTGATTGACATCTTTGATTGCAACCATGGCTGAGAGGCCAAGACTGAATGAGCCTTGAAAATAAACTGCCCTTCAACCCAGAAAAGTCAATCCTCCAAGCCAGAGGTGAAGCACACGTTAGACTAAGAAAAATGCACCTCTTTTTGCTCGCTCTGCAGAGAGAAAGTTTGTTTCTCCTACTAAATGCGAGTGTCTTCACTGCCTCCGCTTAAAATGAAATAGAAAATGCAAGTCCTCTGAGAGGGTTTAGGCGAGATTTATTACATATCACTCTTCACTGATTGTATTCCAAAAGCATGCAAGATTTCAGTCAGTGAGGTCCTGTTGTGTTAAGTGCTGTGCAGATGCTGTGCCTGACAGTCCCCTCTCCAAATCACTTGCCATCAAAACAAATGGGACAGACGTGGGAGACAAGAAATACCATTACCAGTGTCTGAGAGACAAGGCATGAGGCTCAGTGAGACAATGTAATAAATCTAAGATCACACAGGTAACCTGTGGCAGAGAAAGCAGACAAAAGAGAGGACTGGGTCATGGCTATAAAAGTGAGTTAAAGCCAAATAATTCTGGGTTACACAGATATTTCTTTACACATTTTGCTTGTGGCACCACAGAAGCGAAATTATGCATGAATGTTGATGTCTTTAATGCCGTCCTAGCATTAGTGATGCGCAATGGAAATGAGAAAGGTTTTGAGAATGAATTTGGAGGTAAGAAAAAATTAAATTCCTGCCCATCACTTAAAGTATCTGTGGCTGGCTACATCCTATCCCAGACACACCCAGATTAGAAGATTTTTGCTTAAGCAGCTGTTCTTGAATCAGATAAAAGGATTCACATGCAGGAAGAAACCCCCAAACTCCTGTTCCCCAGCACATTTCACAGCAGAAAGGTCAGTTTGCTCTGGCTATGTAAAATGTGAGTAGCGGTAAACACATACGTTGATTAGCATTTGAAAATGTCATGCTATTAAAACAAAAAGGAAAAAAAAAAGGAGTTAGGAGTTAGAGTGATCCTACACAATGCATGGTTAAAATATGCTTCTTCTGAAGTAGTGGGATTTGAGAAAGAGCAGACTTGATGTCTGTAGACGTTCAAGACTCCATGTTGGCAGCTGTCCTTGACTGAAAATGCAAGGATTCAGCTTTCTCACCC
Organism: Burhinus bistriatus; assembly: GCA_013397275.1. Taxonomy (NCBI): domain Eukaryota; kingdom Metazoa; phylum Chordata; class Aves; order Charadriiformes; family Burhinidae; genus Burhinus; species Burhinus bistriatus. Next base: position 20,036 of record VYXH01007537.1, read on the forward strand.
CCTTCTGACTCCAGTTATAGTGCATGGGTTGTGGTACTGCTTGCCTTAGACACTGCAGTACAGCTTCAACTCCTAAGAAAAGGTATGCAGCAGCAAAAATTCACAACACTCCTTTTCCAGAGGACTATACTGAAGCATTTCAAGCATAAATCTTGAAATAACTGAGGTAAACAAAGAAAGATCAAAGAAACCTGGAGGAAAGCATGCTAATGCTGAGATGAAGCATAAGGAACACCAAGCTGGAAGTTACTTAATCCATCTCCACTTTCTTTTAAGACAAGTGTCTTTCACTGGCCTTACATTTTGGGAGGTTAAAACTAATGTATTCCTTTATGAGTTGATAAAGATGTGACCACTTATCAGCTGAGATGTAAAAACTGATCATGCATATATTCTTAGCCCATTTCAGTTGCAAAGTATAATAGGTTATCTTAAATCACTTTCATAATTTATATAATTAGTAATTATATAAATCATATAAAAATGATGTCAGAAGAGGTATTATTATCTAATTAAAAACAAAATGAATGAAGACAGCCCTAGAAATCTTACCAGGCTAACAGAATGACACATAATCAATGATATCTCTTTTTGGTATTGTTACAATGAAAGAATTAAAACATTCCTACCCCTTTCTTAGCATGATTCCTGCTGCCACTCCCCACAGTATTTTAACAGAGGATCATGTCCAGAATCCCTTTTCTGTGATTCTTCTACAATTTATGTGCTAGCTGGAGGGATCTTTAATAGTTTTCATTATTGTTCACTTATGATAAAAAAGAGAAATAGGAAATCCAGCAGGTTATTACACAAATCCAAATAGATTAACAGTATTAGTGTGTCATATGAACACCAAAAAGCATGAACAAACATTTCAGTTACCGTTTTAAAGTGTCATTCTAATAAAATGACAAGGCAAAAGCCTGAAGACTTAGACATAATGATATCTGAGAAGCATGAACATCTCTGTCTTGACATGAAAAAACATGACTACTTTCAGATGATAATGCATATATCTCAATATGCAAAAAATATATTCTTATAGGCTTAGGGCCAAACACTTAACCAGTAACAAAATCTGTATAAGTCCAATGGACTTTGAACCCAAGGTGTTCCTCATTTTTTCGAAAATTTGCAACTAAGGAATCATAAATACAGCATTTCTCTTTTCTCTGAACGGATTTTCTTAGAGTGGATATTTCTTCAATTCAGTTTCATTTAAGGAATTAGTGGCTTCATTACACTGTATTACTGATACCTGAAAGTTTCTAAATGTATTATCTACAGTTTGAAACAAGTTATCTTACTCTTTCAAAATGTAGGTCAACTGGCATTCTGCATAAAATTATACGAATTGCAAGGAATGAAGATTCTTTACTTTTCCTGTTAAGGTCTCATTTGCCCTTAGATTATGTGATTCTTTTAAACTGACAAACTCTAAGGATTAGTAAAAAAAAAAGAGAGCTGCATAAAAAATCTGTATGTAAAACAAATCTAGTAAAGCTGGCTTTTTTCCTGCTATATACGCAAAATGGAAGTAATGTGACATTTTGTAGATGAAAAATGTATTACAACACAGAGAAATCCTTTACTTCAGTCAAATCTTCATTAAAGAAGAGCATAAAAAGAAATATTTCTGTTACAATTGCACCTTATATAGGTTAAAAGGAAAAAAAGTATCGGTGCAGGACTCACTGTATAACATACATACTGACTATTAAGATATACCATGTTATAGACTAGAAATATCATTTTCCTCTTCCATGAAGAACTTACTGGGCAATTATTCAAATGTTAACATTATGGCAGCCTATATCTTTGTGTGAGATACGTGCAAAAGTTGCATATCAATTAATATCTAATTATATCAAATCAAAACATTGCTGAATTACTATGGCCATTTCCCACATGGCTTTGAAGATGCTGAAAACTTGATGAAGCTTAATATAAATAAGTACTGTGATTAGTTTCTTACAAGTCAGACTAATGTCTATACCTGGCTGCTGATTAATTATGAAATGGGTCAAAATAACAGATGTAGTTTTGAGATATAAATCTATCACAGAATGCATCTCATTGATTGGAACAAGTTAAGAATTTATCTTACAAATTTTAGAAGTTCATAATCCATAAGACTGCACCAGTACGTTACCTGGGGTTCACAGCACAAGCTGTAATTCATTCCTAGCCTTGGCATCTTTTTTGTGATATTATGAAAAAGCTTTTTATTTGATTAAAAAGTCCTTCTAATTGAAAGAAATACATACAATCTGTCTTTGTGTTCCATACACTCCTGGCAAGCTGCAAAAATAGAATAGCATTCTGATAATATTTCAGAAGTCATGATAGACTAGACTTCTTCTCTTAGACTTTGTCACACAAGTTTGAAAATCTTGACCCAGCCTTACACAGAATGTATCATGAGATAATATTTCCTGAGTAAGGCACACCTAACAAACAAAACATAGGTATACACAGCACATTTGTTATTGTGACAAAAATGACACAAAGAAAAGCAACAGATCATATGTTTTGGCTCAGCTTACTGATTTAGATGAATATTGGTCACAAATTTACTGCATCTCTCTAGTTCTGACATCAAAAAATTTCTTCCAGCTACTTGTTTTGGGATTTCACAGAACGCTATTTCCAGAGATTGGGCTATGGAAAATGTTCACTACCTGCAAATGTTTGAATGGTTCTTTTACTAATATGCCACATTCTAACAGTTTTTTAGACTGAAGAGGGCTTGCATATGGTCTTCTGTTTTGTATGAACAACATATGATCTCGGAAGTTCAGCCTAAACTAAACTTAACAGATGAGAACTCACAAGAAATATCATAAGTTAATTTTCAAGAAAATTCTTATAAAACAATATCACTGATGTTCACACATTCTAATTTCAGCCGCTGTGGGGAAAAGATCTTCTCTTCTGATTTTTCAGAGTCATAAGCTTAGTTAGGTGTATACTATTAGCTTAAACAGTAACACATGGACATTTTTTGTGCAAATTCCCAGTTGATGGATGCATAAACAACATATTTGCATAAGCAAATAGCCAGCTAGTTTTCTGCTAGGTCACATGCATGAATAAATACCTGATTTATGTATGCACAATGACTGTTTATAGGCATATTAAATGCATGCTAATGTATAAGTGCAATTGTTCACCTCTAACTTCGAAAATATTTTTAAACTGGCAACAATTTAATCACAATTTTTGCCAAACTTGAACAATTTCAGCAGTGTAATCTGCATGTGAATTCAGCTCCTTGTAGCCTACCTATGCTCCAGAAGTTGAATTTCTTACTCTCTAGTGCTCATAATTAATTAAAACATTGTCACCTGTACTGTTTCCTTCTTTCCTCCTGAAGTTTTCAATACTGAAGGACAGTTAGGGTTTGTCTTATTACAACTCAGTGCAACTTGGATTTCAGTAGCAAGGTTTTGCTATCAGGGGGCTGCAGGGGCAGCCTCTGTGAGGAGGGGCCAGGCCTGCCCACGCTATACACTGCCAGTTCCAGCAGTGTGCAAAGTGGACCCACCCCTGGTCAAAGCTGAGCCCATCAGCCGTGCTGATGGTGGTGACTATGACAACATATTTAAGAAAGAGTGAAAAATACTCCACAAGAGCGGTGAGAGAGGAATGAGAAAATGTGAGAGAAACAGACCTGTAGACACCAAGGTCAGTGAAGAAGAGGCAGGAGGAGATGCTCCAAGTGCCGGAGAAGACATTCCCTTGCAGCCCCTGGAGAAGGCCATAGTGAGGCAGGCTATCCCCCTGTAGCCCACAGAGGACCACGGTGGAGAAGATATTCACCTGCAGCCTGCAGAGGACCCCACGCAGGAGCAGGTGGATGTGCTCGAAGGAGGCTGTGACCCTGTGGGAAGCCCATGCTGGAGCAGGCTCCTGGCCGGAACTGCAGCCTGTGGAGAGGAGCTCACACAGGAGCAGGTTTTCTGACAGAAGCTGCAGCCTGTGGGGCACCCTTGCTGGAGCAGTCTGTTCCTGAAGGAGCGTATCCTGTGGAGATGATTCACACTGGAGTAGTTCATAAAGGCCTGTATCCTATGGCTGGGAACCCACACCAGAGCAGGGGAGCAGTGTGAAGAGGAAGGAGCAGCAGAGGTAAAGTGCTATGGACTGACCACAACCCCCATTACCCCTGTGGCTGCACTGCTCGGAGAAGGAGGAGGTAGAAGAGTTGGGAATGGTAGAGTGAAGTTGATTCTGGGAAGATGGAGGGTGAGGGGATCGTGTTTTTAGTTTTGTCTTTGTTTCTCACCATTCTTCTCTATTTTAATTGGTAATAAATTAAATCAATCTTTCCCAAGTTAAATCTGTTTTGCCTGTGACTGTAACTGGTAAATGATCTCCCTGTGTTTACCTCAACCTATGAGTTTTTTCATCTTATTTTCTACCCCTGTCCAGTTGATTTTCTCCCCCTGTCCTGTTGAGGAGGAGGAGTGAGAGAGTGCCTGGGTGGGAATCTTAGCATCCAGCCCACGGGACCACTGTAAGTCAGCTTTGGAGCAATTCCCACCTCTGTAGAAACTCCAGAGTTGTTTCTCCCCACTGTATGAAGCAGCAATTGAACGAACAGATTCAGAGAGCAGAAAAAATTCCAAAATGCAAAGAGAAATCCAATATGCTCATCTGTTTTGCTAGAGGAAAACTACAGCAGGAAAATAATAGTAGGATTAATGTTCTAATTTCACAGAATCAGTTACAATGAATCGTTACTTTGTCTTCTAACTGCAAACGTGGTTATTGCTGTGATAGACTTGCAACACGGAAGAGATGACAGAGAAAGTCCAAAGTTCATGTCATAGCCTAACTAAATGTATCTTCACAAAGTCTGTAGCCAGAATTTCTAACACTATCATGCATGCATTTGAATAAGTTTCTGTGCATATTGGAATAATGTCCATATAAATATATAAACCATTTACCATAGAACATACACATCCAGTTCCAGTTAAGCCTTAATATAAAATTAGTTCCACAGCAATAAAGTATATCATTCTCAAAATATTTCTTTGATCTTTCATTCCTTGAGCATACCTCATTAAAGAGATGAACATAAAATGCTGTACTTTATTAATACTAACAATGTGTTCATGATAAATTGCTATTTGATATGAGGACTAACATTATGTTATTGTAGTCTGCTGCTAAGCAGCACTTGCAATTTAATTGCATCTGCCCATGGAGTAAAGTAGTTGTCAAGGTCACAAATAGTGTCAGATCCTAGCCTGAAGTTTCTGAAAACATCACTGGAATCTTATTTGAATGACTGAAATATAAATAGTTGAATAAAATACTGTTGTTCAATATATGTCGTACATAATGTCTTATCTATTAATATCTTACAATGTCTTATAGCCTTTATCTCAACATTCACCATTAAGAAGGATGCTTAATAACATAATGTTCATAACATATGTATTTCCCGGAGTTCATAGGTTTCAACCAAAGAATTTGTATTGCAGTATTAATAATTGCATTGGATTCTGTTTTTAATTCATTCATTCTCTCGTTCATTGCTGAATGAGGTGGGTGCGCTGGTGATGGAGGATGCAGAGAAGACGGAGTTATTGAATGCCTTCTTTCCTTCAGTCTTTATTGATAAGGCTGGCCCTCAGGAATCCCAGACCCTGGAGCTGAGACAAAGCCTGGAGAAAGGAAGACTTTTACTTGCTTGAGGAGATCGGGTTAGAGATCATTTAGGCAAACCCAACACTCACAAATCCATTGGCCATAATGGGATGCACCCACGAGTGCTGAGCAAACTGGCAGATGTTATTGTGAAGCTGCTTTCCATCATCTTTGAAAGGTCATGGAGAACAGGAGAGGGGCCTGAGGACTGGAGGAAAGCTAATGTCATGCCAGTCTTCAAAAAGGGCAAGAAGGAGGACCTGGGAAACTACAGGCCAGTCAGTCTCACCTCCTTCCCTGGAAAGGTGACAGAACAGCTCATCCTGGACGTCATGTCTAAGCATGTAGAGGAAAAGAAGGTTGGTTGGAGTGGTTAACATGGATTCACCAAGGGAAAATTGTGCTTGACCAATCTGACAGCCTTCTATGATGGAATGTCTGGCTGGGTGGATGAGGGGAGAGCAGTGGACATTGTCTACCTCAACTTCAGCAAGGCTGTTGACACTGTCTCCCGTAACATCCTCACAGGTAAGTTCAGGGAGTGTGGGTTAGCTGAGTAGATAGTGAGGTGGATTGAGAACTGGCTGAATGGCAGAGCTCAGAGGGTTGCGATCAGTGGCACAGAGTCCAGTTGGNTACAGGTGTCAAGAGGATGAGACCAGACTCTTTTCAGTGGTGCCCAGCAACAGGAAGAGAAGTAATGGGCACAAACGGGAACACAGGAAATTCCATCTGAACATCAGGAAAAACTTCTTTACTTTGAGGGAAACAGAGCACTGGAATGGTCTGCCCAGAGAGGTTGCGGAGTCTCCTTCTCTGGAGATATTCAAAACCCACCTGGATGTATTCCTGTGCAACCTGCTCTAGGTGAACCTGCTTTGGTAGGGGGGTTGGACTAGATGTTCTCTGAAGGTCCCTTCCAACCACTACCATTCTGTGATTAGTATTTTTTCTGCTTTTTGCAAAAAGTTATTTTCACTCACAAAACCTCCTGAATACAGAATTTGCTACAAGACACATGAAATTTCACTTGTCAAACAACAGAGGTTGCAAAGGACATTTTAAAGGACATTTTATTGTATGACTATATAATAGAAGTTTTCCCCTCTACCTCTCGCCTTTTTTGGTGGAAGAAAGTATGGATATTACTTGACTGACTTGGACAGCTCATCTGAAGCTGTTAAAATGTGTCATTTCCAATGCTTATTTAGAGACTTCTTAAAATACATACTATTTATGTGACAGACCATGAGATATTGTGCAGATCTAATTTAGGAGCTTTATATCTCAGGGTACACTGACTGCTAAATATGTTTTCTTTCCCAATCTGTAGACAACTGTCCCTAACTAAAGTAGCACCATCAAGCTGCATCGCACTAAGATAGTCTCTTGTTCATTCCCATCTCATCACAGGATGAAGCTCTTGTGATCTCAGATGTGTGCAAGTATGTATTTCTTTACAATGTCACAACAAATTAGCCAATAAGAGGAGAAAAGAACTCTCATAAAACCCAAATACTAAAACCATGGAATTGTAAAAACAGGAAGTTCAAAGTGCCATTTGATTTTGACAAAGTCCCCAGACAACCAGATTACAACCTGAACCTTTATGTACAGAAATGTCCTTGAAAAAGAGTGGGCTTTTTTTAAAGGTGCCTATGGTAGGGTAGAAATCTAACCTAAGTAGGATACTCTGAGAAAAAGAAGAAATAAGAAGAGACCTTTATATAAATTTATACGTATCTACACATAGTGCATAGCAAAAGGTTGGGAATTAGAAGGAATTACTCAAATAGCTTCACACTTCTCTTGACACAGGGATCTGCCTGGGTTTTTTTTTTTTTTTCCCATTTATCTTTTTTTTGTGAAGTGCTGAACATTCAGAAGGGTTTACAGATTTCAAGAACACTTGAAAAACATTAAAAGAAAGCATAGATTCAGGGCATTGATTGTTAACCTGATCAAGATTGGACATTTTCTTCTTTTCAGCTGCACCTTGGTTTGTGACAGGGAAGACTTTACTAAAGAAGTCACAGTGTTACAGGACTTTAGCTCCTCTTATTAGCAAGAGGATACTTGTGTTGACATGCTCAGGACCTCCCTGAGCCTTTCTCCATATCTGTCATGGCTTTGTCTTATCTTTTTCTAAAATCCTCTGTAATGAAACAATTTTGGTAACTTTCCCAAGGAGCTCATTTATTTTTATTAGTGAGCGTGTTGGTGTTAGGTACATTCGGCTTCCTTTGTTGGCCTGCTGAACTTGCTAGAGAATTGAAATGTAATGATTGATAAGGTGATAAAATGACGACCAGAAGGATAAAACCTGAGAGATAAAAGCTGAGTAAGAGAAATAAAGTTTGGAAGAAGTGACTTTGTTTTTAATTGAAACATAAATTTGAGGAACAGGATTATGAGATTTCATTTCAACAAATGTGGATGGGGGTGAGTTTTAAGAGACACAGGCGCTAGATATTGACCCATTCTGGACTGATATGGCCCATTGTGCAAAGCTGTATTTAAGTACTGTAAGGGCAGTAAGGCCCGATGGGGTTGACAGTTATAGTGTGAAGTCAAGGAATGGCAAGTTCCGTTATGCATCGTTCTGGTTAAAGCAAGCACCACCTTGTCTATTCATTTTCATATTAATAGATGATGCTTACCAAACTGTTTGAAATTTATGTTTGTCTGCCCACCAGTTGGGTGGGTTCCCAAAAGAACAGATAACAGCAGGTTTGAGCCATCTTTCTAGCTCTTAGGAAGGCTGGGCTAGAGCAGTGCCACCTAAGCTGCCTACTTTACACCCTCAGTGCCACCTAAGCTGCCTACTTTACACCCTCAGTGCTCACACTGCATAACAGTTGGGGCAACTGGTGTGAGGAGACAATCTCCATGGGCCTTGTTCAGAGGTAACTCCTGATTTTCTTGTCCACGTTCAACAGTGGGGAGATGGGGACAGTCTTCTTACTTGGTCGACACTCTCTTTCCTCAGACTGTGGAGTCTTTCCTTACCCCTCCACTTTTCCATTTTCATTTAATGACTTAATGGAAGGTATTAAGGTAGCTTTCTCTTTCTGTTACTCGTCCTCCTTCTGGCCCTTTTCACACCCTTCTATGTCAGCATACTCACCTATTCCCAGTTGGCAGGGATGTTACAGAGGGCACTTTCCACAATCCATTTGCTCACATCACACACTATCAGAGGCAGAAAATTCTGTTAAAGGACTGAACGGGGAAAAGGAGGAGAAGACAACAAAGAGGAAGAAATCATCCTCCATTGCCCACTCAGCCAGTATACTAACTAATAGGATCAGTAAAGTGTGAGTCCTATTCCCACAGTGTTTACACAGGAAAAGCAACACTGTCTTTTTCTCAGAGGTATACTGAAGACTCTTGGCCAGATTTAAATATTTAACCCAATTTTCCCTATTAGATTTAAAAAAAAAAACCACCCAAATTTGTAAAATTAATCAGCTGACCTCAACTGGAAAGGGAAAAAGATTTATAGAAATACATTTTCTTTCAGAAAGCATTGGACATTATATGACTAAGAGCTCAAAAATCCAAAGATGTCTCTAGTTCATGAGTTTAACAATATAATGGGAAATAAAAATTGCAATGGATTTAAAGTTCATTTTATTTTCCTTCTGATTCTTAAGGCTCGATCCTTTAAGTACCTTTTTCTACCACTGCAAATCACAGAATACCTTGAACAAAAATGAACCTTATATTTTGAAATATTTACATGGTTTAGGAACCTTGTATTCCAAGACACTAGTCTCTAAATGAAATGAAGAAATCACAAGTTACTGAGTAGAATCATTATAAATACTTGAATTTCAAAAGAAGGAAGAAGTGGGGAGAGGAATACATCCAAGAGAATAAAAGTTGTAATAATGGCAGAGACTGCTGTCAAAGTTCAAAATATGCTCAGAAAATCACGAGCACTCAAAAACTTGATCAAGTCACCCCTGAACTCCAGACATGCTCACTTCAAAATTCATATTGTAAGTGTACCACTATACGCAGCATCAGATCGATGTAGAGTTATCAGTCCATTGCACATCCATAATAACCCTGAAGGAAGTACGTGGTATTATTATCAATCACTTAAAGCCCTCAGATGTAAAACGTATATTTGTCTTCAGGCCTTTCCAGAAAGCATAGTGTAGTTAGCTAGTTTGCATATCACATTTAGCTTTGTTGTGAATGGTAAATACAAAGCTTTCATGATATGAACTCATCACCTTTTGGAATGTTTTTCATTTTTCTTTAATACTCATGGAAATATTCCAAGTTTGCCATGCATATTAGTATTATATTTAAAATTCTGTTATGCAGAAACTTTAAAAGGTATACAATTGTCCTGGTTTGAGGTAAAACGGGACCAATTTTGTTCAGTGACTTTACTTTATAGCTAGGCCTCTTCTAACTGCTGAAATTAACAGCATGTTGTGCAGAAACTGTTCACTCTCAGAGTGATCAGACCCATGTTTATAGTTGATGCCAAGGAACGGTATGCAGAGAGGCTCTTGCTTATACTTATTGCTATAACACCCAAGGGCAGCCAACTTTGTTACTTGCCCCGTTGGAGGGTCGGAAACAGAAAAGCGTAGAGGGGTCACACCTGCGGGGAGGAGTGGACAGGACAGGTGACCCAAAACTGACCAACAGGGTATTCCATCCCATCTGCCTCATGCTCAGTATAAAAGCTGAGGGATCAAAGGGTCGCTCTCTCTCTTTCTCTCTTTCTTTCCTTATCTGTGCATCTGCCTTTGATTCTGTTCCGGAATCCAGTTCCCGTCCATCACTGAGTCCAGTCTGGGACTTCCCCAGCGCCTGCTGGTGATGTGATTGTCATCCTGGGAGCTTGATACGGTTTTGTATATATTTCATTATTTTCTTTTTGTTATCATATTATTAATATTTCATTAAAGTAGTTTAGTTCCCTCTAAACTCTTAAGTCTCTCTTTTCCTCTCGCTCTCTTGCCTCCCTTCGGGAGTGGAACAAGAGAGAGAGAGCATCTGTCGTTCCACCGGATTGGGCCAATCTGGCCCAAACCACGACAACAATACTTGTTGAAAACAGAATAAGATATTCTGAGCTAAGCTGGGTGAAATAATTTTATAACCATACCTTAAGAGCCTAAAAACAGCATTGAAACTTCCTGGCAAAGGCTTTACCTCTCATACACTAGCAATTAGTGCTATAAAGCCAAAGTAAAAGTACAGAAAACAACTTTTCCCAGTAAAGAGTCCCCACAAAATAGTAACCCTGTAAAAAGCAGTGCCTTATTTTCACCATTTTAAGTGTTAATTTAAACTTCCATGCAATGAATACAGTCTTTTATAAAAATATGAGCTGTGCATTAGGTGGCTAGGGTTGCCCTGTTATCCCTCCAGCCCCTAAAAGAGCACCAGGCCTTCACAGGATACCAAGAGTATAGTGCCACTATGCAAAAGTTGAGGGGGAAATAGAAAGATCTCCATTGGGCAAGGAACTGCTTTCCCACTGTTTTGTGCAGTTTCTTCCAAGTTCATAGGAAAAAAAAAAAAAAAAGTCATCTAAGGGTGAAGTTTGAAGGGCAAGGTTTTGTAGATCACAGAAAAAAAAATTTTGGAAGTCATGACAGCTCTTCCATTAGCAAACATTTTTCATTGGTTAGTAATTCAAATTAAGACTTTTGAGAAAGGAATTCCTCCCACAAGTTGTTTGTAAATCTCCCAATTGCCTGCCCATTTATTCAGCCAAAAGAGTTACATGGAAAGCTACACAGTTGGAAACAGGGTTTACCCTTGATGCAAATGATGAAAAATTTGAACGCTTACTGAGATGACAAATGTAATGGTGTTTTAAAGATAGTTAGTTTTTACAGTACACACTACAAAAGACTTCTATAAATGAGGGACAGTGGAAAGAAAAAGTAATACTTTCTGAAAGGCAAAATATGAATTTTATATTTCTTTTGACTCTTTTGTTCCACATCAACACACTCCCAAAGTTTAGAAGTATAATTGACAGTGTTATCACTGTTGACTTCTTTTTAATAGCTGACCCTTCAATTAAATACTACAACTTCTTTTAAAAATGGATAAAGATCTGGTCTTAAGAAGATAAAGATTAGCGAAGCATAAACAATCCTAATTTAACAGTGACTCCAAGTTTAATAAGTATCATCAGAGTAAAGCTACCATGAGAAATCTAGGCCTATGAGAAGAATATTTTATCAGGCTGTAGGTTTCTATAGGAAAGTAATGTGAAGCTAGAAACACAATCCAGTATAGGATGCCATTTTAAACACATTTCTTTTTTATCACTATACATTAGCATTAAAATTCCCCAATTCTGTATCTCAAAGTTGAACTGCCACATTTTGTTTTTGAAACTGTTAGTGATCTTATTTCAGTTATTGGTCCACTCCTTTTTCCTTTCTTTTCTGAGTTTTTCAAGGTTAAAAAGTAGAGTCTTTTATGCTTGTAAAATACTTAAAACAAACCTATTCCTTAAATAATTAGTTTTGAATTCATAGGACAATTCAGTTGCAACACTAAATAGCAAATAAAATATACTTTTTCCACCTGTTACAAAAATAATTCTGTTGCAAATATCTTTTGGAAACAGGCAGAGGACAACGATCACCAGTTATGATACAGACACAGATACACCTGACCTGCATCTATGTGAGCGTACTCCAAAACCAGAAGTCGGGGAAAATGAATGTAAAGATAGCTTTTCTGCACTTATGTCTAAGCTGAATTTTACCAACGAAGTCATATCTGGAAGTTGCACAGTCAAGATCGTAAGCTACAGTGTCACCTGAACATTGCACTGCTGTTTCCTGACCCAAACTGTGTATTTGTATGGTTCAACTGACATTGGCATAAGCTTGGAATTTGTGCACTGGTATCTATGGCTGGCCTAGCCATAGTCCAAGACAGTTCTGAATACAGTCTTGGTAAATAAAATATCACTCCTTGTTCTTTACCAAGCCAGAAAGGAAAACATGAATGTGATCACCCTTAATCAGCCATAAGCATGAGGCTTACACACCAGGAAATTGCCTCAATTCAGCAGTTTAGTTCTTTGCCAGAGTGCCATATTGCTGCATAGTTTCTAAGATTCTGGCTTGAAAAGAGAAAATCTACTGCACCATACAGAAAAAAGAAACAAACCAAACCTGTGCACCCTCTCCTCCCTCTCTTGTGAAACATCCGTCAAAATCAGACAAGATAGATCCATTTTTGGTAATGTTTGAGAGCATCCGTACCACGCGGCTTTATGTTAGAATGATTGTGTTCTACAGATTGCTCTAAGGAATGAGATGGGTTGTTTAGACACCAAAACAGGAGTGTTAGTTGAAAATGAAAGGCAATTCTCAGGATCTAATAATAAAACAAAATAATATGCTAAAATAACCATGAAATGAACATGCACTCAGGCCCAAACTTTGCACGGGTAACAGTCTTTGAATATGATAACTTACACAGTGGCCACAAAATTTGTCTGCTAGCCTAATTATTTACATTTTTTCCATGGCTTTCACACTGGTGCAATGCTACTGGGTCTAGTAGATATTCTTCTTGTTAACACAATGTAAGGGAAATAAGTCAGTCTCATTTTGCCAAAATCATGTTTTCCGTAAAGAAAACAGCTTACTGCACAAAATAAGGAGCTGCTTAGAACTGAAATTGCAATGGTCATTTGCATTTGTGCTTGTGGAACACAGATTTTTTTTGGCAGTTAGGACTGTGCAACTACTCTAGACTAAAAAGCTGAAACAAGCACCTGCTTTAGCACAACTCAGTGCAATGTTGTGTTTCCATCTTGTTTGGAGGTTCATGACTAAAACTTTATTTTAAACTGATCTTTGTCATATTGCACTTACAGAGTAGCAAATTTTTCTTCCACGCCACAGCTCCTACTCTGAGATGGTAATTAAGAAGAATATGATATATGATTCTCTAAACACCTGCCATTGCAATAAGCCCGGAAACTGTCAATAAAAAAACTGATTTCAAAAGACTTACTTGTTTAATGCTTTTAAAAGTCCAATACTTTCTCTTTACCATACAAATCTTTTAGCCACTCGGTGAAGTCAAAATGGAGCACTTGATCATGATAATTCCAATCTGTCATGGACAACGGCATCTCTCATGGCACCACACTAATAATGCTTGAAGCAAACCTGGAAGACAAAGATATTCTTACATTTTTATTGAAATACCTTCAACCATGTCCTAGGAGGAGGAAACATGAGCACTCTAATTGATAAATACATTATAAAAGAGTGAGTACAAAGCCATAAATATCACCTGTTAAACTTCAAAACCAGAGACTGTGAAGCTTACGTTCCAGAGGACCTGTTTTTGCTGACTATATGCAGCTCTGTTGTACTTACTCACCCATTAAAACTGTCAGGATTAAAAAAAGAAACAAACTATCTTTTTAAAACTATTGTAGCTTTCCATACATAGACCTGTAAGTCCTTTTCCATATGAATTTTAAAAGGAATATCATGCTCTGAACCAAAGAGAATCTTATCTGAGAAAGGTCATGGAACGGATTCAGTAAGATATAGTTAGCTGTTCCATGAGAGCTTTCCTGAGTACCATTTCCTACAGTATCTTTAACAGAAAATGTAACCTGTAAATGGATGTAATGCAAACCCACACTAATCACATGCTCTTCTTTTTACTAAGAAAAGGCATGCAAACAAATAAAGTACTCCCGAGTGAATTGGTGGATGGAGTTGCCAAGCCACTCTCCATCATATTTGAGAAGTTGTGGCAATCCAGTGAAGTTTCTGCTGACTGGAAAAGGGGAAACATAACCTTGATTTTTAAAAAGGGAAAAAGGAAGACCTAGGAAACTACAGGCTGGTCAGTCTCACCTCTGTGTAGAGCAGATCCTCCTGGAAACTTTGCTAAGGCACATGGAAAATAAGTAGGTAATTGATGACAGTCAACATGGCTTCACTAAGGGCAAATTGTGCCTGCTACAATGGGGTTACAGCGTTGGTGGATAAGGGAAAAGCAACTGACATCATCCACCTGGACTTGTCTACCTGAACTACGCTGTCCTGCACAAAATCCTTGTCTCCAAATTGGAGAGACATGGATTTGACTGATGGATCACTCGGTGGATAAGGAATTGGCTGGATGGCTGCACTCGAAGAGTTGCCATCAATGGCTCG
>VYXH01007537.1:49833-70236 GCA_013397275.1 Burhinus bistriatus
TACGTTATTTGGTCCTTGGTAGAAAGTTCTGTCAAGTACAGTCAGGTTACAGTTCTAGCGTCCCAATGCTTCTTAGAAGACTTAATGTCTGTGGAACTATTAGCCTTTTTGTCACAAAATTTTCATTCTGCTGACCCTCTGAAAATCTGGCAAATGTGATCAAGTTACAAGAGTTGTATGTACACCCAGTAGAGCGAAGGCGAAATTCAGAGTGTAGCTGCTCAGCATTGGTAATTTGTGACCAAGGAACGACCGGGCACGGAGGGCAAGAAGTCCCAGCTGCAGAAGGGGATGAACTGGCTGGATGCCGGAATGCCACAGGCAGAAGGACTTTCCATAAGGGAGTGACATTTCCCTCAGTGACGAGATAGGAAATGCTGCAGTGCTGTCTTGTGGCAATCAACCAGTCCTGGGAGGTCAGTGCTCGGGCACTCCCTTTGGGCAGCAGAACCGGGCTGGGGTACGGAGCCCAGGCCGGGCTGAGGGGCTCATGCTGAGGCTCATGGGATCGCTGCCAGTGCAAGTGCACGTAAGGAATCGGCTCGTGTCGCACCTTTGCAGACTCCCTGTAGAACTGCTTATGGCGGTAGGACTCTGTCCAATGCATCGTGCATTACAGTTGTCATATTTAAGCACAAACGTGTGTTTAATTCACCACAAGAGGTACAATAAAAATTCTCCAACAAGAGACTTGGAAGTTAGCAGTTAGAAACGTACAGATTCTGTCTGCAGAATTGACTGGATGATAAACATGAGATTTCCACACTGAGGATGGGTTTATCTCACCCACAGTTACAACATAGAACTATTTTTTCTTTGATGATGCAGTTCTTGGCAGTTTCAGGCAAACTACAGGTCTCCGCTGGGATGTTCTGTGAATATTTCTAAAACATTTTGGATTGAAATGTCTCGTAGAAGAATGAAATAAAATGTGTACTGAGGTATGTATGTAGTATGTATCCTATTGTATGTACCAGCAAAATAATATGAATTTCTTTTAAGATAATCGATAGGCCCTGCTTTCTACACTGAAAACAATGGCGAATCACCCAGTCCAAAAGAATCAGCTGAGTGATCCATAAAAATAAATTTCCTTAACTGAAAGCAATTAGGAATGTAATAATGAAGGCACAGTACCCACAATAACTAAGGGATAATTACTGAGCTTGTTTTGTGACTGATGAACAAAGACTTTGAAAGGAAATTTAATCACTGATTTCTTATCATATAGTTAGATGCCAAATGAGATCACATAATTACAGATGAATTAATTTCTATCCTCATTTTATATATAATTATGTTTTGCATACTGATTAAAAAAAAAACAAGAAAAAACAGAATCTTGGTTATTTATTTCATGGAATAACAGTGGGGATTCACTTTAACACACAAAGGTGGATACAGTTGTGCAGCTATAGGAAGATGAAAATTATTCAGCCCCTATCAACTCATCTACATCCACTGGAAAACTTTGCAGGAAGTTAAAGCATGCATTGCCAGGACCTTTTATCAACTCCATCACAGCCACAGAAGGAATACATTGATGGCAGGATGTGCTATAGGAAGGTATGTAACCAGCAGTCCCCATCCTGGTCACATCACATCACTTTTCATGCTGTCCTACTTTAAATAGCATTAGTTCCTTATTTTCCTCTACTGATACAACAGCCTCTATCACTTCTTCATTCTTAGTGGCTTAGTCTCATTCTTCACTGACAGCTGCTTGTCATATTTTAAAGATCTGTGAAGTGATAATGTCGTTCGTTATCTGCACATTTCCTGACATGAGGTTGAGAACAATGCCACTAACATACCACTACTAAATAGAAGAAGAAAAAAGCTATGTTCGTCTACCTCCACTCCACTTAAAAATTCTATCATTTGCCAAGAAAAAAGACTATGCTTAGTCCATGGTATACTATACATGGATTTCTACTGAGTTAATTATAGCGTTAATACAGAAAAGCCAAGATTTACCTTAAAGCAGGCAACTTTGCATTTATATCAAGGTAATGGAAAATGAAAGCAGTGAACCTTACGTAACATTGAAAAAGCTTTAATAATATTAGCAGACGATGAAGCAAAGTAGAGCCTATAAGAACGACAGTATGCATTTTGAAATTCATTCCTTTATCAATATGTGGTATGCCATTGTGAACAATTACGGGAAAGAAATTTTTTGAGAAGACAGAGACTGAAATTTTACTTAATTTCTCTGAAAGTGAAATTTTGTCCCAGTCAGGGCCATGGAAGAGGAGTACCAAAAGGGGAGCATGCTGATTTCTCTTGTGCTGCCCAGACTCTGCACAGTGCTAGTGTGACTGTTTTAGCGGTCAGCCACCTTCCCTACTCGCCAGTGCACATGTAGCAGTGCATTTTAGAAACTTGAGTGCAACTCATTCAGGGAGGATAAAGGCCATGAAGGTGCCCCTTATAGACTACAAGCTTCTCCTTTTAGCTCTTCATAAAAAGTCCCCGGGAGCTTGCAGCAAAGTGTGAGAAGGAAGGGCTGTGCGTGTGTGAAGGAGCTGCCCTAGGTAGAAAATGCTTTTCTACCATTCTGCTCTCATTATCAGAGCCGAGATCGCATTGCTAGAATCAGACTTTCATGATGTTCTGCAGTGGAAACTGTTTCTGAGGGCATCTGTTTTCTTCTTACATTTTGGCTTTTAAACAAAAAAAAAATATCCAAGCCAATTTCTAGAACCTTTTCCTCATATAGTATTGAAGACAACACGAGACCATCATGAATAATATTTACTGTAAAGACTTTTTCATACTACTCCTCAGCTAACCTCATTTTGAGAATTTAACCATAACTGAAACCATTTCATTGGACCTGGAATTTGAGCAGGGGAACAAACACATTTCCATAACCTATAGTTTCCTACACATCCGAAGCTGGGGCAAGTAAAGATGCGGATCCAAAAAATAAGTGTGTGACCAAAAATGCAATTAACAAAAGGTTATTTGAAGTGCTAAGTTATAACAATTCCCTAATGACCTTTAATTTACACCTTCTGCTAACACCTCACAGTAGGCCAGTTTAAACTGTTCAAAAGGAACCTGCTGTACCATTCTTGCTTCCTTTAATATCACCCCAGAATTCACTTTGTTTGGACTACTTGCTGGCTGGTGTGACTGGGAGGAGAAGTAAAATCTGTTATTTATGTTGAAAGCAAAAATACTGCCAGAGCCATCCCAATGCTCTCAAATGGAGATATTCCTGTTACTTACTGATTTACATAATTCAAGAGTTAAGTTTGTTATCAGTAAAGCTCCCAAGAGCAGTTGTATCTAGGACATCTTTGCAATTCTGTCTCTACAAGTGCTGTCAGAAACACATCCTGCTCAGTTACACCTGAGTTTGATAGGCGCCAACACATATTTTGAGTTTGTAACAACTACTAAATCTACCTGTGAAAAGACTTTATATTAGGTATGTATCTCCTCATGCTACGCAAAAAACTCATAACAAACAACTTGATGGATTAAGGTGCACCTGGTTTGAGAGTTATGGAAGCAGGATAAAGACAATGCCCTCCAGCAGTCGGTTATGAAAACAACTGTTTCAGCACTGTGTATCAGTGTACAGCAGGGCTGATGTTCCAATCCTCCCTCCCAAAGTACACACGCAGCAATTATACCAACAATAACTCTGCCACTCTCAGGTTTTCTGGAAATCTTTGTCACTAAAAACAGTTTAGAAAGAGTGAAGTTTCAAATTCTTTTTGCAGCAAAGAGTTCAACTAATGGCTGAAAGGATTATCAGCGTCCTACCTGTGTTCCTTTAGACTGGGTTCAAGAGGGTTTTATTAGCACAGTCCTTAGCAAAACTACCAGGTAATAATGACCCTCTTGAACAATAATTTCTGAGGTACCATAGTTCGTTTTTCATTCTATTTTAGTATGAAAATTAAAGCTGTCTGAATATTCTTTTTTTAAAGCAGAGCTGAAGTCTGTATTGAGTACAAGCTGGAATTTTGCTTAGCTGGAATTGATGTGTGTCAAACAACAGACTGATGGCTGGCTGACAGCGTCAGTGTAAGTCATTTAAAGCAGTCTGACTCTAAATAGTTTTGCTGACTCATTTAGATCAGTCTCTCCATATCAACAGAAGAGGGATATGAATATGGGTTACTCACATCTCAGCAATTTTACTTCTGCTCCTTTTTGGACCAGCTCAGTACAATTGGATCCATCCTAATATAGCTGATGAAGAAATAGGAATAACAGTCCTTTGGGGTTTTTTTTGGTTTTTTTTGCATTGTACCTTAGAGGATATAAATAACAGTACCTTGACTGAAGGCAGTTTAGACTAGCTGAAAATGTAGCTAAGATTTTTAATGTGGACTATACTGAGAGGACCAAAGAAAAAGGAATAAGTATTTCCTGTCCTGACACCTTCCCAGTTTCACACACAATTACAAATGCATACCTATTCCCTGTTTTTTCAGTATGCCCTATATCTGCAAATACTCATAAGAAATACACGCATAAGATTTTTCCTGGGAGGAGAAAAATAATATGAAGTTATATGATGTTAGGAAAGACTGCAGCGGGCAAACTGAGCTAAAATCAGGCACCAAGTTATGAAATAGGATTACCTTTATTTTTACTTACTGTCCTCATTCAGTGCTTAATGTTACAGTATCCTTGCAGGAAACAAGTTGTTTTACAATCAATATGTTTTATTGAGCGCAGAATGAAGAACTGAGAATTGCTGTATATGAATCTCAGCTCCTTTTCTTCTCACGTAACTTTGACCAAAACACATTTTTCCTTCCTGTAACATCATATTAACAACACAAGTTGCCTTATTAAGCTCCTGAAAGACTCTTCTGTGATAAAGCATTAGGTGCTGGTGCCCATGGGGAGAAGAAATCCCACTTGATTCCCAGATGTTCTCGTAATGAGGCAGACTTAGGTGAGTGGCATTTAAAAATGAATGAGGTAGGCAGAGGATATGTCTTTGTAAAAAGACATGTTTAGTCTAGTTTAGAAAAAAGAGTTGATCAGATAATCCCCTAACTTGTTGATTCTTAGTACAGATCATATGGGGCTCTAAAGATGCAGCCATGTCATTAATTTGAATTCCAGGCAATTTAAATGTATGTTAATGTACCTTCCCCACCCAAGTCCAAACCAAGTAAACCATGTGCATTTTCACAGTTCTTCAAATTCATACAATGTTATCTAAACGAAAAGTGCCATTTGAAAGAAAATTTGACCATTTTGAATAATAAGCAGTCTCTACTTTCAGAAGAATTTATAGAACTAAACAGCCTTTCATCCCCATATTCCCAGAAGGAACCACTGCAATAAATATATATATATACACACATATATAAATATACATAAAATAAAATAAAAAACGTATGCCTGTAGTAGCAACATATTGATAATAAGCCTAACTAATCAGATTGAAGTTGTCTGGCTTCTGTCAGCATATAGCTTGAGACGAATAACAGTTTAGCATGAGCAGTTCATTTAGGATAACTACAAACCACAGAATACCACGTTCAAACTTCTCCACACAGACACATAGTGACTTTATAAGATTTGAAATGAAAAGCTGAATATGCAAAAGCATTCAATCCTCCCCAATGTACTTTTATTTGGACCTGCAAAATGAACTGCTTGCTTATTAGAAATGAGTTCTCAACACAAATCAACACAAGGGTGAGATTAACTGGAAACAGCACCAAAAGTACAGCTATATCTGGAAGCAGCTCAGCTAACTATCTTTTGCTTTAATGAAGAGAGCAAATAACAGGAAAAAAATATAAGAAAATAAAGAAGGAAGACAGCCAAAAAAGGTGAATAAAATAAAATCAGTCTCAAAACAGAAACAATCATATTGTAAACAAGTCAAGATTTCAATTTTAAACAAATGAGCTGTCAGAGAACAATGCAGATGGTAATGCACGAAAAGCAATACTAAATCACAGTTCATTGCTATCTGCACTTAAAAAAGCATTGTGAATAAATTCTCAAACATGCACAAGAGAGGACGAGGAAGACGGTATCAGTGAAATGATAGTTTCTATTATTAACTGGCATTATTAGAAAACAATAATAATTAATTAAAAGATATCCTCTTAATTAAAATTGCTGAACAAGGTTACACTTGCTATTGTTGAGCATTCTCTCCCTGGAATGCTCATCTCCCTTTTCAAAGGTCATATTCCTGTATACATAACTAGATTATTTAGAAAGCAACTGCATATAATGGGATTTCCAGAAAAGAAATATATATTTTTCAGGAGGCAAAGATCAGAAGTATACAAGTATAATTAAGTCTCATTGCCTTTTTAGAGGAAGATAAATGTATTCTCCCACCACAATACATTGTTCCACCTTACATGTGCTATACTTCCTACCATAAAGCCAAACAAAAGAATGTTATCAAATCCACATTTATGCCTCAAACTCAAGATCACATGGCTGTCCAAATATTGGTATTGTATAAGACAATATTGATTTTTAGCAGAAATTTTATAAGCTTCTAACATCATTACAATTTTGACACAATGTTCTGAAAAAAGAACATCAGATGCATTCTTATTGCACATTTTTATTCCTATTGTGTGCAGCCATTATTGTTTTAAACCTACCTTAAAAATGTCTGAGACAAATGAAATAAATTTTTTTTTTTTTAAATCCATCCCCTTTTTTCTGAGGTTTGTGGTTACTGCAGGCCCTTTGTTAAAGTAAAGAAGACTAACACAGAAACGCTCTGTGTAGAAGACTAATCCTGATTGCTGCTGGGATGGACAGAGCAGCCTTGTTGTGGGGCACCGCCGGACACCTGCACCCCACTGTGGGCCATCATGGTGGAGGGCACAGAGGTGGGACCCCACGCCGAGGTGTGCCTGTGGGACCTTGCAGGGGGGTTCCTCAGTGGCGTGTGGCTCAGTGGGCTGCAGAAGTGGCAGAGGTGCAGGTACAGCTGCAGTGCCCGTTCTGCCACTGCGTGGGTGAGCACGTAGCTGGGGCCAACATGGCCAGGAAGGAGGTTTGCAACACCCAGAACCTGTACGGGGGCTGTATGTGCATGCAACCGTACACACTTGGATGTGTGTTTGTTTAGGGGGGAATGGTACTGTCTCAGAATTTGCTACAAATGGATGCCTGGAAATTTGTAGGTGTTTACTAATGTATTTAGTATTGTGGGGTATATGTTTTTGTTGTTGTTATTGGTCCCAAATGTATAATTCACTGATTACCACTTAATTATGTGCTGTTAACAATAAACAGCTTTGTTACTGATTTGATTTAAACCACTTCAGCAAAACATTTTTTCTCTCAGATTCTATAATGTGGGGGTTTTTTAACAGGTTAGAATGACTCAACATGAAACAAGAAGTCCACAATATGAGTATTCATACTGTCTTGACAGAACTTCATCATAGCAAGTGAACATATAATTTGTTCCCCAGCCAGATGCACTTGCTGTGTGGTTTCAGAGACAGCCATTTTGCCCTTTGGAAGCTCAGTGTAATGGTACTTCCCTGTTTCACATGTTTGAAGGTCAGATATGCGATTCATCTGTGACTGAACGGTGCTTGGATGTTACAGTGATAAAAGCCCTTAAAAGAATACGACGGCTAAGTAGGCTTTTCTCAGTTCTTTTTAGATCCTGTATAAAATATTTATAGGTGGTGTCTGTACATACCCACCAAAATACAGACTGTCACACGCTAATACATAAAATGAAGTAAGCCTGTAGATGAATAATTATAATTATTAATAGAACAATAATTCATTTCATCACCTTAAACAAAATATTCCCGGTTATTACAGAGAGAGGGTTCTCTCTCTTTTTTATCATTTTTGGTTGTTTTTTTTTTTTTTAATTATATATGGCTTTCATTTAAAAGACATCTCTTTGAATCCAACAGCTTAAACCAGCAATTCTGCTTAGTGAGAAAGAACCTTAGAGCTGTTACATACTGTGTGTATTATGCTTTTTAAAGGGTTGATACTAACTACCATTTGCCTATGTTATTACTAATTACCTAGAAGCACTAAAGTAAAAATAAGGGATGACTGCAATCCAATAACCAACAGCAACAACAGGAATCTTTTCCCACTCTAAGAGAAAAGACCATAACACGAAGGTGGCATCAGCAAAAGTGGAAGTAATCCAGTTACAAGTCAGTCTTTTAAAGGTAGCACAGGAGAAGGGGTGGTATCATTTATTCAACAGAACACAGTTCTCTGGAAAACTGATGAAAGCAAGGGGATTTTAGAAACTTATTTAAGCAGAAAACAGAAAAGAAAAAGAAATGAAGAAAAATGCTAAGTAGAATAATGCTGCACACAAATGAACATAAAATGGAAAAATAAAAGGGCACAGTAAGAAGGGTACAATATGTCAATTTCCTTTCCTCAGATGTTACAAAAGAGGTTGACATCGCTTAATAAAGCAAAGACACTATGCTTTGAGGTTGGTTGTTTTTTTTTTTTAAATGTAGAAAAATTTTCTTCTATATTGGAGTTAAATCTCACAGAGGCCAGCCAGCTGTAGTTCTTTGTGAAACGGAAATTGTTCTTGTTTCTTAAAACCAAAATAAGCTTATGAAATACTTTTCTAACAGATAAAAGGGGGAAATGGCAATGAATTATTTTATTTCTTATTTGATCATATTGCTTAACTTTTATTTTCAATGCAAATGCAAGGAGATGTTACTCTGAAGTCTACAAGCATTCAATCTACCTCTTCTGTTAGAGATAGTAAAGCGCCACTTACAGTTTGTCATATACTGTGTGTGATCTCTCAACATACACATATTATATTAAAAAACAAAGCACAGTTAAATCAGTGCCATCTGTCATACTGAAGGTTTATCAGATTTGTGATTAGTTAATTTTAATAGAATTAGCACATATAAATTATAGCAGCATCAGGACTAGTGTAGACTAGTAAATGTGTCTACACTAGACTAGTAAAGAGTCTACACTGGTGGTTCATGGGCTTAACTAGATTGATGTGTACTCCTACAGCACTGAAGGCACAATTTACTATACAGAAAGCAAATTGTATGATCATATCACAAAATGACATTTGGTTTATCGGCCATCATGGATAATGCTGAAGAAAATGAAATTAAAGTTACAGTAATTAATTCCTATTTAAAGGAAAAAAGAAATCCATAATCAGGGGACACTGTTTAATGTGTACATTTGCTTCAAATGTTCAACACAGAAATGATGTAATGAGATTACAGATCATCATTTCTCTTAGTAATAATTTATCTAGCACACGGAAAGAACTGAAGGTGATTGTATATCCTAAGGTGACTTCTGTATACTGGGAATACATCAAGGATGATAATTCTGGATGAGTTAAGAAGTAGAGGGCTACTAACAGGTATTCTTCTAAACAACAGGTATTACATCTGGATACTTGTATATGATCTCTATGGAAAATGAGAAAAATGTATAACTATTTATTAGAGAAAACAGAGAGGGAAGGAAACAGAACTTGATTTTTTTCTTTTTGACCCTACTTAAACTAATTCCTCTGGTAATCACTGTTGCTCTTTCACTCCTACGGTGCTCAACTTTTTCCTTCAACTCCTGTAATTTGTCACGCTTTTATGTCTTTCTTACATCATCATGTTTTTTTAGAAATTGTTCAATGCTGGCTTCTGTCTAACCTGTGGCAGGCTTAGATATACCACAAGGTGAAATGAAACAGAAGCAAATAATATTGCATATTAATAAAGCTCTTAAGACACTAGGTGAAGGTAAAAGTATCTTTAAAATGAACTGTGATGATACAAAGAGAACATTTTCTTTCTCTTCAAATATTTTATTTTAATTCTCCTCTGGAACTTGCCACCAAATGCTATCTTTGAAATACCTTGGCTATTGATTCTTCTCAAAGCTGAGGCACTTCAACTGGATCTGGAGACACTGATAACCACAGAGGCTGAAACTGAGCCACTGCAATCCTTTTCTTCAACTCCCAAGAAAAAGGACATAAATTGTAAGGATAATTGAAATTTTTATTTTTGAATAAGCAGTTAAGTACTTGCTTGGCTTCAATTGACTTTGGTTACTACTAAGTACATTCATAAATGTCCTTAAACAGGAGGGATTCAGTGAACCGAACCCCAGAAGAAGCACAGTGTTAACATTGCTAGTGAATGTAAAAGCAAAAAACTATTGTTTGCTAACTTAGGACAAACTATTTGTAGGTCACCAAAGATGGCAAACCAGAGGCAAATTTTCTTGCATCTCCAGTTCACATTTCAGACACAATCTTTTTCACCCTGCAATATAATTAGGGATAATTTTTATGTTACTGAAAAACTAAAATGAACATTTTCTTTACCTTGTCTTTCTTTTGTAGGAAGCATGTTATGAAAAACCAACATATTCAACTCCTCAGAGAAAGTCCAGGGGTGAAGAAGAAACATCCCTTATTCAGACTGAATTTTTAACAGGGGATTTTCTTCCCCAAGAAGAGACAGACCAGTAACTTCCCCCAACACCCCCACAGTGTGACAGTTAAGCAGTGGTCAAGTAGCTAATAATGCATAGCGAAGAATGCGGGAGCAGAAGCTTCAGTCCCCATTCCAACATAAACCCTCTTTGCAACTGTACAGAGGTGAGTTAGTGTCTTAGTTTGTCTTCGTTAAAATAGTACAGGTAATAGCACGACATGACTTCAGTTAGGAGGACAAATACATTTAAGATGAGGAGGAACTTAGAGACTATAGTAACAGAGGTCTGACAGCTATCTAAGATAAGAAACAATACAGAAATGTTGGCTGGAAGAAATAAAAACAGCAATAAGATACAATCTAGTATGATTAAAAAAAATAAAAGCTCAAGATGGTCTAGTGCCAAATACACTTCAAGGGCACTACCTAGGTAATCACCTCAGTATTACCCTTTACATCTACATACATTTCCAAAACCTGGTCTTGCCTACAATTCTTATTCATTATTTGTGCTAGAGGGACACAAACCCCAAGGCAATATTGTGGAAAGCATGGGGTAACCAAAACATGACATTTGGAATAGACACAGATGACTGCAAAGGAACCAAGGAAAAGGAGATCAAGGGCATTCAGTCTGTGGCCAGTAGCACAAGTCGGGGAGAGGTGTCAGATCTGCGGTCTCTCCCTTAGAAACACTACAGCCTCATTCTGCCACTTCATTTGCTCATGCAAGAAATAAACTCTCTTTAGAGAAGAGGTTATTTCATGCAGATTTCCAACCAATATATTAGTCTTATTCCAGAAGTGCCACATTCATGTTTCCTGAAAAAGTAAAAATCTTTCTCTATTCTCCAAGTGGAAGAATAGTATTCAGTACTATTCATTGCTTTACCCCACCTAGTTTTTCCAACCTGCTTCCATTCAAAATACAGTATCTGTTTTCCTCCAGGAAAAAAAAAAATCTCCATGGACTGACAGGAATACAGAAGGCCCACAGAAATTATGCAGATCAATACAGACGGAGAAACTCGTTGAATATTAGTATGGCAGACACATGACAAAGAAGTCATATTTGACTTAAAAAAGCCTCTTATAGAATCCTTCTTTAAAAAAAAGAAAAGAAAGAAGAAAAGGAAAGGTCCAAGAAATTACTTGGATCCTGAATCCCTTCTTGGACTATGTTGCTCATATCTACTTTTGAAGTCCTACTAAACTGTAAAGTGATATTTATAGTTAAATGTAGGGTTTGAGAAGAACACCAAAACATCTCAGGTAAGTGGTTTCTGGTGGCTTGAAGTGCCAGGAAGATTCAGTAGTGCATATTTTCCTATTTGTTTTAAATCCTCTGATATTATGGAAAAACAATCTACTAG
This sequence comes from Burhinus bistriatus, assembly GCA_013397275.1. Taxonomy (NCBI): domain Eukaryota; kingdom Metazoa; phylum Chordata; class Aves; order Charadriiformes; family Burhinidae; genus Burhinus; species Burhinus bistriatus. Next base: position 61,664 of record VYXH01007537.1, read on the forward strand.
CCTCATTACTACAAATGAGAAGTTTTATTAACTTGGATTAAAGTTGTTATGATATTTGAACATGTGGAATGGAGTGGTGACTGCATTAACAATTTTCAATTGGTTAGAAATTGTGGGTTATGGTTATAAATCTTGGCTTTGATTATATCTGCATAATAAAGTGCAAAGGAGCCTACAGCATTTTGAATGTTTGAAATGGGGATACTTTCATGAGGAAAGAAAAGGACATAAAAAGTCCAAGCTCATGAACTATTGACATTTACAAGCCACTGGCATTTACATGCCAGTGGCATGTACAGCCAGATATATTAAAGCCTTTTGAAACCTAGAGGTTCAGAGAAACACGTACGGATGCCAAAAAACCCCTTAAGTATTTGCCTTTATTTCAGTGGAGGGTAGGCATCTAATTGGTTTTAAAAACAAATATGCTCTTTCTCCTCCCTGTCTCCTCCTGAGACTTTCTTCTCTCTCTCACAAAGACAGCCTTTAAAAATGTGACCTCTAAGGTTTCCATTACCATTGGAGGAGGAGGCTGGCAGAAGACTTGCAGATCAGTTTACCTTTGCTCTTTGCTCATGGGTAGCTGCACTTTGTAGATAAATTCTCATTTCTTTCACTTAATAAGCTTACTCACATGGAGTTAATTGTTAACATTTGTAGTAAGAACAAAAGGGAAATGGTGATAAATATATCTATTTTTAGTTATCTTAGTACGTAAACCCAATAAATCTAGTTGTGTCTGCATATAACAGGAACTGGCTTTATGTACTGTGAGCATGGATGCCATGTACTGAGTACTAAACTTGGGTTATAGGACTGTGTTGTGCCTTGTGATCAGTACAACAAACAAGATAAATCAGTGCATTTCCTTTACCTCCCATCCCACACAGCAGAGGATTTAAGTTGCTATGCTCCTTGGAAGGGAATATAACACTTTTCATTAAGTCTGGCTGGTGAGGAAGAAGAATCTTTCCCTACATTTTGACCTAGCTGGGAAACTGTGTCCTACATAGAAAGAAGGTAAGAAGAATCATGTTTAAGACTATTTTGAGGCAGAGACTCTAATTTTGCTTGCCAAGCATTAACGTAGATGGCTATTTTCCAATCTACTTTGCATAGCTGCGTGAGGAAGGGAGAGAGAGAGAGGCTTATGCTACTGCTGCAATTAAGGATGGTTTGTTTATCTTCACGCTCTGCACATCTGTGCATTAACTGCCATCAGGCCTGAAGCTGGAGGGACAACCTTAAGCATCTTCCTCGTATTGCAGACATAGATTATAAAATGCCAAGCTTTCTAAGGACAAAGAAGTTAACAGTTCTCAATGATATAAAGGCAGACTGTTATTGCAGTTCATGGAAAGCCAGCTCTGTTTCCATTAACATTAACACAGTTGAGACATGCTTCACTCTACCTGGTAGAGTAAGGTCAATGGTTGGACTGGATGATCTTAAAGGTCTTTTCCAACCTAAACGGTTCTATGATTCTAAGATAAAAGACATCGACAATTATTCACTAGAAGCAAGTACACAAAAGAGATGCACCAAAGTCTAAATTAGCCTAAGTGTCTCTTCATTTTGATGATTTTCAGTTCAAGAGTAAAGGAGCTATTTCATCAGTTAATCAATGTCCTAATTAAAGAGTTCTCTAGAAATTGTTTTTTTGGGGTTTGTTTGTTTGTTTGTGTTTATTTTTTGTTGTTGTTTTGTTTTGTTTTCTTTTGGAGAGCATACCTTTTTAAAAATATAGCTGAATTGATAAGCAAACAATTTGGTTACTTTTCAGAACCTGCTAGGTGAGGTAACTACAGACAGATATTTCAGTCTGCAATATAAAAAGTGGCTTCTTCGGAAGCATTCTTGTTACAGAATCATAGAATGGTTTGGGTTGGAAGGGACAGTTGAAGATCATCTAGTTCAACCCTCCTGCCATGGGCAGGGGTATCTTTCACTAGATCAAGTTGCTCAATGCTCCATCCAACCTGACCATGAGCACTTCCAACGATGGGGCATCCACAAGTTCTCTGGTAAAAAAATTCTTATGTCCAATATAAATCTACACTCTTTCAGTTTAAAACCATTGTCCCTTGTCCTGTCACTAAAGGCCTTGGCAAACATCTTTCTCTGTCTTTTTTACAAGCCCCTTTAGATATTGAAAGGCCACAATAAGGTCTCCCTGGAGCCTTCTCTTCTCCAGGCTGAACAGCCCCAACTTTCTCCGTCTTTCTTCATAGGAAAGCTGTTACAGACCTCTGACCATTGTTGTGGCCCTCCTCTGGATCCACTCTAACAGGTTCCTGTCTTTCTTGCACTGGGGACCCAGAACTGGGTGCAGACAAGGTCTCATGAGATTGGAGTAGAGGGGGAGAATCAACTCCTTTGACCTGCTGGCCAAAGTTCTTTTTGTGCAGTGCAGGATGTGATTGGCTTTCTGGGCTGCAAGCATGTATTGCTGGCTATCTAGTAGTGTCAGGAGGGCCAAATAGTTTAATTATGTCAATGACACATTTAAAAAACCTGGATTGTCCAATATAAGTTATCTCACTGGCCCTTTTTAGCAGTAACTGATGTCAAGAGTAACTGATACATGCCAGCTTCAGTTAGACATGTGATCTGGAGCTACTGCCTAAGGGTATGGAAAATAAGATATTTTTATACTTATTTTCAGAGAACTAATGAAGAAAAGAGTAATAGAATGTTAACCAGAATTGTGGGAAGATGTTAGTAAGCATGGGTTAATGCCAATGCATACGAGAAGGTTAAAACTGTTTGCCAATTATCATCCAAAGAGAGAAAAGGAGTTGGCAAAAGTGTGAGGAAAGCTGCATGATTTGTTAGTTTGTTTTAAAGTAGGAAGCTAGTCATAACTGTAGACACTTCTCCCCTACATCAAATATTTTCTGAATACTTTTTCTGATTAATGACTGTCCATGATTCATTGCTGCATTTTGTTAACAAAGTAGTAGTCAGCAATATCCTTCATCCTTGGCTCAGAGGTTACTTTAGTTGTAAGATACATAAAAACAGAGAAGGCTGCCAGTGATAAAGAAGTTTTCTTCCCATTAGTTACACTTTCAAAACAAAGCAGGGAATGTTTTAAAATGTTGATGAAAGGAAGACTACCAAATATTGAAACTACCAGTGGTCAAACTATTAAAGGATGAAGAGAAGAACCTAATAAGGTTCAACAAGAGCAAGTGCAGGGTCCTGCACCTGGGGAGGAAGAATGCTAGGCATCAATATAGGTTAGGGGTGGACCTGCTGGAAAGCAGCTCTGAGGAGAAGGATCTGGGGGTCCTGCTAGATAGTAAGTTATCCATGAGCCAGCAATGTGCCCTTGTCACCAGGAAGGCCAATGGCATCCTGGGCTGCATAGGGAAGAGTGTGGCCAGTAGGTCGAGGGAGGTCATTCTCCTCATCTACTCGGCACNTGTGATGCCGTGAAATACTCAATTTGAACCAGTGTAGAAGGCTTGGATGCTTATCTTAGGTTTACTTATCCTCATCTAAACTTTCTGCATCTGCAAATTTCCTGAAATTTCAAGGAATGAAACTTCATAAGGCATCTATTTTGATTCTTAACTGTTCCTGATTCTGATTAAGTCACATTACAAGAAGTATGCATCTGGTGGCTCCTGAACCAATACCAGTAAAGAATTGCAGAAAACTGGGACCTCATTGAAAAAATGCAGCAAGACACATATGATATGATGTTATCCACACTGTAAGGCTGTAAGTTAGCTTGATTCAAACTTGATTCAAACTTGATTTAAATGAATGAAAAGACAAGGGCTGTTAACTGTTTATTCACACCAACACTTCTTTGTTTAAATTTTATTTTCCTTGTTTGTTTTTCATTTTTGATGCTTTTCTGCCTAAAGGAAACACCCCATTTATGTTCAGGAAAGATGCTTGAATCCAAAGTTAGGTATAAATCACAAAGCTGCCTCTGATAGAAATTTAAATAGAGTACAGTACACATAACTAAAGTAACGATTTGCAGGTCTGGGCTCATTAACTAGGCAGGAAAAAAAAAAAGCCAAAGTTTTCAATCAAGACTGATTCCAAATGCTAGATGAGATCCTTTATTCTATGCTGCACAGTATAGAAGAAAAGAAAAATCTTATCTTGAGATAACTGGAAAAAATGTTTCGTAGAATAGTAAATTGGAATGGGTTCTCTAGGCAGACTCAAAAAGGAAATGGGAGGTAACAGTGTATATATCAAAGAATGAACCTATACCAGGTAAATGGGAACAGAATTAATATAAAAGGAATTTGTGCTAATTTTTCCTCCAGAAAATTGTCAGTTTCCAACTGACATAACTATAATGGCCAGTTCAGTTTGAGTATACTGAAATCCTTGAAAAGTCCTTTTTGGACATAAATCTCATTCAGAACACTTTGAACTACTGTACAGTAATTCATATGTTCCTATCCATCTGGGCTGCAAAGAGGATGCAGTACTTTATCTGTATGCAAAGTACTGAAGGCTTTTCGATTTCTTGACAAGAAGAAGTGGTGATGGAAGGCTAAAATCGAGTATGCAGCTTGCTAGAACAGACTGAGAGGACTCCAGTGCTCTAGATGATTTTGCTTGAGCTAGTTCATCAGTCCTGTACTCACCATGCTGAACAGTTAACCACAGATACATACTGACTTCCAACTGCAAACTTTTACGATTCACTTCTCAATGATCTGAGAAAGGCTTTTGCAGATCGTTTCTTGAAACAAGCTGCTTAACCACAGATTCCATTACTTGCTCCAAGTTCTGTAACAGTGAAGGCTGAAAGAAGACTATCACAAAGTTACAATTTATGCTGGAGAAGCAGAAAACAGAATGTGTCCCCTGTTTCATTGCACAGCTACAGACCGAAGAATGGCAGAAACATCAGTTTTGGAAAGAGGTTATTCGAAGATAGTTCTATGCAAAGGATACACGCACTCATAGAGATTTTGTTCACGTTAACTAAGGATGGCATTGAGTGAGAAAATCCACCATTCACTTTTTCATTAAGGTGCATACAAGTATGTGTACATAGTACGTACCAGTAATAATGAATCTATGCAGCCTTGGAAATTAGGGTTAGCAGGAAGGGATAAGAATGAACATGGTGATTAGTATGTGAATAGTGAGCAAAGTCCAAGGAAATTACAATGCCATTTATAGCCTTTTGTCAGGCACTCAGTCACTTTCAGTACTTGGGAAAAGATATAGATTGTTCAATAAACTAGGGAATTGCTGATAACAGTAGCAGGATCTAACAGGTCAACGACTCTAAAATTATCTTATCAGCAAAAGTCCTCCTTTCTACATCCACTCAGGACACGTGATCTACTAGACAACTTCACTCACAGTGGGATGTTTTATACTTGGAATCAGAACAGATTGTGAGATTTGAGAAATGATCTCAGCAAAGTGACACTGTTAAAGCTACACATATACATTTCCAAACATGCTTGCTTTTAAGCCATCTTGTAGGAGCCAGAATCCTGCCTAGTGTAGATCAGCATTAATCCATTAATCTATAGCTACTAAACATTGTAATGTACTGGAACTGCATTTGTTTACAGTTAGAGCTACAGAGCTCTCTGTCTCTCCTGTTTAAAACTGAATTCAGGTCTCCAGGTAGACAGTGATAATGAAATGTTGCAGGAACTCAGAATCAATTCTTAAGTAGTGAACAGTGCACAGAAAGATGATGACTTTCCTTCTAGCAAAAAGGTTTTACAAATGCCTAGGAAAAGCTAAGAACGTATGAAAACAGTGAAGGGAGCCAACTGAGCTACCTCCTCCAGGACAGCTAATTAGTAATGAATGAATTAGGAAGGCAGAAACAAGTGACTGTAGAAAGCAAAGCATAGTCATTGCTGTCAGTCAACCACATGCAGCATGAGATAGCAGCTTGTCACAAACTACCATGAATAAACAGGAACAGAGATTAGGAAGAAGAGAGACGCAAGTGAGGGAGAAACACACATGAACTGAAGAAATCAGTGACAGAAGATGATGGATAAGCAATGTCTTTGGAGAAAAGCATCAGGCAAGGCTAAGGTGAGTGGAAGACACAAGCATCTGGACGCTGGTGAAGGCTGCAATTAGAAAGGACACTGGTAACAGAAAAACAGAACGAGGGCGAGCAAAAAAAAAGAAAAAATCAGCATCCAGATCATTAGTTTCTTCCCTACAAAGTGAAAACCAATTGTAGAAGCTCAACTCAAAGTATATAACATGCTAATATCTAACATAATATTTCTTTTCCCATGCCCAGCTACGATTATTCTAACCAGAAGATGAATGGGGTCACAATTAGGAAGCTTGGAGTGTGGGTAATCCCTTTTAAGGTACACCCTGCAGAGGAGCGAGAGAAGCACTGCTAAAGAGGTCTTTAAAATCTGCAAAATGATTTAAGATATTTTTCCAGCTAGCAACACAGACTGTACAAAAACAGGAATGCAGTTATTAAATAGCAGTCTGTCAATCCTTTGCAAAACATGACAACAAGAAATATATTAGCCCACAAAGATTTACCTTACAACATTCTCTCCTAAAATAGACTCAGGCCATCACCAAACTACTAGTGTTCTGAAAAGTGAAAAAAAAAAAAAAGCTAACGTTCATCACCTTTGTGGGCTTTTTAACCTGTGAGGAGAATTTACAGTGTACTACTTTCTGGAACTATATTAAAATAAGTACCAATAAACTACAAGGACAGTTTGAAAAACGAATAACCTACCTCTTCAAACACTTGAAACAGATTAAATAAAATAGAGCACTGCATCCATATATATCAGCATCTTAGAGTGTGGGCAGATAATCTATTACCAGGCAAAACCTTCCTGTAACTCTCTTGAGGCTGCTGTCCCTGTCACTACTTTCACATCTTATAATGCTACGAGTGCAAAAATAAATATTGACATTACCTGTACCATTTCTGTTCTGTGCTTTCATGACCTTCTGTATCAAGACTGAATACTTAGATAATTCTTTCTATTAGTGCTAAACTTTCTTCAGAAAAATACTGCTATTCAGGTACAGCAAATAACATGCCTTACCCACTTAAATGATAATGAAGCAAAGAATTCATAGAAATAGTACCAATTAAATAAATTTAAACAAAAGAACGAACAAACAAAAAAAGAATGAAGCCAATAAGAGAAGATTAACATGCAGAAAATGTCACTGCTCACACGTGAAATCAAGTCACAAACCCTGTATATACTGGAAGTCCTTAAAGATAGAGGATGCTAAAAACAGAGAATGTGCAGAATGAATGTGATCCAGTGTACACAGAGACTTTTCAGAACATATTAAAAAAAAATAAGGTTTCAATGTAAAATTATGAATCCCAGAATTATCATCCATCTCTTTCAGCAAAATAAACAGACTACAAGCGGATCAAACAGGGAAAAAATGAAAAAGTAACAAGAATTGAACATAAGATAACAAAGATGGTAGTTCCAAGATGCACTAATGTATTCACAGACCATTTTTATTTCCAGTTCTCCGTGAAGTTTTTAATTACCAGCAAACTGAAGTTTTACCTAGTTCTAGCAATTTTAATTGCAATTTTTACACCACAAAATGAAACAACAAATATTGAATTAATGCAAATCAATAGTTTCCTCTGATCATGTTGAGAATACAGCATCATTTCCAAACCATACATCCATGACAAAACTACATGTAATAAACACAGTTGTCCCATGAAGGAAATATACACACAAAAAGCCACACACAAATGCACACACGTATATGGAATATGCATTAGATACAAATACATACATACATATATATGTACACAACTGTATGTCACAGAGTAGAGCTGAAGTATAAATCATTTGAGACAACCAAGCATCTTTTCTACTTTTTTCATGAATACCACATAAATTCACTACAGCCTTCTCTACTGGAAAGATCTTTCTCAAAGTAACTTATTTAGCACTGGAATCTGGAATTTTGTTTTCAGTTCTGCCACTGCCACTCACACATGACCTTTGGCACATTATGTCACTTCTTTGTGGCTCAGTTCATTGATCTGCAAAATGGTATAACAATACCTGTGTTACAGCTTACTGATACTCTCATGTGGCAAGACAGCCTTAGATGAAAAGCACTATCTAGGAATGTCCTGGGTAGCCAGTTGCAAGAGGAGGTGCAATGACAGGGTTAAGGCTAGCTAGTCTCATAAGCATTAACTCTGTTTATATGATGACAGGTTATGGGAATGCACTTTTGAAAGAACATGCATCACATACCACATACTTACCTTCTGCTGAAAGATGAACAGGAAACAAAGTAGATTTTACAGCAGCTGTATTCATCTAATGTACAATATAAAGGATAATACCATGACAGAAAGCCACACTAGAGTGGCAGATAAGAATGGGTGGTATTTATGAACCTTTTTAACTAACTCCTTTTCACTTTGAAGTCACTTTTTCCTCCAGTCTAGCAGTATCATGGGTGCTAAAGTGAGCAGAGATGTAATTCATGTCCTTAGGTCTTTCCTACACGGCACAAATGGCATGAAGAGTTTTAAAGAATATAATACAGTCTGTAAGTTTTAAAGTGCA
>VYXH01007537.1:71097-84980 GCA_013397275.1 Burhinus bistriatus
TTACTGTTTTCATGATCTGATCTCCATTCTACGAACTCCTATTTCTCTTTCCACTAGACTTGCTACTTCCACTTTTTAGAACTATTCCCAAGAGTAATGATGGCTCAAGCAATTAAAATTGACCTCTATTTTTGTAATTCATAAGATTTTTAGATTAACTAACTTGCTTTCAGCTACTTGGACAGTTAGTGTCCAGTTAGGTTTTCACTAGACAGGAAAGTTATGTCTCATCTGGTCTTTCATTGCAAATATATTTTTATTCACAAAGATGGGTATTAGACAATAGTAGTGGAATGTCCATTACACTTTGCCTCCACCAACTTTCTTTGAACTACTAGTCTCAGACATCAGTTCTCTCTCCTATACTTTGAAATGAGCCTGAACAGAACACAACAGTATATCCCTGGCCATGTACTCTTGCCATGTATTGTTGTTCCTACCTGTAATTTCTTCAGACTTTGTAGTTTTAGATGTGACTTACCACTGTGTAATTCTCAAGTCACCTTCACTATTGTCTGATTTAGTGAGTTTACGTGGATACAGTGCTCCTTCTATGTATTTTTTGGAAGCACAATTTTCTATGAGTTTTTTCTATAGTGGAAGGCAATAAAGTGATATAGTATCCTTTTCCATGAAAGGTATATTTTCAGTACATGAAATACCATCCCTACAAAGCCTGGTGGGCATGTTTGCTCAAATTCCTTATTTCCAATCTCTTTCAGAAGCCAGTATCCATTTGGAAGCAAACTTGTTTAGGAGTTACATGAAAATTGCACTGGAAAATCATATTTATCTCAAGGCTTTTATAGTCAGTTCTAATTTACTTTGCCAAATGCATGTAGAAATTGAAAAAGTATGTGTGATTACCCTTCATTATCAGCAAAAGTAAACTACAAATACTGACCAAGGAACCTGGACTAGCATCCTCTTTGCTCAGGTAAGCTTCTTAAGGGCAAGGTTTCCTGATTATCAGACTATACTTATTTGCATTCCAAGTCACATATTTCTTTGATATTTCTTATATCTTTATTCTTCCTTCCTCCATAAGAAAACATTTTAGTTTTCTTACTGTATTAAAAAAAAAACAAAACAAACAAACAAAAAAAAACAACAAAAGAAACTGTGAAATACTTATTACATCTTTCACAAGAAATACAGCTATCTACAAGTTGAAGATATGCAGAAAGCCAGAGATAACATAATAGTACTAGCTTTTTAAATGATTTTTTGGGAAAATTAACAAAACTGGTTCATTTCACATGCAAGTCATAACATAGGCAAATCAGAACACTTGCAGGAATGGGACAAAACCAGAAAATTTTAAAGAACAAGTAAGAAATTTTTTTAGTGCCTAATGGCACGTGGAGATTTGGAACAATTTCCCACCTCAATGGCAACAATCAGTATTAACCACCACAAATCCAAAGAGGAGGTGAAACTATTTTAACCATAGGGTATGGCTTTGCACTACAAATGGTACTGAAGGCACCAGGGTCTTTACGCAGAGTCCCCTGCATGTCTTTGATAAAAAGAAGCAGGATGAATTTATGATTAAAGAACTACCAATGTAAACAAAATAAAACAGTCAGTTTCCTAGATGACATATTATAGGGTTTTTTGTCCTTTTTTTATAACAATGGATTTACAATCAGTGTGGTATCTAGGTCTCAACAATATCCTGCAGATAGGTCCAGGTCCTCAAGGGCAAACTATACAACTGACCATAAAATCAACACGTTGTTATCAAGGTTGTAATTATGATGATGGGTAGTGTAATAGAAACTCATTTTTCTAGTGGAAAGCCTCATTATCATGGTGCTTACCTGGACAGTGCTAGGTAGATTCTGTAAAAAAAATTATGGAGCCATGGTTGAGCCAAATTCAACCCAGGAATAATTCAACATGACAAGCTATAGATTACAAGTCACAAGGTTGAATTTATCACATGATGTTCTATATATCACATTACCGAAATATGATCACATCCTACCTTCTGCCTATCTTTAAAGAAAAAGGGAAAGGTTTAAAAAAAATGGATACAATTATAACAGTTGATAGAAAAATAGTAGCTTCCGAGTAAGGTAGGAGATACAGTCCCAGATCATATGTAAGTCATTCTGATCCTACCAGCTCTCGATTTCTATGACTGTAGTCTTGTTTCACTCTGCTATTACTCTTATGTGTGGTTTCATAAATAAACAGAATTAACTTATATACCTACTATTTAGTTGCACAGATCATGAAAGCTTTAATTTAGCATGTTTAAGAATGAATGAACAAATGACAGAAAAAAAGAGAGAGGGAGAGAAAGAGAGAAAGGGAGAAAGAGAGAAAGAAAGAGAGAAAGAAAGCAAGCAAGAAAGCAAGCAAGAAAGCAAACAAGCAAGCCCACCCTCCAGAAAAACACAAGCAAGAAAGATTCAAGCTGAAATTTGTAGATGACCTAACCAGTGCTCAGCGACTTTTCCTCCTCTGATTGTACTGCTGATGTAATATCCCTGCTGTAAAGAGAACATGCTGAGCATACAGTTAACATTGCAACATGTTCAATTTGATAATTAGATTGTTCCCAGATGTGCTGGGACCCTGAGTGCATTTCTCATATTTTTCTTGGTTTTGCCTCCTGGAGTCTTTAATACAGTGTATCTCACTAGCCCTCTGCACTAAGGTCCCTTTTAACCCATACTGTAAAATCTGTTCTTTCTAAGGTACTCAGAAGATTGTCTCCTGATTGTAAAACACAAACAGATATGTAGCCTTTGGTCATGGTTAATAATGAAGAAAAAAAAGAAGACCAAGGTTTTAAAAATGATTAAAAGATTTCAGCAATATTTATAATTTACACTAATTTCACTGGATTCACAGGATATTTGAAACTTCCAATAGAAAACACTAGTGAAAGAAGTTTTAAAACACAGTTATAAAACTAACCTGCAGTCTATGTTTTATCATACACCACTATTCCCATTTGGTACTGACATATTGATTGAAAATACCTAAAAATTTTCGGACGTTTGTAATAAAATTTGGAAATATCAACTATATAACACCACTGATGCTTACATGTTTTTGAAAGGGTGTGGCATTCATGTTTATTGACTGCCAGCTGCACCTGATATTTGCTGCATAGAATCATATAATCATCATAGAATGGTTTAGGTTGGAAAGAACCTTAAAGATCATCCAATTCCAACCCTCCTGCCATGGGCAGGGACACCTCCCACTAGATTTGGTTGCTCAAAGCCCCATCCAACCTGGCCTTGAACAATTCCAGGGATCAGGCATCCACAACTTCTCTGGACAACTTCTGCCAGTGTCTCACCATCCTCAGAGTAAAAAATTTCTTCCTCAGATCTAATCTAAATCTACTCTCTTCCAGTCTGAAGTCATTANTCAATCCATTCTCTGCCTGTATTTGTGCATGGGATTGCCTTGACCCATGTGCAGGACCTTACACTTGGCCTTGTTGAACTTCATGAGGTTGGCATGGGCCCACATCTCAAGCCTGTCCAGGTCCCTTGGGATGGCATCCCTTCCCTCCAGCATGTCAACCACTCCGCACAGCTTGGTGTCGTCAGCAAACTTGCTGAATGTGCACTCAATCCCAGTATCAGTGTCACCAACAAACATTTCAATCAGTACCAGTCTTAGTATTGACCCCTGAGGAAAGCCACTTGTCACTGGTTGCCACTTGGACATCGAGCTCTTAACTGCAACACTTCGAGTGTGACCATCCAGCCAGTTTCTTATCCACTGAGTGGTCCATTGATGAAATCCATGTCTTTCCAATTTAGAGGCACTTTCTGTGCAGAAATTGTTCCTGGAAGCCATGTATCAAAAATGACAGGCTTGATCCTACAAAATGTTAAAACTTTCTCATTCTGATCCAACAAGGCTGGTAAGTACATGAAAATGTTTATAAATTCAGTAGGAGAACTCAATTGCTTTCTTGGAAGAAAAACCAACAATAATAATAATAAAAAAAAAGTAGTTTCTTCTCTTCGTTTCCCCCCAAAAAATACATCATCACTAGACGCAGTTTAAATCATAGGTATATAATTAGCATCTGGTGACTTTATATACACAGCATGAATGTGTTGAGCTCTCTCCAGTTCTCAAGGGGAAATCATTAGAAGTCATGACTGTCCATAAAAGAGGTAAAATACTAAATTTTATGACAACAAACTCTTTTGTATTGTTAAACCAGAATTTACACACTATAAGGTGGTGCTCTTACTATGGTATTCCAATGTGATTTTTCAGACTAGTCTATAAGAAACACACACTGGACTTCGTCATAATTCCCCTACTGAGTTTTAGAGTCTAACAGACTTTTTGGGTGAACCTGAGGTTGTCTGTATCTGTCTGTGTAGATACTCTTCCACATGTTTCTCAAACGCCCGACTCACTCTTGTTACTCCAATCCACACACTCGGCACCTGGAGGCAAGTCATAGAATCACAGAGCCATAGACCAGCTTAGGTTGGAAGGAACCTCAAAAGATTATCTGGCCTAGCCTTTCATGGGAAAGGGAGCCTGGATGAAATTAACTAGCATCCTTTCCAACTGCATCTTGGAAAAGTCCTACACAACTGGGAAGTTTGGTGTGCTCAGAGGTTTAAACCTCACTGTTTTCCCAAATCTTGCCTTCTTTAGTGCTGAACAGTGGCACTTCAACAGTGCCACAGCACCTGGACTCACTCTATGGAGGGCACAGGAATTTATTGTTCAACATCTAGATCATATAAAGCTTTCTAATCCAGAAATAAATATTCTCATGACCAAACAAGGTATAGATATCATGCCCAGTGTTTGTCCAAAATTTCATGCTTTTGGTATATTTAAACTTAATTTCTGAATAAACATTACCTGGTATTGAAATGGAAAATAGTAACTTGGTTGGTAGCCTTAGCCTTCAGAATTCTTAGTAGAATATGAACCACTCTTTCTTGTTCATTTGATAGTTTTTACTGGATGGAAATGGAATGGAGAGAAATAAAAGCTACCACTTGTTTCTAGAATAGTGAGATCTGCATAGGAATGAGCTGGTATGGTCAGGTTTGGTGTAGTAAGGAAGATGAAAGGTGTTCCGGAACCTGAATTTCCTTTGGGAGGGAAACATTAAGCAACAGAAAAAGAGCCAACTTAATATAAAAAAGCCTCAATACACATACATTTACACAAAGTTCAGTGAGGGACACCTCCTGATTATACTGTATATAAGATGAATGACCATATTTTTTTTACTAATCCAAATTTTTCAAGGATTTAAAAAATATTAGGTATGTTTATTTATAAATACATGTTTATATATATTCACATCTGTTACACAAAAATTGAAAGCACATTCAGTGAAGTAGTTACCTTTAGTACCAGCTTACTAAAGAAACATGTACCCTTAGCAACCAAGAATGTTTTGTACTTAATGACACAGCACATTTTGTTACAGATTTTGCTGTAGAGCATCATTAATAAAATAGCACTGCACTGGCTCTTCTGGGAACTCAGACCTGACAGCAATAGTTAATTGCCTTCGAGAGGAACAGAAGCAGCCTTGGAGAAGCTGCAGCATCTTTTCCTCCACCCAAATGCATTAGGCTGTAACAGACTAAGGACTGAGCAAAACACAGGCATCGTTTCCTTATTTTTCACTGACCACCCTACCAGTCACTCTTCACCAAAGATATTATCATATATATAGTCCATCTTTCTTATCCTTCTATTGTCTATCCACTTATGCCAGAAAAAGAATTTGGAGATTAAGATCATGGCTACCTAAAGTTATCCTGCTGAAACTCTGTGCATTGATGTGTTTACAGACAGGGAAGTATGAAATCCTAATAATCAAATCCAAAGTGAGGGGAAGCTTATTGCCCTTTAATATATAAACAAAGTAATAAAAAAGAAAGATAGCAAACACAATACACAGTGAACACATTTCTTTCACAGCATATATACCTCATTTACAGATAGGAAAGAAAATCCCACATTCAGGCTCACTTAAAATCGACATTATTTTTAAAACCAGCACAAACAGGAAAAAATTAAATAGGCTTTAGGACAAAGCAATTGCGACCAGTCAGTCTCAGCTGACCTAACAGCACCTTGTGAGGCATATGAACTTTTCTAGTGCAGACTTTTATTTCCAGAAACTTAAGTTAAGAGTGCAGAATTTGTTCCAGTTTAACTTGTTTCATAATGTTGTACCTAAGAAATGTACCCGTGGTTTTATAAAAATAAATTTTCATTTTACACAAAGCAAAACAAACCATAAAAGCAGTGCCCCATTTAAGCGCAAAACTGGTCAAGAGGTGAATTCTTGCTGATTGCTACCATGTGCTACAGCCTATGAAATAGCTACTTACCTCTTTTATCAAGATCAGCCTGGCATTGCTTTGCTCGCTTGTGGTGCAATTAGACCTTCATTCTGAAGACAGACATATTAGCCACAATGCCCCTGTGCTCGTGGAAATCTACCAAGTGCAACCTTGACCAGCTTCTGTGATGAGGTGACTGGCAGAACATTTAGGGGACAGCAGTGGATGTTGCATGCCTTGACTTTAGCAAGGCCCTTGACCTGATCACCCATAGACCCACTGTAGCCGTGGGTAAGTCTAACCTGGGTATGGGTATGACCAGGTGAGAAGATAAAACTGTCTGGAAAGATGAGTTCAAAGGGCTGAGGTCAGTGTTGCAAAGTCCAAATAGTGGCTGGTTAATAGTGGCATCCCTCAGGAACTGATACCAAGGCTGAAGCAGTTTAGTACCCTTATAACATGCATGATGGGACAGAAGGCACTGCCAGCAAGTAACTGGGGGGTACTAGATTAGAGGAAAGCGGACAGAGGGCTGGATGGCAGTGCTGTTATTTAGAGGCATTTAGACAGGCTGAAGAAATGGACTGAAGAGAACCTCACGGAGTTCCCCAAAGCCCTGGAAAGGTGTCACCCCTGCAGCAGGACAGGCCAGGGCTGACTGAGCAGAAGCAGCTCTGCAGAAAAGGCCCTGAGGGGCAGCAAGTTCCCAGGAGGCAGCATTCCACCCGAGCAGCAAAGCAGCCCTTGCACCTTGGGCGGCAACTGCACAGGCACAGCAGCAGGATCAGGCACTGATCATGCCCCACTGCTCAGCACTGGTGTGACCACACAAGGAGCGCAGGGTCCAGGTCTGGGCTCCTGGCACAGGACAGAGTCTTATGTACAGGAGTGAGTTCAGTGCAGTCACCATGACAGCCAGGGCTGGAGCATGTGGATGAGAGGTCTGGGTTACTTCAACCTTAAGAAAGAGGATAAAGTGAGATTCTGCTGTTGGCTACTTCCACCTGATGAGGAATTGGGAGGTATAAGGAAGATGAAGACAGTCTCTTCTCAGTGTGCATGGCAATAGAATGAGAGGCAACAAGAACAGGTAGGAACGTGGGAAATTTGGATGCAATACGATGGAAAATTTCTTTGTCTATTATGAGGATTGTCAAACACTACAACAGGATGTCTGTGGAAGCTGTGGCATCTCCATCCTTGGGGATGCTCAAGACAGTGGAACAAGGCCCTGAGCAATACAGTCTAACTGAACCTGCTTTGAGCAGGAGGCTGGACTAGATGAACTCCAGCAGTCCCACCCAACCTACTTTATTCTGCAATTATATGAAATCAGTAATTAGTTGGTAGTTCCTTTTGACTGGCTCAGGCTTGGGAATGCATAAAAACCACAGCAGATTTTTTTTGCTGTTGCTCACATGAATAGTACAAATCAAAGTATAGTCTAAATATTTTTATATTCACTCCTTGTACATAGGAAAGGATAAAATACAAAATACTCTTGCAACCCTACTCACATCTCACTTAGTATGTTCTTTAGTATATTTGATGCCTATTATAATTGCCCTCTGCATGATTCCTGCCAGTAAATGTGTTTGTTGTCCTTGTCAGAGTATTATGGATTTGAACTATGGTGCATCAAAGGCAGGAAAGACGTTAAAAAATAAGATGAAAATTATCAGCTGTCTACTTTTGTCTTTACATGATACTTCAACAGCAATAATACAACTCTTGATTTCATTCTAACTTGTAAGTTCCTTTTCTGAAAGAATGAATGGCCTGGATATATGCATGCTTGTATGACAGGCATAGTACACAATGTGCTTCACAAAAAAATAGTTTGTAGAATCGCTGTATTCTATTGAGTGTCTTCACAAAGTTAAAACAAAACAAAACAAAACAAAACAAAAAAAACAAAACAAAGACCCAACCTGTTACAAGGTGCTTGCAAAGATGACTCTGACTTATTTCAGCAGTACATGCCTTCATTTCTACTTCAGCAGACGTTATTGGAAGGTACCATTACTGGATCTCCTTCACCAGTGTCACTCTGGATATGACAGGGAAAATAGCAGTTGTGTCTCCTATCAGCTCACAGCTAACAGTGCACAGCACTGCAGAAATTCTCCTTTGTGCTTCAGTAGAAAGTGTCATTTAATGTGGATGGGAGGAAAGGAGTCAGCTGTGAGAAAGCTTCTGGGTAACAAATGTGACTCACATATGACTGGCACATCTCATTCTAGTAGTTCCAAAGTATCCAACCACTTGATACTAGTAGAAGAAGTATAAAGAAGTAAAAGAAGTCAAAGAATGTAAATTGACATAATCAGCAGTAGAGCCATCCCTCAACTAAATCCTTGGTTTCATCAGTTTTATTATAACACTATATAGTATTTGTAATGGATTTATATTTTCTGACTACTTTTTTCTGAAGGTTCAGCTAAGATAGGTTACACTACAGTTAAAGAACCAGACTGTTTTATTACTAAAATATGTGTTTCTAAAAAAAAGACATGGAATGATGACCAGCAGAACACATAAGGAACAGAAATTCTAGTTTATTTAATCATGTTACATATCTTGGCTTGAAGAGTCCGTGTAGAGAAAGAAAGGATACTCTTTTACTAATTAGCACAAATACATACCCAAATCCCTTTGTTCTTCTACTCTATATTCCACACAAGCCAAATGCCAGATTGTTCATTATATTTGTTGAGCAAAAGCATACTGCTTACAACTTGGCATTTCACAAATAAGCTTAACCTTTCCCTCCCCTTTCTCCCCCACTGTATCACCCTTGTACTTTTCCTGACTTAGTCCCTTCCTTCTGAAAAGGTTTACATTAACATTTATAATGGTCTGACGAGAGAAAATGAAACTCATCCATCCATCAACATTTTTCTTGCAGTCTTCCTGAGAAAAGAGGGCAGCGATACACAAAGGGATCTTTGTAAGTTAACTTTTATTTTCCAGGTTAATACACTAAGATCCAAGAGAAAACCCTGCTAATATAATTACTTCACTGCAGCAAAGAAATTATAGGGAATAAGAAACAAAGAATACACACTCACATAAATGAACCAAGCTGGTTTGATCTCGGCTTACAATATAGCCGTTGCTATGCACAGTTCAGCACAGGACATCCATTTTTTCGTAAGGGTTTTGCAACTTGCTCTGTTCTCTGTGCCACTACATACACATCCCAGCTGTTTTTAAGTCTTCATGAATTCATAATTGCAGCAGTAAATTACCATGTGTCCGCATCCCAAGAATAGACTTCTTAACATGCTAAGCATTGCCAACTTTGTTTCACATAAAACAACTAACTAATGGAACTTCAGTCTACTCCTCCTGGGAAAAATTCAAATATTGAAAATATTACTTTGTTTCTTAAAATTGTTTCAGGAAGCCACCAACAAAGTTCTCATTCCTTTTTCCTTTTCTGTCCTTTGAAAGGCAAGTCCCTTCATGTTTCTTGTGGTCTGATAATGCAACAAAGTGTACAAAAATTGTCTCTGGATTGGATTTAAAAAAGGAGAATGTATGTTAAAAACTTCATTATAAAATCAAAACCAGAGAAAAACACCCAGAAGTCACAAAGCTTACTGTGGAAAGTCTTGAAAGCCAAACTTTTCTGTCTAAAATTTAAAATGTTCTTTTAGAAAGTCCTGTAAATGTAACCTACAGGGTGTTTTCTTGTTGTTCATCTTAACTGGGAAAAATCATCAGCCAGAGCTTCCTTGGGTACAAACATTGTGTTTCATTGACTTTAATACCAATTTATAACACTTATAGATTGAAATTTCTACCATTTCATTAACTTTGGTGCTATTCCTAAGCACTCACTCACTTCTAAGCATGGCTCAGAGAACAAACAACCCTGTCATTAAGCACAGAAATTATGACGTGAGTAACTCAGACTGAAAGATAGATTTAAAATTACAGGGTTTTCACTTTATAAATTCTCACTATTTTGTATATGCATGATTTCCCACGTCTAAAACATGTTTCTAAAAGTCTTCACAGAAAAGTACACATTTTTGGAAGTCATGCATTCGCAAAATTAAATAACTTCAAGTGAAGAAGATGACACTATGTAGTGATACAAAGAAAGAAGAAATTACTTAGTAAGATGAAATTGTAAGTTCCAACAAGGGAAAAAAGCTGAATAAAAGGAAATGCAAAGCCCGCACCTGGGGAGGAATAACCCTATGCACCAGTACAGGTGGGGTCCTGGTGGAAAAGTTGACCATAAGCCAAACTTGCAGCAAAGAAAGCTAAACAACCTACTTGGACTGCATGAGGAAAATTGTTGCCAGCAGGTTGAGGGAGGTGATTCTTCCCCTCTGCTAAGCCCTGAGTCAGCTCTGGGCTTCCCAGTACAAGAAAGATGTGGATTTACTGGAGTGAGTCCAGTGGAAGGCCACATAGAGGATGGAAGGGCTCCAGCATCTGTCATACGAGAAGAGGCTGACAGACCTGGGACTGTTCAGCCTGGAGAAGGGAAGGCTCAGGGAGATCTTATCTGTGTAGAAATACCTGATGGACAGGATTGAAAAGGGAACCAGACTTCCACAGTGGTGCCCACTGATGGGACAAGAGGTAACAAGAACAAATTAAAACCCATGAAGTTTCATCTGTACTCAAGAAAATTGTTTGTTACAGTGAGGGTGTTTGAACACAGGAATGTGTTGCCCAGGGAGGTTGTGGAGCCTCCGTCTCAGGAGACAGGCAAAATTTGACAGGACATGCTACTGGGCAATGTGCTCCAGCTGGCCTTGCTTTGAGCAGGTGGTTGGACCAGATAATGAGATACTGTCAAGATATGTCACCAAACTCAGTCTTTCTGTGATTTTGTGAAGACATACTCACCTCCCTGTGTGGAATACATCAACAGGGTAGGTAACATTGTTTTTTCTTCCACTATGTTTTTGAAGGTGATGTTAGCAAATTTAGAGACATGAAACATCTTTCTGCTTTTTCACTTTATAAATATGGTCAAAATCTTAAACTAATATGGTTTCAAAGACACTGATTTATACTAATCTGGAGTTTGGATAATCTGTAAATTTTGGTGTTCATGTAAATCTGGAGACTGTTTCTGGATTACTTTCTCTACCTTCTTCTAGCTACTCCATTATCTTCAGAATTACACTATGTGGTATACAGTCAATAACATACTCTATATGTCATTATAAGAAAAAAAATAATATTTGTTTACTGTTTTAAGTGTGGCAGAAGTTACCAGTGCTGTCTAGATATCTGTCAGGGAGAGGCAAGGGAAGACGAGAAAAGGTAATGATATTTTCACAGAAAAATTTATGTTGAGAAGATCTCCGGATGTAATTTGTTCAATCTCCTGCTTAAAAATTTCAAATTAGACCAGGTTGCTCAAAGCCTTGTCCAGGCAGGTTTTGAAGACCTCCAGGTGTACAGGTTTCACAACCTTGCCCGGCAAGGAAGGAAGAGGCATCAAATTTATCTCTATCATTAAGTTTTAAATGCAATAATGAATTTTATTTGGACATAAGTATTGGCAATAATTTTAGCCACAGCCTTTATAATTTTCTCTAACAGCTTCTGCAGATTAGTCTTTCGTTGAATTGCAGAAACACTGAACTATCACAAATATATTAATCTAGGCAAGTCTATCTTCCTTAAACACATAAATGCCATCATACAGAAAAGAAACACAAAATATTAATCAGATCATTTCATAACATCAAGAAATTTTATTGTATAGCTTTCCACCTCATCATTTGATTAAAATGACATACACATATATTATTCATGATATAACCATACTCTACTGGGTATATTATAAAAGCATTTATAGTAATTTGTTGGTTTAATGTATATGGAAAGATAACATAATACTGTCTTGAAAATGAACTAGAGATATCATATATTTTCTATTTAGCTAATTCAGAATTTTAGATCTGTGGCTGAAGTACAGCTAAAAGACCAAAACTGAAAATTTTACAACTACCTCAAATTTTCTAGATAGTCAGAAATGTAGATGCAAGCTCTCCACCAGTTAAAGATATTTGATCTCTACTATTACAGAAAAATGCATTTCATATGTTTTAAGAATGAGTTATATTCTTGACCAAACCTCAAATCAGGTCATTTTTTTTGGCCTGGCAGTCAAAAGTCACCTTGAAAAACTATAGCATGCATTTCTCTTTTCTTCAATTAATAAAAAAATCAGTGTTTGTTATCAGAATGTAACAAATAATATTTATACACCGTATTTGACAGAAAGCTTTAAACAGAGATTGTTTCTTGAACAGTGTAAGCATTCAGTTTAAGATTTTTAGCTTGATTGGAAAGGGCTCAGAAATGATGCAACTTATCCTTCTCATCTCCAGGAATTACAATCATTGAGGCACTGATGAATTACATGAAAAATAAAAACCCTTGCTTTCCTCTTGATGCTATTTTGCTTTGCTAGGTGTTTTTCTCTTTTCCTTTTTGTTTTCACTTTCCTGTTTCACCTTCCCTGTCTTTATCCTAAAGAAGATGCTTCTTTTGAATATTACATACAGTTGCACAAGTACATATATTTACACAAGGCCTAAACCAAATTTATCATTTCTCCATTAGCAATTTATTTTTATGTCTTAAAACAAACAAACAAAAAATTCTAAACAAAACTAAAACAAACACAAATTTATGTTGAATATTATGCAGAAGAGGGCAAAAATGGAAGAATTTACACTGGATTGCTTTTATAATGAGATATTCTACAGAGTTAAAATGCAGTTCAGTGTATTGATAGTCAAGAAACGAGTCTCTTCATTCTTGGGAAGCCTAATGTGACATGAGATTGAAAAGGTCATACACAGAATGAAAGAGTTCTGAAAATACCTAAGGTATATCATTTAGGAAGCTAAATATGACTGATCACACCAAAAAACTTTGTAATAATTTTAATTAAGACTCATCAGATTGTAGTTACAAACACATCTTGTTATATCATCAGCCTTTACTACCAGCATAAATTGGTGTTGGAAAGATAACGGTTCCAGATAGAAACATATGATAATCATAAGATTAGAACTAAGGGACTTTTAAAAAATTCAAAGACACAGCAAGTTTAAAACAAATAAAAGCGTGTTTTTTCCAACACAGAGAAAAAAACTAATTAGTTTACTGACATGACATACCACTGAAACTGGGAAATTAAGTAAACGTGCAAAAGGAATTGGACAGTTTACAGCTAAGACTATGATGAATTGAGACTGTATGTGCTAAAGTAGACTTTAATTTAGACCTAATACCAAATTTCAAGTAACTCTTAACAGCCAAAAGATTACATATATATATGTAGGGTGTAGTGGGGTGGTATAGGAAAAAGTCAGATAATGTCATAGCAGTTGAATGTGAGCTGTCTTGCATCATTTCTTGAAGCAGTCCACGCCAACCACAGGCCTTACTGGTGGAGACACAGGTCTAACACAATACTGCAATCCAGTTGCTCTCAGTTGTCTTAAAACTGATGTGAAATGCTGCTGGTGACTTTGTTCTGAGAACAAATGTAATCACCCCTATTTATCTTTTTTT
>VYXH01007537.1:96587-114724 GCA_013397275.1 Burhinus bistriatus
ATAACATATAAAAGAGGTTTTAAAATATAAAAAAAAAAAAAAAAAAAAAAAAAAAAAAAAAGGCAAAAAAAAAAGGGAGGGGAGAAAAAAAAGGGGAAAAAAAAGGAAAACAAGGCCCTTATTTCAGCACAGCAATCTTAAAGCCCATAGTCATTCAGGTATTACAATGGAAAGTCTGACGCCTTCCCTCTGCATGTCTGTCACCGTATTTTGTATATCAAGAGAAAGAAGGGGACTGTGTCCACTAGATAGGTTTAAACTGTCCATCATTTAAATTACCAGCAAAAGAAATTAGTGTTACCATTAAATCTCATCAAGAAGTGATAACAAGTGAGACCAATTCTTTTATTCTACCTCATCTACCTTGACTTCACTGGGAGTTTATCCTCTGAGATTTGTGGAAGTGATGCACTTATTACTAACTATTTTTTAAATGTATTTTTGAATTATTGAAAGGTGAGATTCCCTAACCAGTCTACACTTCTACTGTAAGCTCGATGAAATTCAGACATCAACGCTTTTCATAGTTAAAAACCAATCCACTTTCATCTTCATGTTTTATCTTAACTCCCACAATTCAGTGGTCAGGTTGGACACACTTACTTGGTTTTATTATCTTCTAAAGGACTAAAAAGTCTTTGGTCCCTGCATATTTTAGAAGGTTGTGTACTGAACTTCTCTGGCTACCTTTTGTTTTATCACGTAGAATTGGGATTGTCTGAAACACCAGAAATGGAAACAGACATTCAAGAAGCAGTTACAGCTTTTTCAGATTGACTAATAATAGTGAGAAGGCAATAAGCAAGGCAAGATGGGGTGAAAGTGACCTAATAGTCGCTTAACAGTCACAACAGACCCAGACAGACAATAATTATCTGCCTGTTTCATAACAAGATCTTTTTGCATCATCCTTTCTGTTACCATTTCAGCTGATACTTCTTGTCTTGTTTGGTGTTTGCTCCCTGTGTTAGGTCTGTGCCAGTCTTACCATTTCATCCAAATCCATCCGTCTGTGTGTGAGAAAACACTGGTCACCTCAATTATTTTCCCTCTAGATTAAATAGAATCCATTTTTGCACCTTGATTTCATTTTTGCTCTTTTTGCTCACTTTGCAGGTGTGTTTTTGTACCATTGTCTCATTTCTGTGTTCTCAATGGTATTTGAAATATCATCTCAGACAGGTAACATTCTATAAGTGCAATTGAACTAAATTAAACTTTTGCTTCATGGTTCCTAAGGCCATTCATCCATTTCCAACAATAATTAAATTGAAACATTTATACAAAAATTACGCATGAAATAGAAAAGCTGAAATGAAAAGTAGTACACCAGAATAAATAATCTATTTATTTATTATATTCACACATAAACCACAACCACCAACTCCAATATAAATGTGCAACTTCAGGAAGGCCAGACCTCGAGAAAGCCAACTTCTGTAACAGGCAAGTCCTTCTTCATGCAGTGTATGCAGAATTACCTGGCACTAACACAGAATAATGGTGCAAACTCCAAGTCTTTGTTCAAGTATCTTTGTAATGAAAAAACTAAAATGTTTACACTACACCTCCAAGAAGGAAAGCTGCTCAGTTCTGTCAAACACTGCATTTACACTTTTCAGAAAGACTTGAATCTCTACTGTCCATAAAATTATACTGATCGTGTATCATCTTTAGGCCTCACACTCAAGAAATCAACAACAAAGCTCATCATTTGAAGGTATGAATACCAGCTAACCAGCATGCAAGCCCCAAAGGGAAACATTGTGTTTTATTATGCAGGCTTTCACAGAGTAGAAGGGCAGAGTGTATACTGAAATATATTCTTTCAGAAATTCATTTGACTTTGAGAATCTGACTATGGCCTAATTTGCATGTCATTCATTTATATTTGACTTTGAAAACAAAATAATTATACTGTGTTATAAATCTGCTTGGTGGCCCACTGACACATTCAAGAGGACTTGCAAATTCCAAGCATGCTGTTGTAGCAGAAACAGCTGAACAGTTCTATATATTCACCATAAATTCCATCTTTTATGAACCAATACAGGAATATGCCAATGCTCAGACTAAAGCATGCTTCAAAATACCAAACATCATGGCAATTTGGAAAGATGGGGAAATCACAGATGTGCTACAACATAGTTAGTACTAGAAATAACTAATTTTAAATTTATGAAATATCCATGAAAGACTGTTTTTATGAATCATAACTGGAAATTTTATTCATATTCATGAACATTCAGCAGCAGAAGAAAAAAAAGCCAAGAATTCATCCCAACATTTAAAACCACATCTTTGTGGTAACATTTTCTTCAATAAGAATGAACATCATTATATGCAGTATTTTAAACAACAGTCAAAATTACTATGTTCCCATTTGTTATGAAAACTGACACTTTCACCACCATGCACGTTTTCATGAAACTTTTGAAAATGAGTTCCTGTAATGAAATAACTATAAATTGACTAGATGCGACAGGCTGAATCCCATACAGATATTCATTGACAGAAACGATACCTCAGGGTATTCATATCTGGAGACAAATACAAATAAGAAAGTACTTAAAAAATACTCAGGTTCAGAAATATAGATGATCCCCCTGACTTCAGTGATTACCTGCACAAATGGACTTTAATGGCTTGGGATTAGGGTACTTGATATCTATCAGAATTTAATACGATATAAATATTGATTTCAAACTTTTGTTGAAGATGCACAACCAACAGCCCTTCTACTTTCTTAAGGACAGAGCATAATCCAAGTAAGGTAAGTTTCAAGGATCATTTTTTTGTTTTGTTTTTGTTTTTTCTGAGGACAACTTCTGTGACCTTGGAGACAGAAAAAATTGACTATGGGGAAAACTTGCCAGGGTACTATAGGCAGAGCCAGCTAAAAGAGGAGCTGTGGAGCAGTGTGTGACCAGACTGTGAGGGGTTGCCTTGCCATCCACTTTACCTCTACACTGGGCCAGGTAAACACACCTGGAAACAAAGAAAAAGAGCCCTCCAAACTTTTCAATGAGACCATGAGGTTAAAAAAGCCTTAGCACTAATTCTCTTCAAAATAAAGCCTGTTCACCCACATTCTCAATACTGGTGTCGTCTAAACATTGAAGAAAAAAGTTAAAGAACTCTTCCCTGGTGAAGAATATGTAGTCACAGAATATTCTCTGAAAACTAAAAGAAAGATGTATTTAAAACTAACTCAAATTAATTTGATGCCAATTCTGATGACTATCCTGGTTTCTTCTGCTAAATTATGTCAAAGAAAATGGTAAGTAAAAAAAATTTTATTCTTAGTAAAATATTCCAGATTTTTCAAGGCATCCCATACTTGTCATATGCCATTATTGTAACTTAATCTCAGGCTTTTTTTCATTAAGAAAAGGGAACTTGTCAATTTAGAAAACTATGTATTACAAGTTACGCTGTTATTGCTCAAGAGTGGCACCTATAATCTTTTTCAGCTCAGGTTAACCGCGATTGATTTCATGACAGCTCAAATCCATACACAATAAATGAACTCATATACACTAATGTGATTACAGCTTTAGAACTAATGAAGAAAAGTTTAAGTGCTTTCAGAACTTGAGTCCATCTTCATTTTCACTACATATATAGTCATATAAATCATGGGTGTATAATAGAAAAATGCTGTTATGAGATACATTTTAAGCATATTAATTGCACTTATAAAACATGGGGATTCTGGTGTTTGAATTTAATTCAGATTATTTTAATTTCTGCAACTGAATACCACAGACAACCAAAGCTAACTTTAGCTTGACTATGTCTACCATTTAGAAGGTTAATACCTTTCAAATCAATCACACTTTCATAGATGAAAACATTTGTAGTTCTAAGCTGTATTTTCTTCTATGTTTAAAATACAGAAAGTATTAGTGCAGAAAAAAAGAAAATTTGAACTTGAAAGAACTAATTAGTTCAGGGGCAGAAAGGCCACTCATAGGTTCACAGCTTAACTACACATCCTCCACATTCAACATGATCTTTTTTTTTTTTTTCCTTAATTTAAAACGATACCTCTAAAGAATGAAAGATATCTCAGACTAAGAGTTGATGGACAAGCTGAGATAGGCATACAAAAAAAAATACTCCTAATCAGAAAAACCAAAAACAAAACAAAACAAACTTGCAAAAGAACTTTTTACTTCTGACCTAACTCAAATACTCATCTCCTACAGAAATGTCATTAATCAATCACCAAAAAAACCACTACAAGAAAAAACAAAAGAAACTTTAAGAAAAAACTTCACCAACAAATGTGGCCCTGATTCTAAAAGTACTGCAGCCATAAAGTTGTACAAGAGAATAGGTAGGACATTGTCAGAAGGCTTTGCTTCCACACATATCATTTTAAGCCCTGCTTCCTAGCTGTCTCTAGCAATTACTGAAGTTGCACTGCAATCTGTTATAATAAAGAAGAAATGCAGTGGGTATTGCCTTGGTAAGGCAAGAGGAGTCATCTGGAACACACTTTTCACAGGGGAGAAGAAGAGTAAGTATAAATGAGAAGAGAGCTTAAGGTCTTGAGGTTTATTAGTAACATTAGCAGTAGCAAGGGAAAGTCAAGAATTTACATTTTGAGGCAAGAATTTTTAACTTAGAGGCCTAATTTTAGATATTGGGATCCTCCTAAGTGTCCCTGTTTGTAAAGTTAATTGCTATTTTTGATCGTTCATAAAGCCTGAAAAAGAAGCTGGCCAGAAAACCAAAGGAGAACTATACTTGTGATTAATAACAAATGTCATACTTTGTAGTCTATCACTTCTATTAACACATGGAGATAACAAAATGTTTCTGTATTTTACTATGTGAATTTGAGAAAATTTTGCGAAGCACTCTCAGAATGTGCGATCAGCACTTACAGTCAGTAATAGGTCTTGTCAAAATATTTTCACCAAATTTTATAATGAATTGCCACAGATGCAGGAGACATTCTGCCTGGGCCTCACTATCGGTTTTGTGTCATTTGGGATGTGAGACTTAAAGGTCACAGTATTTCATCCAGTTTCAGAAGAAGACATAGTTTCAATAGTTTATAGATATCACCCATATAGACAGATAAGAGTGTGTAACTGCTGTCTTCTCATCTATGATGTTATAATAATGCTAATCAGAAAATGACTGCTGAAATGGTTTTCTGACAAAAAAATATTTAAGAAATATTTTTGTAAAAAATACCCTATTTGTCATTGGGGATAGGGAAGATAAAACTGTCATCTTTTCTACCTGACTTAAACTTTCCTATGTCAGTTTGTTATCTTCTGCCAATTTTTAACCAGTGCTAGAACACTGATTAAACCAAACATCATAATATTTCATCCTAGGTAATCAACAAAACCTCTATACTTCCTGAAGGAACAACAGAGTTATATTATTTCCAAATAAATGTTTCTGAAACATTCATAGTGCTGAAAAGCTGGTGGTTGGGTTTTTTTTCTTTTTTTTTTTCTGTTGTACTCTGACTAGTGATAAGACAATTTTCCTCTTCTCCATCTTATGCCAAAAAACCACACTGAACATGGGTACTCCAATATTTGCAGCATGATAAAACATGCCAGTGCCCAAGCTGTCCCATCACATGAATTTGCACAATTTCATTGCTTGACTCTGCAAATGGAGCAACTCTCTCTGGAGCTCTTACGCTCTACAATAAAACAATCTGAATTCAATTTAAGGAAGTAGCATGCTGAGGTGTACAAGAGCTGAGCTTAGTATTTGCTAAACTTAAATGTCTTCCTAAAACGCAGGAAAAAAACAGCAAAAAATCTGTTTTTCCTTGGTCACCCTTTTAAACCTGTCAGACAACTTGCTATGTTTTCTTCAGAAATTCATGGAAGCTAAACAGAAATAAAGAGGGGTTAGCACAACATCAGTCTTGTGAAATCAAGTCCCTTGACCCTTAACTTCCTGAGTAACAGTAAACAGATCATTTCAAAGATGTAAGCCATTTTTTCTCCACTGTAGCAAATGAAAAACTTCCTTAAACCTGCAGCCCAAGAAGACTGTCAACAGACTCACCGACTACTTATTTCCAACCTTTTCTCTTTCTAGAAGATGGAGTATTACAGTAAGGTTGAGTTACCTGCACTTCACACAGTCCAAGTGTTAATCACTGTTCGCATCATGACTCAGGTGGCAATCTTGGGTTCCAGGGGAATTATAATTCAGTACAAAAGCAAAAAATAAAACACAGAAAATAATAATAGTGAGATTACACAGAACTTCCTCAAATTTCAGTGTTCTTTGAATATACCAGCAGTGCAATAATAAGAAAAAAAAAGACAAAAATCTCTGTGAAGCTCCCAAACTTTTCCATTTAAATGTTAATGCTTTGGCATACCAAGATCCAGAAAAGGATTTTATTTTGATAGTGCAGCAAATATTTAATATGCACCAATCCTTCAGTGTTTTACAGTCATACAAATACATCATTTTAAATGAAACTAAAGCACATTCAGTAGAGTGCAGAGATAAGATACAAAGCTACATTTGTATCTCTTCAGAGCTTGAGAATATTTCAACTGAAATTTTAAATCCAACCGCATTGCCTTACTATGAAATGGCAATACAAACCATCACAAAAGACAAGACAGAAAAACTTTGAAAAATATTTGAACTGTGTAAGTCGAAGGAGGAAAAAAAGTACTAAAAGGAACAACCCCCCCTGGGGTTTCTCCTTTTTTTTTTTTTTTTTTCTCTACTGTGATTTAATGAATTCTAATGCAATTACATGTTGGTGTAAAGCACTCAAAGGATTTCACCCATTTGCTTCAGATACAATTCTAAATTTGGATTTGAAATTCATAATAATGCATAATTAGAAACAAACCTCCTTTGTTTTGCTTGATACTTTTCACACAATCAATGGGCAGAGAAGAAACGGACTCTGATCATCTTCCTAAAGACACATCATCACCCTGGAGAGCAGCTGGTCCTTCACAAAAGCAAATATGTATGCATCCATGAATGTAGGTATGTTTGTGTATGCTTTAGACATCTGTAGATTCATATGGAGTGGTATATTATTTCCAATGAATATTCTGATTTTATTAATTCTATTTGTTTCCTCTCTGTGAAGTTTACTGCTAGAAAATTCTGCCATATCTTGGTAGGCTGCAGATAAATTTTTAATCTGACAACAGCTGCATAGCCTTAAAAGGATAAATTTACATACTGAAACAAACTAGAAGAGATAGAAGGAATATATTCAGTGTCTTTCACATTACTGGAAATGTCTGCTGTATGTCTTAGTATCCATATTTATTGCCTTTTGTGATACATTAGCCATAATTATTACACATTATCTACCTAGTCCTGCATTAACTGAATGAATTCTTTTGCTTTTAGTTGTAGCAGATTTGTAATTTTGATTATGATATGGTCCATTAGAAAGGAAAGAGCAGCTGTCAAGAGAGTGCACTAAATTTAAAAAGTTACGTGAGTAGAAGAAAAACACAAGTTTACTTGGAACGTCCCTAAAAGAAGTAGCAGGAATAAGCCTCAATGTCTTGAGCCAAGGCCCACAGAGGTAGAGAAGGAAGATTAGGGGATAATGAAAAGTAAAAGCAGAGGAAAAAGAACAGCTCACAATTTGCAGTTTTAATACAGTTAATTTGGAATGCTTAAAAACAGCTCAGGTAACCTGCTGAATGCTTCTCTGCTATCTGACAGAAGCACATAGATGGACAGCAGCACAAGCAACTTCAGGAATCTGACGCTGAAAACAGTCCTCACATCTACCTGCATCTTCTCACACTGCCCCTGTAGTGGAAAGTGCTTAATTAATTAAGCAGAAGTATCCTGCGGTCTAAGTCCAATGCTGAAACAGGTGAGGGGGTAACTGAGAGCATGTTCCCTTTTCCTACTTGCAGGATTGTCCTGGGCACACAGATATAAGGGCTCTCCCCGTTTATGAGATGGTTCTCTCTCCCGTTTCTTCAATTCTGTTTCCATTGATGCAGTAGCCCTGTAACTTCAATGATTTTCCTACCGGTTATTCTTACAGATTGCCAACAAATGTTTCTTGCTCTTTCTCTGAGGTTCGTTTTCCCTTAGTCCTTGCAGTAGTATGCCATGGGGCCAAATCAATGTAAACAAAACACTGGGCTTTTTTTAGAAGGGAGAGTCAAGGACCAGAACAAAAATATTTTTGCTATTAAAAGCACTTCCAGGGTTGTTAGAATATTTTTTATTGTAACAGGAAAAAATACCTGCTACCCTTTGTCAACTATAAAACAAAAAAAGAACTTCACAAAAATTCCTCATTAAACCAATACTGGAGTTAGCACTTAGAGTGCTTCATCCGAGCCACCTCTCTTATCTGTCCTGGAGCAGATATTGCCAAATTTCTTCATTTTCTTCTTTGATTACATTTGGCTTAGACAAACAACATCTTACTGTGCCGGCAATCCTGCTTTCATGCAACATCATTGGAAAACATTGACTTGTGAAGGTAATACTTTGGCCAGTAATGGTGAGATGAATTGTTTATCATCGAGATGGAAAAATATTCCTTTTCTCTCTGCAAATATACTACAAGGTGAGAAGCGCTTCATGCCTTCTCCACAAAGAACAAATCAGCTTTAGCATCAGGTCATGAGGTAGCAAACTAAAAAGTTACTTTAATTAAAATGTTTTAATATATAGGACTACTCAATAATAATCTCAACCTACTGATAAATTAAGCATGTTAAATTATGAACTGCAAACTTAAATCTTCACTGTTGTCAGCAATTGCCTTCAATATTACCATCTTGCCATCCAGAGAGCTAATTTATGCATTAGTGTTGAGCATAAAACCTTTTTTTGTCAGGTAGAATCAAAAAGCTCAGCATTGTGTACAGTTTTGGTATTACAGCTTCATTTTGCTTTGTACAATTTCTATGTTTTATTTTATTTTCCTGTAGGAATGGTTGCTGGAGGCATAGATTTTGATTAATAACATAACTCAGTTAAGCATTCTCTTTGAAAAGAATTAACTATGTAGGCAGGGTACAACAAAGCATATTTCAACAAGAATATTTTACAAGGCAAATTACAAAGAGGACCATAATTACTAATTTTGAGCAGTGTTTTTCAGGATTTCCTCTAGGTAGGGAGAAATCTGTTGGGAAAGTTGCTGTGGCATATATTTATGAAATGATAAGTCTACTCCTTTAAAAGAACAGTACATCACCAAGTTTATAGACCACGCAGCATATACCTGAGGCCTCAAATCTAAAAATACTTTGCAATATTAAGGCCTCTCAGGACTTTGTTTTTCTTTCTATATACAAATGATTTCTACTAGCATGAGTGAGGCACTGTCTCAGAATTACATAAAATCCATACATGATGGTCTTTTTAAAAATTTTTATTTGGTATTAGTATTTAAGAGACATTGAAGCATAAAGCAATAATGGCTGCGTGTTCAGTCTCAGTAACTGTAAAATAAAATATAATCAATAATAAATCAGAAGTTACAGAAGAGGTACATTTACATACTTGTTAAGTCCAGATATGATTGTGGACCTTAACTTACGGGTAAGGTTATTTTATTATAAAGCATAGTAATAAAAATACCAGAATAGATAACAAAAAGGTTTTGCAATTTCATACAATATAAAGTTTTCTATGTAGAAAATCTGCTTCATAAAGAGTAAAGAGCACAGTTAAACCTGGTACCTTAATGGGGTATTCTTCTCTTCGTGCATCACATGGAAATGCTCATCAGAATTTAATTAAAGGGTTATAACTTCTTCTTTAAACCAGTTCAAGACTGGGTGCAATTCAACAATATGGTGAAGCTTATGAATCATGTAAGAAGGTTTAATTCCAACCTTGCAAAATGTGGACAAATTCTTAAAAGTAAAACAAGAGTTTCCCTGAATCAGACCTATTTTCACAGAGCTTTAATTAAGGCTTTTTTTTGAGGAAGAGATCAACAAGAAGGGCTCAGAGAATTTATTAACCTCTTCTCCCTACAGATGGAACTGAAAGTATAGTAAAACTGGCTAAGAACAGCAAATGAACTGAAAAGCTCAGTGGGGTTTTAACATAAAGACTGTGACCTCTATGCTTCTGGACTGTTAATGCTTGAGGTTACCTCCTCCACTGTTCTGTGGTCCGATGAAAGCCCCAGGAGATCCAGCTCATTGTCCTATCACATGAACCTCACAAAATCTTCCCTCAAAAAGGGGCACCAGTTGAACAAAGGAGCCAAGAACTGACATGGGTAATACTTAATAAGAAAACACCTGCATGATGTCCCAAAACTAGAAATCTTTTATGGTGGGAAAAGAATCATACAGCTCCTGTGACATCAGGGAAGAGAATGCTGACATGTCTTTTTTAGTAAGTTATGGCTTCAGCACAAGTTGGACAGTTGTTAGTGTGGTTCTGGATGTATTTTTTAAGCAGAGGAGAATGGATAAATGCTATTAAATAACTTAAGCATAATTTGTCATTTGCTTGCTTCTAAGATGTTCAGATTTAAGAAGTTTATGATAGGACTAATACACAGCTAAGTGCCTGTGAGTATGCAGGAATAACCGCATACTGAAGGTATACTACATGCTGTTTAACTTCAGACTTTTCTCTCTCTCCCTTTCTCACCACTTTTGTAACATTTTTACCAGTCTAGTCTTCATTCTCTTTCCAGCTGTATTCTGTTTTACTTCCTCTTGCTACAACCCTTGCCCTACTTTCTGAGCTCCTGTGCTCTCCCTGCATTTCATGACTTCTTCGCCCACCCACACTTACTGTTTGCAAAGCATCTCAAAAACACCTTTCCATCCCTCTACTAAATTAGCAGATCAATAGCAACCTGTCCCCCACTGATTTTATAACAGTTTCTCTGCCAAAAAAGATGACTCCAAGACAGCTAGAGAAACTGAATATGGAGAAACAAACCTGAAAAATTAAGAATCTGAGAAACCAGGGAATTCCTCAGCTTTAATTTTAAGGCATCTGAAAATACAAAAAAAAATCCATAGAAATGTATATTAAAACAAAGGATCAGAGAACAGCTAAGCCTCTCTGATCTAATTGTAACTGATAACCTATATGAACTGAGAAACCAAACACTCCTAGATATATCTTCTGCAAGTTAATATGCAGAAGTATAATCTCCTAACAGAAGTGTCTTGTATCTGCTATATTGAAATAACACACTGCCATGAACAGGACATACATCTTTACTCCTGAGTTAGATCAAACACCACTCAGTTTACCGATCTGGGAATAAAAGGAGATCTTGAACATGAAGAGTGGTATCTGATTCCAGCCCTGCAAAACTGCCCCCTGTGAAACTGATTTTGAAGAAACACATTCATATAGTTAGTACAGTAATAGTCAAGTAGACTTATCTCCTCTTTTCAGCTAAGGAAAGTAGACACAATAGCTCCGGTAACCTTTATTCTTGTTGAGTCATATTTACACTTCATCACAACTGATGCCAGGGTACAATTCTAGATTACTCAAAAGAATCACATTAACATTTGGTTCTGGGAAAACTCTTTACACTAAACAGAACCTTTTCCCAGCCAGAACAACACAAAGGAGCCAAGGTATAAATAAAAACCTGCCTCAGCACAGCACTTTCTAAGGCAGGTTCCTTCCCTGTGCAAAAACTATTTATGAAACTGTGCCTGTACCTGTGGGAAGACAGCTAACTTCACTACTTCTATTTTCTCAGTATAGAAGTGTGGAATAAACAGACAAGAATTCATCCTGATGATACTGCCTGCAGGAAAAATGTCATATAACTTTTTTGTATGTCAAAAGACTATAGTTGTATTTTAAGGTGAAATCTTCTAGTGTTTTCTAGGAATGTTTAATATCTGAATACATTTGAAATGTTGGTCATGAAACTGATAGTAATTTTTACAGTACAAAAATAAATAATATGCTATGCTTAATTATAGTGTTTACTGATACAGTTTCCCCAGATCACCTTTTCTTCCTCATTCCAATTAGCATGCTTAAAAACACACTGACAGCAAAAAAAGCTAATGACTATAAATCACTGTTACAGCTGCAAATGAATTCCTTATTACGACAGATGTTTTAGAAATGCCAAAAGAAGATCAAGGTCAGGAAAAAAAAGTTAACATTCATACAGGCAGGAACTGAAAAGATAAGTGACAGAGATTAGATGGTATTTTGAAGTAGCTAAAAATAAGGGCTTAAATGGTCATTGGTAATACTTTCTACATGTTCTATGACTTATTGGCAGCAGTGCTTTCAAGATTAGTACTTTTCAGTAAGTAATCACTTTTAGGGTGTGGGATAGCTGTTTAATCAAATTACTCTGTGTTTCCTTTAAACGGTAATTGGTCAGATTTACCTCTAATGAGATTCCTTTGACTTCTGGCAAACTACACCAGAGATGAATTATTGTATTGATCATTGTACTTATGACATTAGGACAGTACTCTACTGTTCTGCTCCATAAAGTCTTTCTTGGTTTTCTTTAGGTAAAAAACCAAACAAGTACAGCTGTAAACTAATATAACTATACTGGTAACATTTAAAGTTATACATCAGTTACTATAATCTGTCTTTGGAAAAGTTGACAGTAAGAACCAGATTAAAAAAGAAAGAAGAGGGAGTCTCAGTTTCCAGCTCGGCTTCCGGCTTCCCAAAGGCTTATAGCCAATGCATAAACAGATTTTCAAATACCTATATCCAAATTTGTTACTGCTCCCATTTTAACAGCTACAGTGTGAAAAAGCATGTGGTCTCCTCAAAGTTGAACTACTTTTCCTCACAGATTAAGTCCCTTGATAATCTCCGAAGACTGAAGCTCTTAGTTACCTATTTGTCCTTTACCAAAACTAAGTCAAGTCCTTAAGTTTGTTATATTTCTTCTACCTAGTCCTTTCTCTTTACAATTCTTTTCTTTGTTACTATTATTTCAGTTTTAAATTAAAAGTTTTTATATCACAACTGTCCATCTTATGAACTGAATATTTCATTTTGTAGATGTTTTCATTTTGCCTGGTTGGGAGTGTTGCACGCTCAGGAAGTTAACTGCAACCATCTTCTTTTCTAAAAGACACTTAAAAAGTATGCAGGGTATCTTCGTACCCTGTAGAGGAGGAAATCTATGCTATTAGGGTTCCCAACTTGGTGAAATAAAAATTTCACAGAGAATTTTATTGACCTGTAAGTCCTTGCCATAACTTTTTCCCCAATATTTTTTGTTCAACGTTCACATGGTCCGATCTATCTGGATGTGAACCCTTCAAATCTTTTTCTTTAAGCAGAGAAATCTAGCTTCTAGATCATTTAGCAGCCTATCCTGTATTCCTCTGAAAAGGTTGCTCAAGTATTGTAAAACACTTTCCTCACCATAATCATCAGTAATGAACACAAACTATTGTTGATTTAAACTGAAAAGCTCTTCTGTGCACGTGGCCAATAATTCTATCACCTTGCACTATCAACGCTTTGAGTCTTACCATTAACAGTGCTGCAGTTAAATTGTATTGTGATGAGCACTAGATAAAAAAACATTTCATATTACATGCAATTTGTTGTGTTTAG
This sequence comes from Burhinus bistriatus, assembly GCA_013397275.1. NCBI lineage: Eukaryota > Metazoa > Chordata > Aves > Charadriiformes > Burhinidae > Burhinus > Burhinus bistriatus. The sequence continues at coordinate 110,148 of VYXH01007537.1, forward strand.
TACACTGTGGGTGCTTTGGGCTAAAATTCTGCCTCAGTGAACAGAATAAAACCAACAGAGCTATGAAAATTGTGACACAGTTCAAATGCCCATCTGTGACCCGTTATTACTCCTGCTGCATTCCTGCAGCAAGATACAAAAACATTAATACAGGCTCTATTCCACCACCATAGGCAATAGGGATTAGAAATACTAACTACACATTACAAAAGAAAGAAAAGGTGTCTACCTTTACATAAACATATCTCAGTTTCTGTTCACAACATGCTGAAGAACACCAGCCTCCCTAGCAGAGTTTCCAGAGGAGACTTACCTGCCCGCTCTTCACTTTTTTTTTTTTTTGCCTTTTTATTCTTTTGAAAATTCATATATTAGCTATGAAAATGTATAACATCATGGGCTGCTTTTTTATTCCACGCTCTTCTCAAAGTGGCACTGAACAAAAACCAACCAGGGAAGCTTCTCCTCTTATCCTAGTGTTTGAAAAAATCGGTACTGAAAAGCACGTTTGCAGATTGGTTGGGATCACACACCAATTCCTGATATTTGCCTCTTGTACATTAATTCCTTGCTTAATACTGATCTGTCACAATCATGTTAACAGACTTTAAACACTAGCCTGTCTTAAGGATGACACAAGTTTCAATCTCATGAAGTAAAGGATTCCTTTCTTAAGTACAAATTTGGAAAAAGTTTTGAAAGAAATGAGAAACAATCAGAATATTTATGTTTTAGAAAGTGTTTTTTTCTTAGTTGATCCATGATTTTAGATAATTTGTATGCTGATAGCTGAGATCTCCATTTCAGTGTCATATAGCCTTGGAAGCTTCCTGAGTCTGTTTCTCATACAGAGGATGAAAGCTCTTCCCTCTGCTTCATGTTTCTTTTTTTCCCCACAGTTGCCTTCCTCGTTCCTTTTTCCAAAAGGAAGACAAAGAGATCTTAATCAAATACGGCTATTACAACTTCTGTTTCCTTCCTCCTAGCAGTTTTTGCAGTTCAGTCTCTCCTAACCACCTTTTAATAAAATGAAACATACTAAGCACTTCAGTTTGCCACTTCTAAGAGTGAATGACACAGTTATTGCTTACTTGGTGGAATGACATCACTTCACATGTATTTTAAGAAAATTCACAATAACTAGTTCACCAGAAAGAGATCATACTCAATATTTGTAAATATAGATGACAGACTTAGCATTACAGTGCTCTGCTCACTAATTCTAGACACTCCTGCCATCAGAGAAACTACTCCAAATTGGAAACTTAGAAAAAGCTGATTACTCTCAAAACCTTTATTCCTCAATTAGATCCAACTGGTACCTGTTGGTAACAAGGAATTTGTAATTTATTCTCATTAATAAGGGTATGCAGTTGTTTAAAGGAAATGTTTAAAGGAAATGTTTGTCTTTACAAATTTCTAAAACAACTACTGGAAGCACATTTATCTATCCAATATCTGCTCTTTGTTCAGAATCACCAAGATTTTAATATTCTAAGGTGTGTAACAAGAAATAGGAAGAGAACACAAATTTCATGTTAGTTTACTCAAAATTTCATAACTAATTCTTTGAAGTGACTAGTGAAATTAAGCAAAATAGTTGATAAGACTTTTCCCCTACTTCTTGGGAACAATGTTAACCATAGAATCACAAATCCACAGAATAATTTTGAAAGAAAGGAGCCTTTGGAGGTCATCTAGTGCTCTCAAAGCAGGTCTAATCAGGTCAAGATGCTCAGGACCGTGTCCAATTTATTCTTGAACTACTCCAAGGCCAGAGATCTCATAGTCTCTCTGGGCAATCTGCTTCAGGATCTGATCACCCTCATGGATAAAACCCAACGAAGCAACCAAACAAAAATCTTTTTATAGCTCATGGGAATCAAAGCAGAAATCTAACTACATCAAGATTGCTATACTATTATTGTTATTCACCAATGCACTCATTTTGTCTAAGTGCAGAAGACAGAAATTTTTTAGAAGATAAAACAATTCAAGATTAAAATATCTAAAACTGTCTCCAAAATAATTCTGAAAGTTACATTCTAAAGGTAATCTAAAGTGAGGTATGCAGGTAACTATATGCAAAATTATCTCTTCTGCGTAACAGAATTACAAGTGTTTCCTCCTTCTCCAAAGATATCATCTAGATGTATTTTCACTTTATGGAAAGTAAGAAGCTTCAAGGAGGATGAGCAGTTGGCAATTCAAACACATTGAAGGGAAAATACCCTATTTTTGTGCTACCTGAAACATGACTAAGAAGTGGTGGTGTTAAGGCAAGAAAATCCCAGGTCCCAAGGCAAGTCTAAACTCTGCATGAAAAAGCAGAAACAAACCAAGACAAGCATATCCAAGTAAAAAGTGCCTTTTGCAGGAGCCCATAGTAGACCATCCTCCATTATGAGCAAGAACTGAATACCTGCTAATTCCCAGAATTAGCACCTTCCTCACAAATTTATAAGAAAGACACAAATTGTATATATCTTTATGTAGTGCAAGTGGGATTTCAGAGACCCAGATAGAAAAGATTCAGGGTGCGTCTAAAATGAGTGACAGTGACTGGATTTATAGGGACAGAAGGTGGGTTTGAGTCACCATAGGTGTTACAATATTAGGGGGCTTACCACTAAGCTTGGACAGCTCAACAGTCCAAGTAAGTTCATATTATAGGAAAAGAAATATCCTTCCTGAGGGATAAAGCCATATTCCTTGTGTTTCTCTATTAACATTTTTGATACCTCTGCCACCTACCAGTGATTACAAGACAGAGTCAGTGATTTTGATTTTTTGAGGGGGATTTCTCACTTCTTCACTATTATCTAATGTACTTTCAAAGTCAGTGCAATGGTGAAGCACTATTGATGAATTGTCAGTACTGACAGAATAGTCAAACTGAGAAAACTGTTGTGTTTCCCTTAAATAAAGTATATAGATCATCCATATATCAACAGAAGATATACACAAATATATGTGAGTATACTTACATATATACATGAAAATGAAGATCAGATAAGACCAGTCTTGACAGAAGTCTACAACTCCTCTTTACATATTTCTTTGCTGATAAATTTGATATATTTATAAATCTGTTCTTAGGCCATAAGGTCTTATGCTGTGCCAGGTCTCCAATACCACATTTTTAAAATATTTTCAGGTTATAAATTTGAACACGTTACTCTATTACATGCTGCAGCTTATCTGAATTCTTTTTGAATTTCTAAAACTATCTTACCACTTCCCAGCACTTTATTAGTCAAAGGTTGTGTACGTTGCTGATATGCTAGTGTATAAACAATAGTAGGGCTAGTTCCGCTCCCTTTAGGGGCTTAGAGACTATGGTCCCTAACCATTTCTAAGTACTTTTCCTCCCAAAAGAGACAGCAGTGCTAAAATTGCACCGACTTTCTTCTAGAGAGGAAAAATATTCACAGATAACTCTTTCATAAAATGTCAACTCACCTGAAACAAACACTTCTCAGAATAAGGCTGGAGTAAGTAATTCCTTTAAAAAATACAATTTGAACCTCTAGAACAGTACTTTTAAAACTCACCAATGTATTTTTTTAGACTAAAAAAATAGAATAAAGCAGAAAATGACATTTTAAAAGCAGACCCTTCAGCTCATAAAATTTTTGACATTGTGACATTTAGTCCTGACAAGAGTGGGCAAAATTTGAGAGTATTGTGTACATACTTAAAGGATTAGAAAATAAGTTTTTGTTAACTGTATTGGCTGGTGACTGAAAATACTTGGATCTGTGACAAAACTGCATCTCAAAGAGACAACAAGATATTGAGTATTCATGTTTTGTTAACACAGAAGGCAAAATTTATGACATTTAACAAAGAAATATCACATCTGAAATAAAAAACAACAGCAGTTTAGATGTTACTACCAACATAAATGAGACCATTGATAGGAAAACCCATCACCAGTGAAAACAAAAGAGAAACTTACAAGGTTGAAACTGCTCATTGTCACACTTGTGGTGATAGTCTTCCACTGCTTCCCTCCTCCAAACTGTTTATCTTCATATCAACCTGATAAAAAAAGAAAAAAAATCAAAAACTCAAACCCAAACCTAAACAAAATGAAATGAAATTAAGCAAAGATATTAAAATCTTTAGGTAGAATAACTTGAGTAACTGGGTAAGAACTCTTTCAGTAGATCAATGTGATGGATCGCGTTCCTCTTTCATTATTTTTACATTTTGAGATTGAGTACATCGCACATCTTTGACCTTGAGCACTCATAAAAATGAAAAATAGCTCAGGGTGAACTGTTAGAGTTACATAATATGTCTCCTCAGTTTACCTCTGTTTATGAATTTTAGTAAATAACAGGGAAGCTTTAGAGCTCTTGTAGTCATAGATGGAAGATGAAAACTGTCATGCATTGGTATGTATTGTAAGGATAGATCATAGAATCATAGAATAATTTGGATTGGAAGGAACTTTTAAAGGTCATCTAGTCCAAACTCCATGCAGTGAGCAGGGACATCTTCAACTACATCAGGTTTCTCAGAGCCCTGTCCAACCTGACCTCGAATGTTTCCAGGGATGATGCATCTAC
>VYXH01007546.1:19507-41749 GCA_013397275.1 Burhinus bistriatus
TTACCCATATAGTGGACAAAGGGAAGGTACTGGATGTGTGGTGTTTTTTATTTTAGCAAAGCTTTTGGTACTGTCTCTCACAGTATCCTTCTGGACAAAATGCCCAGCACACGTTTGGACATGTACACAGTACGATGCATGAACAATTGGCTGAAGTGTCGGGCTCAAAGACTTGTAGTAAATGGGGTAACATCTGGCTGGTGACCAGTCACTACTAGTCATCCCTGGGGCTCAATTTTACTGCCAGTTCTCTTCAATGTTTTTATCAATGACCTGGACANACCTTTCTCTCTAACTGGGCCCTGTGACCCCCCCGGAACCCTGGGTGGAGGACCATGACTGTGGGAGTTGTATGCTCCCAGTCAAGTTCAAACTTGTAAAGGATTTGCTGCTGCGACTGAATGCACACAAGCCTGTGGGGCCCAACAGGATTCATCCCAGGGTACTGAAAGAGTTGACCAATGTTATTGCAAGACCTCTCTCAGCTATTTTTCTACAGTATTGGAAATCTAAAAACATCCCAACTAACTGGAAGCTAGCAAATGTTATTGCCATTTTCAAGAAGGGCAAGAAAGAAGACCCTGGTAATTATAGGCCTGTCAGTCTCACTTTGGTGCCTGGTAAAATTATGGAGAAGATTATTCTGGGAGTTATTGAAAAACACCTGAAAGANCACTTCAGTGCCTGGTAAAATTATGGAGAAGATTATTCTGGGACTTACTGAAAAAGACTTCAAAGAAAATGCAGTCATCAGTCAAAGCCAACATGGGAAAGTCCTGCCTTACTAACTTAATATCCTTTTATGACAAGGTTACCCATATAGTGGACAAAGGGAAGGTACTGGATGTGTGGTGTTTTTTATTTTAGCAAAGCTTTTGGTACTGTCTCTCACAGTATCCTTCTGGACAAAATGCCCAGCACACGTTTGGACATGTACACAGTACGATGCATGAACAATTGGCTGAAGTGTCGGGCTCAAAGACTTGTAGTAAATGGGGTAACATCTGGCTGGTGACCAGTCACTACTAGTCATCCCTGGGGCTCAATTTTACTGCCAGTTCTCTTCAATGTTTTTATCAATGACCTGGACACAGGAGCTGAGTGCACATTAAGCAAGTTTGCCGCCAGCGATACTAAGCTAGGAGGAGGTGTTAATGCCTTTGAGCGTAGAGAGATCTTGATAGATTAGAATGCTGGGAATCATTTTAACAAGGACAAATGCTGCTGTGATGGTGTAATCCTGGATGTATGTATAGATCTGGGGACTAGAGGCTGGAGTGCAGCCCTGCAGAAAGAGATTTAGGGGTTTTGGTTTATGCATAGGTCAATGTGAATCAACAATGTGCCCTGGAGGCCAAAAGGGCATTAAGGGGTGCATTAAGCACACTATAGCTAATCAGTCAAAAACAGTAATTGTCCCATGATATTCAGATTGGTGCAGCTTCAACTTGAGTGCTGGTTTCAGTTTTGGGCTCCACAATATAAGGATTTAAAAATACTAAAATTTGTTCAAAGGAGAGCAACAAACATGGCAAAAGGCCTAGAGGGCAAGATTTTGAGGAGCAGCTGAGGATACTAGGTATTTTTCAGCTAAAGAGGAGACTGAGGGTTAACTTCATTGCTGTCTACAATTTCTTCATGAGGGGGAGCAGAGATGGAGGTGCTGATATCTTTACTCTGTTGTCCAGTGATAGGATATGAGGGCTTAAAGCTGCATCAGAGGAAGCTCATGTTGGATATTAGGAAAAGATTATTTACTGAGCGGGTGGTCAAGCACTGGAACAAGCTTCCTAGGGAAGTGGTCATGGCCTTAAGCCTGTCAGTGTTCAAGAAGTGTTTGGACAATGCTCTTAGATAAATGGTTTAACTTTTTGGTTGCCCTGTGTGGAATCAAGAGTTGAACTCAACGATCCTTGTGGGTTCCTTACAACTCAGGTTATTCTGTGATTCTATGATAACTTAGGTGAAAGGGCTTTTCCCCTGTTGTCAGCTGGCTGTATTTCTGTAGGACTCATATGAGAAAGAAATCATCAGACTTTCCCATCTTCCTGCCCTCATGGTCTCTCAGGGGGATGATGTCGTGAGCCTGGTGTGTAGAGGTCTAATTTGATACTTGATTACTGCTGCCCTTCGCAACAGTACTGGTGCCCTGTGAATCTGGACCCTGGACCTTAGACCTCATTAGGCCTCCACAATCCCGTTTCTTCTGTGAGTGGAAATTCCAGAACTAGCATGCAACTTGCAGCACTAGATGGCCCTTATTGTCTTCCAGTCCTAGTCCTACAGGAAGATGTCCTACTCTATCGAAAGTGTTTCCTCTTAAGTCTTCATGGGGATCAGAGGAAAGCAGCTTCTGGATCCTGGTCAGCTACCTCCTGTTTGCTTGAGACAGCAGTTGCTGGCATGTGTCTGTGTTCACAGAAGTGTCCGTGAAAACAGTTCCAGAGTCTGCCTCCAAACAACCCTAACTGGCTGCTTTATCTGAGCTAGCAAAGGTGCATTTCCCCAGCAGGACAGTCCCTTCCCAGGTCCCAGTTCTGTGCTCACACAGACTAAGACAGGCCCTTTCATTTGACAAGACACCATGCCAGATGTTTCTTGCTTAAAAGCTGGCTGTGTCTGGTTAGGCTTACGCATGTGTATCCAAGATAAGTGCCAGGGAAAGACTTCTGATAATGGAGACTTTAACATAGGCCTTGATGAAACTCCCTTCCTGTTAAACTGGCATGAGGCAGAGAAAGAATACATAACAGTTAAGCAAAGAATGGAAGAAAGGGGCCCATCTGAGCATGTTTGACTTGGCATAAGCTTTATTTGCTCCATGGCAGAGAGTGGAATCACAGGATCGTAGAATCATAGAATGGCTGGGTTGGAAGGTATTTTTAAAGATCGTTTAGTCCAACCCCTCTGCCATGGGCAGGGACATCTTTCACTAGATCAGGTTGTTCAAACCACTTTCCAACCTGACCTTTAACACTTTCAATAACGGGGCATCCAAATTTCTCTGGGCAACCTGTTCCAGTGTCTCACCAGCTTCATAGTACAAAATTTCTTCTTTATATCTAATCTAAATCTAACTTCTTTTACTTTAAAATACTTACCCCTTGTCCTATCACAACAGACCCTGGTAAAAAGTCTCTCTCTGTCTTTTTTATAAGCCACTTTTACACTTTGAAAGGCCACAATAAAGTCTTCCTGGAGCCTTCTGTTCTCTAGGCTTAACAACCCCAGCACTCTCAGCCTTTCTTCACACAAGAGATCTTCCAGTACTCTGATAATTTTTTATGGTCCTCCTTTGGACTCGCTCTAACATGTCTTTATTGTACTGGGGGACACAGCTGGATGCAGTACTACAGGTGGGTTCTAACAACAGAAAGGTAGATGGGGAGAATTACCTCCCTCAACCTTCTGGCCACACTTCCTTTCAGGCAGCCCAGGATATGATTGGCTGCCTGGGCTGCAAGCACACATATTGTATGTCTGTGCTTCTGTCCTTCTGCAGGCGACCAGGTGAGCTCATGGTGGGAATATGGGAGAGTACATTCTTGGCAGCAGAAGAACATGTCCTGGAATTTCACTATGTCACCTCCAGACTGACAAGGCAAGGCAGGAGAGAGTGTTTGTAGATAACTCTGCTGACTCTTTTCTTCATAGTCAGTCGAGTGAGGAATTCCAGAGAAAGAGGCAAAGAGCTAGACAGACACAGAGACAGCTACATTTTTTCTAAAGCATTTTGTCTAGAGATGAGAAAAGCGAGAGGCCTTGGTCTCTAAATCATCTCAAGGGCCCACGTTCCAAGGAAGCAGCAGCTAAGAACAGCTCAAAGAATATAGTTAGCTGAGGAGAATGGAGCAAAGAGAGATTCAAGGAAGTATTTCTAAGGATTGTATATGCTTACTTTCTACTGGTTCCTTTGGCTGGGATTACTAAAACATGAGGTAGCTAGGGCATTCTGAAATCCTGAATCAGAATCCACTATGTAGGTAAAANGGTTCTAACAACAGAAAGGTAGATGGGGAGAATTACCTCCCTCAACCTTCTGGCCACACTTCCTTTCAGGCAGCCCAGGATATGATTGGCTGCCTGGGCTGCAAGCACACATATTGTATGTCTGTGCTTCTGTCCTTCTGCAGGCGACCAGGTGAGCTCATGGTGGGAATATGGGAGAGTACATTCTTGGCAGCAGAAGAACATGTCCTGGAATTTCACTATGTCACCTCCAGACTGACAAGGCAAGGCAGGAGAGAGTGTTTGTAGATAACTCTGCTGACTCTTTTCTTCATAGTCAGTCGAGTGAGGAATTCCAGAGAAAGAGGCAAAGAGCTAGACAGACACAGAGACAGCTACATTTTTTCTAAAGCATTTTGTCTAGAGATGAGAAAAGCGAGAGGCCTTGGTCTCTAAATCATCTCAAGGGCCCACGTTCCAAGGAAGCAGCAGCTAAGAACAGCTCAAAGAATATAGTTAGCTGAGGAGAATGGAGCAAAGAGAGATTCAAGGAAGTATTTCTAAGGATTGTATATGCTTACTTTCTACTGGTTCCTTTGGCTGGGATTACTAAAACATGAGGTAGCTAGGGCATTCTGAAATCCTGAATCAGAATCCACTATGTAGGTAAAAGAATGCCCCCAGGAAGAAAACTGTATTTTGTTTCAGCAAAGGTTAAAGCTCTTCCTCCTAGCATGCAAATGATTTTAAATGCCAAATTTTGTTTATTATAAACAAGGAAAAACTTCTTTATTTTACTTTCCTCACAGCCTTTAAAAATGTATGCTGTATCTGTATGCGCGAAAGTCAAGCTTATTACAAGCTCAGCCCAACAGAGAAAGAATTCACTAGTTAAGGCTATTAGTATAGGGGGATTCATAGAGGAACATACTGCTCACTGCTGTCTCCAGCTGCCACTATTAAATATTCTCTTGTCCTTGATATTTTCTTGTCAGAACATCTTAAGACTGCCTTCATTACTGGAAGCACTTCTTCCTCCATGCTATTGGTCAAATTCTACCCTAAGAAAAACCTGTGCAGCACATTTAGGTTGTGAGCGAGATGCTACTGAAGTCAGAGTAGCCCACACTTAACATTCTACCAGGACAGTTTTAAAGCATCGTCAACTTATTCCACAGTGTTGGTAAGCTGAGCAGAAGTAGTCTAATGCTACGATAGTTCTGAAAGAAGGCAGTTCATTGGAAAGGGCTATTCTAGAAATTAAGAGCAAATAAATTCCCCATGTAGGAAAACTTAGAGGGAAGTCAGCTCTGGGAACAGTTGTTAACTAAATTAATTGCTTATTTATAGAGGAGCAGAAGAAAAAATCTCAAGCCATCGGGTGGTTTGTGGTGTTAGAGTGCATAATGGATTCCCACATGAGCGGCATTAAGATGGAGCTAAAAGGTAGAGTACATATTGTAAATCAAATTGCACAGATGGTATAATTCCCCAGAAATAAACATCAGAAACACAGAGAAGCTAGTGTTGCACTTAAAATGAAATCTTAATATATGTAAATGCAGTTAAAGCACTGGAAGACCGTTAACTCTGCCTTATAGTGACACTATGAAGGAGAGAAGGGAAACGGGAAAAAAAAACACTAGATGAATGTGCTTTCAATTTCATTTGCAAAATCTAGAATATTAAATGTGTTTATCATAAACTTCTGGGCTTTCTCTTCCCCTACAGCAAGAGAGGAGATCAACAACTTCCTGCATTTCATTGCTGCTAGTTTACAGACCTGACCCTTTCCCTGCTTTGGGGAACAACTTATGAGATCTACAGGTCTTATGCAGGGGAATAACTCTTCTCTCTAGTGCTGAGTCCTAATACTTGGCTCATGGGCATTCAGCACAAAGATTTCTAGACTTAGTGACGGTACTTTTAAGTCATGTGATTTGCAAAAAGCACAAGAAATTATAGTCAAACAGCTACTGGTCTTCCTGAAAGACTGAAAAGTATGGTACCGGGGGCAAGGAAATAGCCTGGGAATGTGAGTATGCCATAATGAGGGCAGGATCACAATCAGTTATCTGCAGCTTTGTAGCACAAGGCTACTGTTTGAGATTTTCTGGAGTCAAGTAGCTGAAGGTCTGAAATGAAGGACCAGCATCAGCTAGGCAGTCTGTTAATGGCCAAGTTGTTTGTTTGAAGGACAGTGATTCGTGATATCCATCTGAATCAGTGGAGTGAAAGTGCCCCAGATTTTGCTTAAACTGATCAAAACTATAAAAAGTGGACAGCAGAAGTAGCCAGATGAAAAAATAAATTTTGGTGCCAAGGAGAAGGGGAAGGATAGACATCTTGCTAAATGCTGCGAGTGCTTGGTTATCTGTGGTTGTTGCTTTAGCGATTTCAAGCATTTTGTTTCATAACTGCCAGCTAACCAAGCTTCCTCACACCCTTGCTTGTGAAGAAGAATCAGCCTTCTAGTACAGAGAAGTTATGACTATACAGATTATGTAATCTCGCAAGACATTTCAGATACAAAGAGCAGATGCAATGGCAGAATGAAGTCCACAAATGGACTTCTACCCATGAGCCCTCCAGTGAGATTATATATGGAAAGTGGGAGATTTTTGTGAGGGATTAGAAAAATGGCTTGCTTTTCAGCACACCACCTCCTGCAACTCCACTGCCCCTTAATGAAAAAAGTCTTAGAAGGCTAGCAGTATCCAGTGCACTCCAGGACTTTCCGTTCCCTAGGTAATGATTCAGACAGTACCACCTCTCCTTGGATGCATCCAGCTGCCACCTTTCTAGTTCCAATACTCTCAAACAGAGTGAGACCTGTCCTTGGGAGACCACCTGCAAAAAACAGAGATGCTGGTAAAAGCCAAGCAGTGGCTACACTCAGCAGCTTGTGCACCTCCTGGTCAGCTGACTCAGCACTCCAGCATTTGGAACGGGTTATGAGAACAGAGGCCCAAGCCATTGGATCTTTAGAGTCACAGAGGCATTTTTATTGCCACCATGAAACCTAAGGGAATTTCCGCCAAGTAAATTCAGTCTGTATCTGATTTTAATCACAGCTATCACATTCAGTTTTCATTTGTGCCAAAGCTACTTCTTCCTTCCTTGCCAAAACAGCCAGATCATATAGGTTCACTTCCTGCCATGATCTGAGGTGTTTTAGACACTTGTCACCTAGCAAAGCACCCCCATGTGCCAGGATTTGTTCATGAGGAGCAAGGAAAAGCACTGAGAGGTCTCAGATTCCCACCTGGAACTTGTGATCCAGCACTTGTTCCAGTGCCTCATCCAACAGCAGGCCTTGGAGATACCTTCAAGAGAAGGTGATAGTTTGTGCCTTTAGAAAGATGGGAGCAGCGAAATGTCCCCTAGAGGTAAGATTTCAAGACACACATGCTTGCAACTGCTTCCTGATGTGGGTGTCTTCTGAGTCAGGAGGCTGGCTGTCATGTATGCCCTGCTCTCTGAAGCACACAATGTATCTGCATAGCCTTCAAGCAATTTTGGGTGCCAGGACCTGACCACTTCAATATCTTGCCTCTAAATGCCTTGAAGTTGGTCTTTATATTTCTGAACTGTGGTTGTCACCTGCAGTTGGGGTTAATAGCACTCCATCTTTTGGGGAGGACTAAGTTCATTTGTGCAAGGAAGAAAATGTGGTAGAAAAGATCAGGTAAAGCTCCCTAAATTAAACACAAAGCAAGTACAAGACCTATGACTTCAAAAATCAGAGAAGTATAGGTCAGGATTTGAGCAGCAGTCTCACGTGGAAATGCAATATGCACAACTGATGAAAGGTGTTGGCACCATTTGTTAAAAAATACTGCTGTCTTATTTTATTCATCTCAGCAGTCAAAAGAACTAATCACAATCAAAGCTGAGTTTTTAAAAAAAAAGGAAACTCCAGTTGACAGCTGCCTCCTTCAAGACTAGGCCCTTCTTTGAATGCTAAATATGAGGACTTTTCATGTGCATTCATTGAACTTATCAAAAGTCTACATGAAGGGAACAGAATATCATGATTAGCTATTGAATATTCTGAAACAGGAGTGAGGGTAAATTGTGTGTGATCTGAAATGGGTTTTTGACGTTTTGAGCCTCTAATTTTGTTTTCATTTAACATATTAGAAATACAATTTGTCCTGCAAGCTGTGGTTTCAGTAATATCAATTAGTCAGACTCAGGGCATGTGTGATTATTGAGATGAGCGTAACTTTTAGAAGATGGGAAGGTTTTTGTCTGCTTCTTGCACCTATTCTGTGATATAATTATCTCTCTACAAGAGTATCTTTCACTATTAGTGCTATTTATTAGTATTTTTTCAGACTTAAGCAGAGAAAGTGCATGTAGATAGAGTCACAGCCACAGGTACAAGTCAATTTAAGCAAAAATAGAAAATTAATTTTCATCTTAGTGCCTCAACACAGTAAAATTAATGGTGTATTAGACATCACATGGATAATTAAGATCTCTTCTTGAGAAAAAGAATTTGGCTATTACCAAGGTGACAATTCCATCAGCAGTTGGAATTTGCACCTGAGCCATGATGGAAAACCTTCCTACTTCTGCAGTCGTGGAAGACTACTGTCAACCTTGGATCACTCAGAAAAATGGTCACTGCTGAAAAAGGAGGAGGAGAATTGTCTTCCTATTGTGCTATATGCTTTGGAGGAGGAAGGGGAATCAGACAGATTTTGGTTATACACACCCTTCCTCAGCTCTGAAGCAGAATCAGTAAGATTGGAAGCAGTGCCATAAGCTGTATTCATAAACAAGAAGTGGAAACTTTTTGCAAAAGTGTCCCTGGAATTCATCTCACACAAGCTGTTCAAAATACAGGTCTGGTAGAAAAAAACCCCGAAGTTAACTGGCCACAAAAGTATGCAGGCTCCATAGTGGTACAGGTGTCATGTCACAATCTTTTTATTCATTACCACTTTTATTGAAACTCACAGCATTTGACAGACCTTTCTATAAGGACTGGCTCTTGAACTTCTGTTTTAGCTAAAGTCCCTAGCATGGACAATGGAGTGCTCTGTTGGGATCTTGCACTAGAAAGACCAAAATCTGATGAAGCATGTTAAGTCTTGTTTCTATAAGTTTTGTTCCCTCAGGACACAAACAGGGTCTCAAAGCCTATAGAAGCAGAGCACTTTTGCTAGTAAATATGTACATGTGTCCTGTCATCCAGCAACCTTTCTCAGATAGATGGTATCTATTTCAATGACAGTAGAATTTCTTCTGTCCCACATAGTACTAAGCAGCTCCATCTGTTTGTTCTTACTGTTGCATTGGGTGGAGGTGACCACTGCTTCCAGAGGTCTCTGTGTCTTCCCTCAGTGGCAATAACTTGATTCTCTAGGAACACCCTCATCACAGTGACTACAAAGACTGAATTAGCAACATAACTGCTTCTTGGGAGAAAAAGAAATTGATTTAGTCAGCAAATCAGCATCCAGAAAGGCTGGCTTCCCACCCAACCCAGGCCTCAACCCCAGTTCTGTGCACAACCAGTTCCTTTAGCAGAAGGTCACAAATGATAGCCGCCTTTTGTCCTTCTTGACCTGGAATTAATCTTGGCTATATTTATTGTAAAGAGTCTTGAGACACTGCTCTGGATGCCATATAACAGGAGAAAATAGTACCAAGAGTCACAAGGTTTGTTTGCCCAAAAAGAGGATGATAGGAATTCCACTGAGGGCAGGGCTTTTCTTTTTGGTTTAAGGTCCTCTGAGTAAGCCTGGCAAGCTACCTCAGAAGCAGGCAGCATCTGCCCACAGACTGCTACTTTCCCTCTCTGTTAATGAGTAACTGACTTTCCCATCTGATTTTGCTCTAATTAGTGCCAGGACTCTCAACTCCAGCAAGCATTCACATTTCCCAACTACTGGCTTGCATGATTTTAGGGAGCATCAGTTGAATGCCCATGTGTTTTGTGGTTGCTGTCCTCAGGCACAAATTGCATTAATGCAGATTTAAAGGAAATGTGATGTGTCATGAAAATTTCAAATATGCTGGGCCTGGGCTATATCACAGATGTTCCTCTGAGATCCTCTCCGGAAAGAGAAGAGGAGCCTAAATTTGGACTCTGTCTTGGAAGTTAAGACCTGGAATTAAAGTCATCTTTACCTTCTCTCCACCAGGCCTGGCAGACCCACAAAACTGGTAGTGCTTTCTCACATTCTTTTCCACATTCATATGGACTTGCAGCCAGCAGCAGGAGAGCTGACAATGAGCAAATAATTAACTAAAAGACAGCAAATGAAAATTTACCAGTCTCCTGTGAAATTTGATTGCTGAATATTGATAAAAGATGTGCACTAGGCCACTTCAGAGTCTGACTGCGCTTCGGCTGCATGAGTTATTTCCTCCCGTCACATGTAACTTAGGGAAGGTTTAGATTTTTAATAAATTCCTATTGTTATATTTAAATCTTTATAAATTAATAACCCTCTCCTCTGAGAGAATCCCAGTCAGGATTGGAAGTCTAATTTGAGAAAATAAATCCATAATTTTTATACATGTATTTTTTTAAATTTTCAATAAAAGTGGGAATTTTGATGAAGCAATTTCTCAGAGGAGAAAAAAGCATTTTTGACAATCCACTGGGAGAGGAGAGCGCAGGAAGGAGCTGACATGAAACGTTTCACCTAATTATTGTCTTTACTTAGCATATGGCCAGTCACATCCAATGCACCTGATTTCAGAGACATTTGAAAGACTCAGCAAACATCAGAGAATACCAGAAAGATAAACACGAATGTAAACTCAGGCATAATAAACTTGTGCTTACAGTCTGAGGCACTATGGCTGACATTAATGTTGTGTCAGCGAAAGTGAACAAGGAGATAAATATGGTCCAGCCTGTTTGATCTGGTATGGTAACAACAGAAAGCTGTATCATGTCCCTTGTTATGTTTGTATTGTCCCAAACTAGGGGTTTTTATCCAGTGTGCAAGACCCCAGTACATACAGAGAGTAGAGGTATTAATTTAAATCTTTTCTGCAGAGATGGGTGCTAGGTGGCAATCCATTAAGCTAGCACGCTGGCCCATTAACTCTTTGGAATGTTTATATGGTTCAAAATACAGAAATATGCACCCTTAATTATAATTATTGTTTAGTACCTTATCTTAACAATTTCTATTGGTTAGTACAGTCTCTCACTTTCATTTAAAGCTACTATGTCCTTTAATTGATGTGTGCATGCTCCAGTACAGTGTAGGGGCGTAGTTCTGTTCAGTTTCTTACGGAGTCAGTGGTTGTGATCCTCCCACTGCTGCCTCTACTTTTCCCCCAGTTACTGCAAATCTGTGTTGACTTTAGGTGTCTTCCAGCAGCTGTCCAGTTTTCAGCCGGTTTCAGTGCTTTATGCAGTCAGATGTTCCCTTGTTGTCAATCTTTTGTTCTTCAAAGGTATTTTCATTAGCAAGGCATATATTGTTTACACAAAGTGTCCTGTTTCAGAAGGCCTTGCAACCTTTTTACAGCTTTTTGATCCTGCTTAGTGGGACAATCTACCTTCTAACATACAATCTACCATACAATCTAACATACAATCTACCAATTTTATCTTTTTAATGTATATCGCTAAGAACTGTACAAACAGTACCATGAATTTAATGTCATAGACAAAGAAATATCTAACAAAAAGTTCTCCTACCAGTAGAAAAGTATCTGTATTTTCATAAATTTATTTACAGCCAGCACAGGGCTCATCTCATACATGCACACACACCCATCGCTTGTGTCTCCCAGATCCCTAGGAGGGATTAGGTAGTCAATAAAATTCAAATACTGGTAGTACAGTTAGGCATCGTCTGTGTGCAGTCTCAGAGCAGTGGCTTTTATTGCTTGCCAAGAGGCCCTTGCTAAGAGTTAATGTGTTTAGTCAAAACAAGGATAATGATTTCCAAGATTTAAAACATTTATGGTGCCATTTTTGTTCTGTCCCCTTCACATCCAAGCTTCCTCTTTAGATGAATGGTTTTTAACATTAAAAAAATTGTTCTTGAGGAAGAGAAGATGAGAGGAAATGCTCTTGAGTGGCAGAACTAAAAATCCTGCCAAAGGGGTATTTGTAGAAATAAAGTCCCAAATACAAAGGCCCAATGCAAGAGCTGATGAAGTCAGCAGAAACATTGCACTGAGTCTGTTCAAGCATGCTGGTCTCTTCTCCCAAGTAACTAGCGACAGGACAAGAGGAAATGGGTTCAAGTTGCACCAGGGGAGGTTTAGGCTGGACATTAGGAAAAAATTTTTCACGGAAAGAGTTGTCAAGCATCGGAACAGGCTGCCCAGGGAGGTGGTTGAGTCACCATCCCTAGAGGTGTTTAAAAGTCGTGTAGATGTGGTGCTTGGAGACATGGTTTAGTGGCAGACCTGGTAGAGTAAGGTCAATGGTTGGACTGGATGATCTTAAAGGTCTTTTCCAACCTAAACGATTCTATGATTCTAAGATTCCTTTTCTACTGACGCAGGAAAAAATCAATTATTAAAAGAGTCAGAGCAGGGTCCTGGTAGCTACCTAGAAACGGAAGGCTACCTAGAAATGAAAAGAAAGGATATTGCCTGACAATATATGAACCTAGTGGTGAGAGAGTAAATTCCCATTACCTGGAGTAGTGCCTTCAAGATACTGATTTACTGTGCTTAATGGACAGTTCTAATACCAACTGTGGTTGCTGGTTAGCTTAGTCTGGAGGCACAGGGCACAACACAGAGAAAAATCATTGCTTTCCAGAGAAGAACAGAAGAGTGCATGGGCTGAGTTCTGCCCTAGGAAACAAGACAGCTTTTGTTTATTTTTGCTTTTTCAGTGAGAATTACTTGTGAATGTCCTAGGCAAAAACATGCTTTTCAACAGACCCCAGCAGTCGGAAAAGCTGTAAAAATTGCAACGTTGGATTGCTCTGTTGCTCATATTATTTAGATGACTTGGAAATGTAGCTTATTTCTAGATCCCGTTGGCTGAATTTACTTTCACTGTGTCTGACAGCTCAGATAATTAACTGTGGCCCACATCACACTGTGAAAGTGCATGTAGACATTGCATAGACTAGCATCTGTCTACTTGATTTGTAATGCTGGCAACAGGCTGATGACACATGCAATTAGTCATACACATCAGCACAGGTTCTGACTATCTGTTGCCTCCTTAGCGATGGTTAATTATGGCATGCCAACTTTATGCAATAGAAAGCAATGCCTGCTGGTCTGACTGAAGCTGGGATGCCCATTTGGTGCAGTGGTTGAGTCGTGGAAGGAGCAGCATGGTGCCTACAGTTCTGGAGCTGGACAGCCCTCAACCTTCTGCATCTCTGGAGAAAAAGGCACATGCCATTCTGTTACTATGTGCCCCCCTCTTGTACTTAGGCTAGAAAAAGATCTGCTACCTTAAGAATGCTATTAACACTTAACTTGTTTTTGTTTGACATAATTTAATGGGCCTGAGTAGTAAGTGCCTGGGGAATGAAGGTGAATGTGCTTTTAACATGAATGCAACAAAATGGCCAGTAATGGGTGTTGGAAAAGGTATTGCAGACATAATATACCTGCTTTTCTAGGGACCAAGCCTGCCTTTAATGCTCCAAACTTAATGGTAGAAGACTTGTGACTGAGGAGGACAGCACTGAGATATAATTAGTGAAAGAACGGAATTTCTTAGTTACAGTCACACAGCTTCCTGTTCAGTATGGTCCAAACTAGATTGACCTATAGTAATATCATTAGTGGCATTACTGCTGGATTATGGACCCTGTGCTCTGTCCCTCTCCAGGCTCTTTTGATTTGTTTGATTGGCCTTATGTTGAGCTGTGATTCTGGTCACCAGAACACCAGTACATCAGCACCTTGCTTCTAGGTGTCCCCCTTTATTTTCTAACCAGGTCAGCACAGTTAATTCAGCAGTCCCACAGTGGGCATTATCCTACAACTTGTCTACATGAGCTCACACAGTGTGACAGAACTAAAGGACTATTAATCATTTAGGCAGTCAGACACAGGCTGTAACTCATGAGTAGACCTGCATAAGAATAACTTTATTTCCATTCCTGTTGCTCATCCTTCAGAATTCCTTCTGCCAAGAATTTGCCCCATATAAATATTTATGGCTGAGTTAATTTCCTGAAAATAAACCTTTTTAGTGAAAATGGTGACAGAACTGTAACTCTAATGATGTAGCAGGCATCACTGTCTTTCAAATCAAATTGAAATCTAAAAATTGACTGTAAAGAAATGTCATAATCACTGTTTCGTATTGTCCCTAGGCAAGTTAGCTTGTATATTTCCAATCCAGTCATCTTATAAGGATTACAGACACAACTGTCATTAAGTACACATTTCGAAGAAAAGCTTTGAGAACTTGTTGTCATGCAGTCAGGGAAAAAAAATTATATTTTCTAATTCCATGAATACTACAGTTTCTTCATTAGTTTTAATTCTTTGCCCTCCCTGTTTTTTGTCCACAACTTCAGGAAATTCTTCAGGGCACTCTGAGTAAGCCTGGCAAGCTACCTCAGTAGGGGAAGGTGAGAATGCCACACCAATCACTGATAAATCACCTTCTGTCAAAAGCCTGGCGTGGCAGAGACAGGCACAGCTACAGGAATCAACCCAACCTGGCAGGAGCAGCTGGTATTTCTTTTTTTATTATTTCTGAGGCATGGTACCATGGATGGGATTTACTTGAAACTTTCTCTCTCTAATAAGGGGTATTTCAGCGGGGAAAGGGGTTCGTGCGTTCATCCTAAAAAGAGTTGAACTAAATACATTATGGAGACTCACAAACAACTCTGGAGGGCACTTGCCTTTTCTAGAGAGCTGATGTCTGTTCTCACAGAGCATTCAAACATTTATCAGGATGCTGATTTAACAGAAATGTCTGTGCCCAAGTGGCCTCCTTTTCTGGAGTTAGTCACCTTCATTAACAAACCACTCTGTTTCCACAAGAGTGATCATCTCCTTCGCTTCTTTTATCCTTCTCAGCATCATAGGTATCAATACGCTCACATGCAATGATTCACATCACATATGCCTCCTCCAAACAGTATACACAGCAGACACAAACCCCGTTTCCTGCATGCTTCTTTGTGGCGACAGGGAGCAAAGTCCCTTCAGGAAGTAGTGGGTTGGTTGGCATTAGAGTTTTTACAGAGTTAGCAGGTCATGATTTGAGAGACAGATCTTCCAATTTTTTTCACAAGGGAGTAATTTAACCTTCCCATTGAAATCCATTTAAGTATGAACCTGTAATCAGGTCTCAACAATCATGAAATTGAAAGATTTCAGCCATTCACAGATTAATGTGCTACAGAAATACTGAAAAGAGGGCTAGGAGGGTCGCGACTGGCAGTCTGTCACTCTGAAATTATGACAGAGTTGGCTTTACCTAATACATTCCTCTGAAAGATATGTATCTAGCATTCCCTCCAGCAAGACTTGCAACATCCTTTCACCACTCCACCCCAGTACTCCACTATCTTTGCTGTAGAATACTTGTCTCAGATCTAGGTTTTATTGCAACTTAATCCATTCTTCATCATTTTCAGGAAATCATAGTATTTCAAATGGAATTCCCACCTGTGATTTTTCAGCAAGCTGTTTTGGCCTGAAGAACAACAGCAGACTTTGGCTTGAGGGCCATTTAGTTATTCCTTGACAGGATTGAGCATAATGGAGCAGAAGCTTTGGATCAGGAAGCAGGACATAATGATGAAAATAAGTGTCAGCCTTGTTCTATATTTGTAACAGTTGTCAGCTTCTGAAACAGAATTTGGTTGTTTTCTTTAATTTTACTTTAAATGTCGGTAATCAGAAAGCCATGTCAATTACATAACGTATAGAGAGCCTTAATTTTATTTAGTAAAAATGCATCATATGCAGTTTTCTTAACACAAATCAGATTTTCAGTTATGCCATTATGTCAAATTGTTTGAACAGCAATCGAAATTAATTAAAATCTGCAAAACAGTCTTGAAAAATCTGCTTTTATTTATATTGTCTGCCTTAAATATGTTGAATGTACAAAGAGAAAAAAATAATCAGAACAAGTTTTGCATACTGAAATGGATATTTTAAACAAAATAACCACAAGTAATAATCAAATGGATTTAATTTCCCGATTGGAATCACCATGGCTTTCAAGATCTCAAATTCGGTTCCCACTTAAATTACACAGGAAAAAAATACATTTTGCTGCCCTTTCTCCCAACTTCAACCAGTTCCTAAACCCCCAGTAAACCAGTCACTGAAATAAATTTAGTAAATAAAGGAAAATCACAAAGACATTATTGCTGTAGTATGTACATGGGTATCAGGCTGAGTCTCTCTTTCTACACTGATAGGGCCATGTTTTTCACCAGAGCCTTTCGCAGGCCAGGTTTAGCCAGTGAAATGTCCCTGAAAATGCACTAATAGAGATAAACTGTTACAGCAAATGCTAGCAAAGATAGTTACCTCCAGAGTTTATTATAATACTAAATTTATTTTCTATAAGTAAATTTCTATATTTATATTCAATATTTTCATTTAAATTGCTAAGAAAAAAATGCATTCACTTGGAGCTACAAAGCAATATAGTAGCGTGAGGAAAACAACAGAAACATCTTCAGGCTGGAATACCTGTCTTTCTCTGTAGACATAGAGATTACACAGAGCAGCAGAACTTTGTAAGTCACAGCCATCCATAAGTAGAGGAGATATCCAAAAAGACTATACAGTGGTAGATCATTTTTCTGGCACCTTTGTTTTTCTCTGTAGTTGTTATATCATGAAGCCATGATGCCTTTTTGGAAACCTTCTAACTATCAGAATCTTAATCTGTAGAGATGCTATGAAATTCTTATCTTGCTTCATATGTTTTCCTGTGGCAATTCTCCAGTGGAGTCCTTTCTTATTTCACTATCACCTTCTACATTTCTCTTTCAGGATGTCTCAATGTTTAGCCAAGCAAAGCACAGCTGCTCTCAGTTTCCAGCTACAGGACCCCTCTATATCCCACCTCTCTTTAGCAACTCAGAGGAGCTAACTCCAGAAGGGTGCAAGATTTGGGTGCATAAGACTTACCAGATGATCTGTAAAGGATCCAGCTTCATGCCTACCACACCAACCCTGGGTATGAACCATGCAGCTCCCATGCAAAAATGGAACTGTTGCCAAGCTGTGCAAAGTTTGCTGCTTTGCAGGATTGCCTATCACAGCAGCATCAAAGCAGGATATATTGCAATACTATAAGCCAGTCAGCTCTGGTGATACCACTCAAGAGGCAAGCTCAAATTAACTGAGTCCTCGAGCCGTGCACCACACCTTTACATTTCTTCTTGCAAACGTCCTGAGAGACTAAGAAACTTCAATGTTCTCCATCCTCAAAATGCCCCAAAACCATGCGGCATCTATGTTGTAGAAAAGCCAGGCCTGTTACTGCTGTCCACGCTGCATACAAGTCATCCTGAGGCCCTTGCTAACGAGCAGTGTAGAACGAAGCTGACTTCCCCCACAATGCAGCACATGTGTAACACTTCATCATCATTTTGGGTGCATCTAGCATTAAAAAATTGGCCTCTAAACAAGCTTAGCCTAAAATACAAAAGATTGTATGGTCCAGAATAATCCACATTCATTTTGCTACAAAAGACAGTTTGTAATTTAGAGTCAGCCGTCACTAACATTTAGGATACAATTATCTCTTCAAAGCCACAGACATCCATTGTCTGTGCTAGATAATGTACAAACCGTCGGAACAAGAAACATACAGTCAGCACCTAATGAAACAGGAAACCAGAGCATATCCTAGCAATAGAAATTGGCCTCCCGTATCAGGTCTGCTCATGGATTTCTGTTTAAAGGTGAAGTGTACATGCATATGAGCACACTCACATATTGATACAGGTCCAGAAACACATACAGGCTTAGATGACAGAAAAGATAAAGATGAAAATACAGATAGGTAGATAGATAAATAGATATAAAGGAAGAAGGATAGACACACATGAATTTACATAAGGGCAACACACCACACACAAATTCCTTCCTCTTTGCAGAGGACACCACCTGAAAATCTATAGGGTCTTGCATTTTGAGAATATTACTTTGAGCTTTCCTTTGCAATTCTCTTGGACTCCAAGTATACAGGGATTTCTCTTCTCAAGGAAGTTAGGAAGGGAGACAGAGTACCACATCGTCCTTAGAGAACCAATACATCTCTCCCATTATGTGGATGAGCACAGTTCAGCAGAGATTTCAAAAAATGCTTTTGTACTTACTGTAATGCTGGAGGATTGATACATTAAAATATATGGGAATCCTTTCTTGGCAACTCTGAATTCTCCTAGATTGCACCCTAAAAGAAAGAAAGAGGAGACATCAACATATTGAGCTAAAAAATCTTGTTTATTTTGCTGTGAGTCATTTTCTGCAACAGTGACTTTCCCCATAAATAGAAAATCATAGCTTGGTTCCATTACAGACAAGGATTGTAGCAGATTCAAAGTATCACAGAGAACTACACATAGCAAGTGTGTTGAATTTATGTGAAACAAACACCAGCTCCCTATGGTGTGGTTAGTACTCAGTGCACCAGCGATGGAATTTGTGGTTAAAAAGACAGAATGAAGAATCTCAAAGCTATTTTTGTAACTGCAAGCAAATTCTTCCACACAGAGATGACAAATAAATGCTTTTTCAAAAAAACAGAGGCACTTGGCAGGAGGAATTAATTTTATGCAGTTGTCTTTTTACAGATTTCAGAAAGGGAAAGTGATGCTTTATCCTTTCATTTTGGTCAGATTTTTCTTTCAAATCCTGAAAAACACTTCACAAGGGATTTAGGAAGAATAAACATCTTGCAGGTTGTATTTAACATATAAGCCAGCTCTAACAGGTGTTTTCTTTGCACTTTGTTCACCCTGTTGCCTCACATTTATGTCAAATAGCAAGTTGCAAGGTCTTTCAGTACTGTGAGAAATTCAGTGGTAATGAATGCTAGCGAAGACATTTTATTTTATGCACTCTACTGATGATCTTTTAAAATTTCTTATTAGAGAGTCAGAATGCATTTGAGCTTTTAAAATTATGACATTGTAATAAATACTGTAAGAGAGTGCTGTATACATGGCAGATATTTTTTCCATCACAGTGAAAAAAACTCAGCATAGTATTCAGAAAATACTGCATCATATCCAAAAAAAAACCCAAACCGTTTTCTCTTTATGTAGGGTTCCAAGCAACATGCAAATATTCTGGCTTCATTCAGCAAGACAAAATTTTGTTCTTTGAGCCAGTTCTGTTTGCTCTGTTTATATTTGAGTATGGCAATTCTTCAGACCTTTACTTTGCTTGCAGCTTATGACTCTGCCCTGTCTCTCTTATGCTTTCTGATTTAGGTTCCCTGCCTGGATTATGGTTACCTTACTCTGAGAAAAGGTTGCTACTTATCTTGGGTATCTTTATTTGCAAAATTACAGAAAGTCGTGTTTAGGCAACATTGCTCAGCAAGGACTCTGACAGTCTAAGTATTATATTTATTCTCTGTCCAAATCAAATCCAAATATTTTAGCAATTCTGAAATGAAATGCTGAAAAATTCCCTTTTAAACAGAATTAAACTCTAATTCACTGTAGAATACTACTTCACAACAGTGACATTCTCCAGAGGACTGCATTTTACAGAATAATGTAGATTGAGAGAGAGACTTCTAGAAATTTCCAGTCCAGCCCCTCTGCTCAAAGCAAGGTCAACTAGATCAGCTTGCCAAGGGCCTTCTCCAGTGAGAGGCTGGGTATCTCCAGGGATCTCTCCACCTCTCTTGTCCCTGTTCCAGGGCTGCACAGCTGTAGAGAGAACGAAGTTATTCCATATGTCAGATGAGAATTTCCTTTGTTCAGTTTATGGTCATCATCTATTATTCTCTCACTGTGCACTTCCAGGAAAAGTCTGTGCTCATCTATTGTGTAGTTCCTCTGTGAGAGGGACTATGCATCCTGTCCCACCACACACCACCTTGGTAAAACTGGTAAAATACAAATGTGAGTGTAAATAGTGTGTGCACATGACATACTCAAAATTGCCTGTGACAGCAATTATATGCCACGCAGACTCTCTAAGAAGGTCCTCTGGGACCCTGACTGGGGACATCACTAGCAAGTTTCCTAGCCCCGTACAGCACTCAGACTATTGCCCACTGCTGCTCTTCCATGTGGGTGGCGATGAAGTGGCAACATGTAGACCAAGGATGATTAAAAAAGACTTCAGGGCCTTGGGACAGTTAGTAAGGGAACCTGGGGCACAGGTTATTTTTCTTCTATCCTTCCAATTGCAGGCACTGACATTGGAAGAAAGAGTCACTCACTGTTAATACATGGCTCTATGGCTGGTACCACCAACACAGTTTTGGGGTTTTCAATAATGGGATGGCCTACGTGGCACCAGGCTTGCTGTCATCAGGTGGAGTTTGTCTTTCTCAAAGGAGAAATTTTCTTAGCTCATAAGCTGGCAAGGCTTATTGATTGAGCTTTAAACTAGACTTGATGGGCAAGAAGGGGTATTATCAGGTTCGCCCATGACAAGCCACAGGACAACACCAAGATATGAGGGATGGGTCGCTAGCAAGGGTCCTCAACCTGTTGATTCGAGGTGTGCTGGGTACACTGCAGAACACTCAAAGTCTTAAGCAGATGAGCCAGGGGCTCCTGAGGTAATAGGAGCCAGTGGGGAAACATGCATAAAACACCTTAAAGGAAGTCCACCTGGAGAGCANAACATGTAGACCAAGGATGATTAAAAAAGACTTCAGGGCCTTGGGACAGTTAGTAAGGGAACCTGGGGCACAGGTTATTTTTCTTCTATCCTTCCAATTGCAGGCACTGACATTGGAAGAAAGAGTCACTCACTGTTAATACATGGCTCTATGGCTGGTACCACCAACACAGTTTTGGGGTTTTCAATAATGGGATGGCCTACGTGGCACCAGGCTTGCTGTCATCAGGTGGAGTTTGTCTTTCTCAAAGGAGAAATTTTCTTAGCTCATAAGCTGGCAAGGCTTATTGATTGAGCTTTAAACTAGACTTGATGGGCAAGAAGGGGTATTATCAGGTTCGCCCATGACAAGCCACAGGACAACACCAAGATATGAGGGATGGGTCGCTAGCAAGGGTCCTCAACCTGTTGATTCGAGGTGTGCTGGGTACACTGCAGAACACTCAAAGTCTTAAGCAGATGAGCCAGGGGCTCCTGAGGTAATAGGAGCCANGGGGACTTCAACTACCCTGTGTCTGTTGGAGGGACAACACAGCAGGGCACAAGCAATCCAGGAAGTTCCTGGAATGCATAAGTGACAACTTCCTTCTCCAAGAGCAGCTATGCTGGACCTTGTCCTTACCAATAAGGAGTTGCTAGTGGGGAATCTCAAGCTTAAGGGTAGCCTTGGCTGCAGTGATCATGAAATGGTAGAGTTCAGGATCCTTAGGGCAGTGAGGAGGGTGCACAGCAAGCTTACTACCCTGGACTTCAGGAGAGCAGACTTTGGCCTCTTCAGAGATCTGCTTGGTAGGGTTCCATGGGACAAAGCACTGGAAGGGAGAGGGGCCCAAGGAAGCTGGTTAGTATTCAAGGATCACCTCCTCCAAGCTCAGGAGTGATGTATCCCAACAAAGAAGTAAGGCAAAAAAAGCCAGGAGGCCTGCATGAATAAACAAGGAGCTCCTCAACACACTCAAACGCAAAAAGGAGGCCTACAGAGGGTGGAATCAAGGTCAGGTAGCCTGAGAGGCATACAGAGAAACTGTCTGAGCAGCCAGGGATCTGATTAGGAAAGCTAAAGCCCAGATAGAATTAAATGTGGCCAGAGACATCAAGGGCAACAAGAAAAACTTCTGTAAGTATGTCAATAATAAAAGGAAGACTAGGGAAGATGTGGGCCCTCTCTGGAAGGACTCAGGTGACCTGGTCACCCAGGATATGGACAAGGCTGAGGCACTCAATAACTTTTNATGGACAATGCTGAGGCACTCAATAACTTTTTTGCCTCAGTCTTCACCGGCAAGGACTCTAACCACACCGCCCAGGTCACAGAAGGCAAAGATAGGGGCTGTGAGGATGAAGAACTGACCACTGTAGAAGATCAAGTATGACACTATCTAAGGAATCTGAAGGTACACAAGTCCATGGAGCCTGATGAAATTCATCCATGGGTCCTGAGGGAACTGGTGGATGAAGTTGGTAAGCCACTTTCCATTATACTTGAAAAGCTGTGGTAGTCTGTCAAAGTTCCCACTGACTGGAAAA
>VYXH01007546.1:46558-57548 GCA_013397275.1 Burhinus bistriatus
TGAACTAGATGATCTCCAGAGGTCACTTCCAACCCCTGTGATTTTGTGAAAATTAATTTTACTCCATTTAAAAAAAAACTCCCACTCTTAGTCATATTCCACATCATTTCCCAACTACATAATTTTTAACCTCAACACTCCAGCACCAGCCAAGGAAGAGGCTTAAATATTTGCATTACCCAAATCGCAGCTCCTCAGAGCTGTTCTACAGTTTTTCATGCAGAATTACAGCATGAAAGGTCTAAGTGTCGCTTATTTTCCCGGAGCACTAAATATTCCCTCTGCCGCTTTCTACAAAAGGTAAGACAGCTCCAGTCTTCTTCTGTTATATCTAGACTTCTCACTCCTTTTCTTGCTATTGTCTCCTATCTTCCCATTGGGGTGCTAGGAGTGAGCAAGTAGTTAGATGGGCGTTTGCGTCCCAGCGCCTCCTCACTACACAATGTGTGACCTAAACTTAAGTAGCTTCTTCTGTGTTTTGACTATAAATCAACTTTTCTTGGGGAATTTTGAAAAGTATTTTCTCCCATTTCACTCCCTCCCATCAGCTCTTATAACATCAGAGGCACAATAATAAATCTCCTTTTTCTAGACAGAGAGGATGCATTTTCTCTCACTGGTTAAAAGCATGAGGGAAAAAAAACCACCCAACTAGTATTTTCCCTGCCTCACAGACAGTGTTGAGTCCAACAGGCTTAACCCACAGTTGTTCTTGGAATATCAACAACAGATCACTCCTTTTGTAAGCAGAAGATCGCTGAAATTAAATTGGACACAGAGCAGGATCAAGCACTTCGAAGTAGCTTCTTTCAGCTTTTACTTGCTTAGATATAGTCTTACTATTTCTTTAATAATTCTTGTAAATTGGAGACTGTCGGACAACTTCAATTGAATCTGTGAGTGACGTCACAGCCTGCGAGGCATATACTATCCAGTTTTTAAGAAAATAAATGATTTATAGAGAAGAACAAACAATTTTAGTAGACAAAATGTTGATCCCATTGCAAAGAACTGCAGCAGGACTCCACAAATGTACACACCTGTGCAAAAAAGTGGCAGCTAAGCTTCAGTGTAGGCAAATGTAAGGTAACAGCTTAACGTCTAAAGAAAGATAACCCAGATCCAAATCCATGGTTCTCCATGGTTGAAAAAGACCACCTGTGGGTTTCCATTGGTACTCCTATCCCATGAACAAAAGCCTTGATGATACTTGTGTATCGCTTGGAGACAGTGGTTACAGGCAACCAGGTCTCATCCCAGATACATCTTACAAGCATGAGGAACAGCATAACTACGTAGGGCTGATGTGGGATTGTCCCTGCCTGGACTTGGCAGTTCACTATGAAAGGATCAGGAAGAGACCTCTTTCCCAGTCTAACCGTCATTCCCTTTGCTTACAAAGGTGAAGCCTTCCCTGCTTTCTCTGGGAATTATTTCCCATGAACTGAACGTGGCTGTAACCATAAATGAATATTTCTGCAGTGCATTGAATACATAGTGCATTAGGAAAATGCCAGCTACTACTGAGATCAATGAGTGGGAAAATAAGGTCATTTTGCCCACCCAGCACACTGCTTTGACATATGTTTTATCCTTTGATTATGCCAAAAGCACAAAACTAAGTACGACCACTGGTCAGTAGATTCTGTCAGCAGAAAAACATTTCTTCAGAGTCAGGCTGGGCAGGGGACAGCAATGATCTTACAGATAGAGATCATGTTTTTTTCCCAGTAGACTTGCTAAATCATTCAAACTGGAAAGTTTTCCTTGGGAATTTGCCTGTATATCAAAAATTGCAGAACCATGAACTCTTTCATGCAAGTGAGAAAAATGCACAGATTCCTTTGGAAAGTGTTCAGCACAGGTCTGCCTCAAGATGTCCCTGATCTGTCAAATCATTTAGGTTGGAAAACACCTCTTGTGTTTAACAACAGCCGGCAGCTAAGCACCACATAGAAGCTTACTCACTATCTCCAGCAGGATGGAGGAGAGAATCAGAAGAGTAAAAGTGAGAAAAGTCGTGATTCGAGGTAAAAACAGTTTAATAAGTAAAGCAAAGCCACGCATGCAAGCGAAGTAAAATAAGGAACTACTTCCCAGCAGCAGGCAGGTATTCAGCCATCTCCAGGAAAGCAGCGTTCCGTCATGCTATTGGTTACACGGGAAGACAAAACAACATAGCTTCAAATGTCACCCCTTCTTTTTTCTTCTCCCAGTTTTATATACTGAGCATGATGTTGTATGGAATATCCCTTTATGACTAGAGGTCAGCTGTCCCAGCTGTGTCCACTCCCAACTTCTTGTGCATCCCCAGCCTGCTCACTGGTAGGGTGGTTTGAGAAGCAGAAAAGGCCTGGACTCTGTGTAATCATTGCTCAGAAATATCAAAAAGGTCCCAGTATTATCAACACTGTTTCCAGAACAAATCCAGAACATAGCCCATACTAGCTACTATGAAGAAAATTAACATGGACTGCAGCCCATTCCTCTTCCAACAGAAATTATGTTGATGGATCCTGCCTCAGAGCCCACTCCTACCAAGTTGGAGGCAAACCCCACCCTGGCCCTACTACTGCATCCAACTGATGATTGTCAACAGAGAAACACGTTCTGCACCTCTCCCATCCAAGACAGGAGAGCATAAGTACTACTTTTCAGTACCAGCATCAAGTAGAAGTCAGCCCAACACTTTCAGGTTTGAGCCACAATAATGGTTTTGACAAGCAGTTACTTCTCTAGTATTCCCTTAATCAATCAGCATGCTCATTCTTTGTTCCATAACTCCCATAGGCCATTCTTCTCTTTTCTGAAATACTCTGGTCAGGGAAGCAGCGGGTTGGAGATGGGACGTTTTATGCCTTGTGGTGCCCAAGTCACAGGGCTGCAAATCTAAAAAAACTTCGCTACTGGCACTTGTTGTTATGGATACTTATTTGCAACTTTCCTAGTGCCTTATTCAGTGTTACCTCAGGGCCAGGCTAACATTTGTCATCTAAGCACTGAATTTTGCTTGCTCCACCCCACTGGGGAAAATGTGTTTGCAATTAGTGCGTTAAGGCACGTGCAGGATAATGTGGAGAGGAGAAAGACGATTCACTTGCAGTGAGCACTGCTGTTGCTATTCTGTATCTTTGCTTTCTTTCCCATCACTGTTTTTTCCCAGCGCAGATATCATTCTATCAAGTACTTTCTATAAGTGAATGACTTTTCTCTATAACACCATTTCATACCTGACCAACTTTTCGCCATGTTGTGACGAAGAACTCCATCAGAGAGTGTTTTGTTTTCACAGAAACAAAAGGGTTTTGCTTATCTCCACCCTTTCCTACTAGTTCTCCGCTCGTCCAGCAGTCATCCAACCTGATGAAGCCATAATAATTCTTTCTTAAGAAAATGATGTGATGTTTACAAAAAGGGGACACCAAGGAAGTCACAAGAAAAAGCATAAAATAAGTCATGTTCACTCCTCTCTCAATTTTGATGGCAACACCCACACCAAAGATCAGCTCAATTCCCAGATCACCGTACAGTTGTTGCCAAAGAGTGCCCTCTTCTAGGGAAAACAAAAAGTTAACTAAGATGAAACCTAATACTACAGTATATATGTAGTAACAGCATGAGAGCACAGAATCAGCCAGGACTGAGTTGTAGCTGAAAAGCCTCTAGGAAAGGAGAGCTTGAAGGCTCCGCAGATTAGTAGTTACCCTTTTAAATTATTTTAGCCACGCCTAAATAAAGATTTCATCAGGCCTTTCACACCTCATTAGCAACTCCCATGGTGTCCAGTTGAAGACAGAGGTAAGAACCAGTATAATGTGCCAAAGAAGAGGCAGTACAGCTGAATTCCTTCGCCGAATAAATCCCACAGCTTGACTGCAGAGGCCTTCCACGCTTACCATAGAGTTGTGACTGTGGAGGACGCAAGGAGGCAACATTTGGCTGAAGAGAAGCAGTCTCTCTTGTATTGAGAAGGCCAAGATTGTGTGGGAAAATTATTGATTTTTGTCAAATATTTGGATAATCAGACCTGGTGTCAGGGTTAAGGGAATAAAAACAGTTTCTCCAGACTTGATTTTCAAACAAAAATTAAAAACTCGTAGATGAAAATTGTGAACACAGCGCAACTGTGGAACAAGTGTTTGAACAGCAGTGACAGAAATTCAACATTTTGGAGGATCAAAGTACCACGGAAACCTCTGTTCCTGCACACTAGCTCCAGTGATTGAATTGCTAATGAGTTCGGATTCTGTCAGTTACCTGTGTTGGTGACAGTAGTAATTATTGCGTAGTGCACTAATTGCTATGAGCTGCATCATCTGTTCTTTGCCCTCTATACCCTTTGTGCATCACCGGTTGACTCAAGGTTACATAGCCTTGTAGCAACTCAATGTATTACTCAGCTCACACTATTGTGAGAGTCTTATTTTCACTTCCCTACTCGCTACTGCCTACTCCAGCTGACTGTGTTTTCAAGGAGTGCTAACTGGCTCCCATTTACTTCACACCCTATCCTCATCCTGCGGCAGGCTAAATTGCTTATTGCCTCCTCATCTTTATTCTCTCAATCCGAACGCACATGCTTTCTAAACAAGGCAACTTACTACTACTCCGCCTTGTGGACAAATCCTGCTCTCTACTCTACCTTTGTCTGCCAGCAGTGTGACAGACAGGGTTTATCCAGGAACTACCATCGTTCACCGTAGCTGGCGTATCACTAATAACTTCTATTTTGAAACAAACTCACAATTGTTCACTTTTTTGCCTCAGGTTTACACTGCTTAGACAGAGATCAAGGAACCCCCCCCCGTACAAGAGGTATTTCTTGTTGAATGATAGAAGCATGGTACGCTTGCAGGATCAAGCAGATTCTAATAATGGAAAACAAAGACAATCAGAAACTTACTACAGACTCCTTTAGTGTGCATGCCAAGGATGGTCGCAAGGATTGGCCTGTTGAGAGTATTGTCAGCTGTCAGTCACGCCTTGCATTTCTGTGCTTCTAAAACTCCTCCATCTGTTACTTCACCGAGTTCCCATACATCTTAAAAGTCACTGGGGAAACATTCATGATATAACATCAAGATAAGGAATTCCTTTTGTAACATTGTAGTGACCGATGAACTTCGCCTGCTTCAGTGAGGCATTACATTGTCATGAGGAAAGAGCAATTTCCAAAAGAAATATCTGTGTAAAAATGTTAACCTGAAGAAGAGAAGCAGATCTCCACTGATTTATGCTAAATGAACGAGGATGGGTCACGTTAAGGTGCAGCAGCAAAATCCAGGACTCGCGTAGTTAGTGGGGCTGCCTCCCAAAGCTAGCAACAACAAACACAGGCAATTTGCGCTACTTCAAACAGTGAAATTTCCTCTGATCTCCTTCTCTCCTCGATTCCTAATTTCTCCTCTGCAAGAGACCAAGGAGTCAAAACTCCCTATTGTGGAGCAAGATGACTCTCAACGTGAAGACTCCCTTTTACAATGACATTTCTTATCTGATAAGTGTCCCCTCTTTTCTCTCCAGGAAAGATGCAGGTACACTGATTTGTTAAAGACTACAAAGTAGAGAGTACAGAAAGACCCTCATTAATAACTACAAACTTAAAAGACTAGCTAAAATTTTATTTGGGAGATGGAAGCGGGGGGGGTGTTTCATGAAATCACAGAATCACAAAATGGTTGAGGTTGGAAGGGACCTCTGGTTGTTACCTTGTCCAACCCTCCTGTGCAAGCAGAGCCACGTAGAAACACTTGCCCAAGATCATGTCCATAAGACATTTTAGTAACTCCAAGTACGGCGACTCCATAGCCTTTCAGTGCAACCTGTGCTAATGCTCTGTCTCCCTCACAGTGAAAAAGTGTTTCCTCATGTTCAGAAGGAACATCCCGTGTTTCAGTTTGTGCCCATTGCCTCTCATCCTGTCACTGGGCACTACCAAAAAGAGTCTGTCTTCACCTTCTTTACATCGTCCCTTCATATATTTGTACACAATGATGTCTTGTCTTCTCCAGGCTATTCTCAGCTCTCTCAGCCTTTCCTAATAGAGTGATGAGCCAATCAACTTCATGGCCCTTTGCTGGTAACTGTGCCATCATCTAGCCCATAAAATAAGACACTGAACAGGACTGGACCTGGTTTTGCCGTGGAGGTACAACATTAATGAATGTCTTGCAAGTAGACATTGTGATACTGTCCACCATCCCCTCAGTCTGATCACATAGACAGTTTTTAATCCACCTCACTGTACTCATTGCCTTTGCTTGAAGGACTAATAGGAGACAGTGTCAGAGCCTTGCAGAAGTTCAGGTATACAATATCCGTTGCTATCTTTCATCTACTTATTTCATTGTAGAAGATTATCAATTTGGTTAAACAGAATTTATGCTTCATAAATCCATGGTAACTACTCACAATCACATTCTTGTCCTTCATGCATCTTTCCCGGGATAAAGGTAAGGCTCAATGGTGTATAGTTCTCTGGGTTTTTCTTCTTGCCATTCTTGAAGATAGCAGTGATATTTGCTTTCCTCTAGCCCTCAGGCACAACTCCCAGTCACAATGAGCTCTCAAAGACAATTGAGAATGGAAACTAAATGAAAACAACCAAATCCGTCAGTACTTACGGCCCTGGACATAACTGTTTCCAATTCGCTTAAGTATTCTCTAATCTGAATGTCTTCCAACAAGAAGAGAACAAAGTCCTCCTTCTTTCAGACTTTTCCCAGTCTCCCAGTCTCATTCCTGAGGTGGAAGGACTGGAATAGACAATCTCTCTCGACCCTCAATTACCGCGTGTTGAGGAATGTTGATGCATAGCAAGTATTTGCTGTAGCTAGAAATGAGAACTTTTATCTATAGGCTATCCTCTCTTTCATGTACCTCTCCATTTACATTTGTATGAATTAGCTTTTTGGATGGGGATGTTCTTCCATTTTCTATGCACATCTACGAGTTAGAAAGGGTACCCGCTCGCTTCATAAAGTGTTGTGGTATTGAGATCTTTGATCACAGCGGTAGTAAACTGCAGTGTGCGCATATTTGTACGCGCTCATATAATTTTTTTCATATGTATATACATTAATCCGAAATCACTTCGCTTTCGTATGTATACATATTTGTTTGGGAAAACTTTATATTAAGTTAGCGTGAATCTTGTCATCTTCAAATCTGTAATCAAGTTGCTCTTCCATAATTTAGATCAATCAGTTTACAATTAAGCGCTGCTAAAACTCAATCTCTTGATCTGCTTTGAATAACTAATAAAGCTGAACTGCTCCGAAAGCATAACTATGTCAAGCGTTTCCATCCCGCAACACCTGATCAGGCAGTCTTAAGAGACAAACTACAATGTCACCCATACTGGACTGCTCTTAATCCTTCCTCATAAGCTCTCATTTGGCTCATCATCCACCCCTAGGCAGAGGTCAATGCGTCTTCTAAAAAGGAAAGCTCCACCTCTCTGGTAAAGATCACTACTCTGTACAACGCATCTTTCACCAATAGTGGCTCCGCAGCACTGTTCCAAACACAGATGTCTGTCCTTTATTTGTACTAGAGAGGTGCTGCCTTAATTTCTTAAAGGCTGAATCAGCAACACTGTCTTTAGCCATGTTCTCTACTACTTTCATGAATTCCTCCTGACAACAAAAACACAGATGTTTCAAAAGTAATTAGTGACCACGGACATGGTCTCTTCTGGGCCCGGGGAGACTGTGGCTGTTCAGTGATGACATACAGTGATGACATTTATTATAATTTAATGTCACACCTGTAACTGAGGATGAGGTGCATCCTATTGCCCACGGTATGAATGCACATTTCCTGGAAAGGTACACAGTATGCGGAACTTCCCAGAGATGCTGGTAGTGATCAGACAGAACAGTTGCAATATGAAGTGCACCCGTCTTTTATGGCTGGAATCTGCTAGCTCAGATCTGTCGAGATTCCCAACTACTGAACAATGAGGTTCACTCTGGATCAGAGGCAAACTTCAAAAATACACAGTGTGATGTTGATTTGTAAGAGAAGTTTAAAAAACCCTGTAAATCAAGATGCATCCACTGTTATTCTTTGCCTAATCAGAATGCAAAACAATCACCCTGGTTCCCATTTCTTTCTATTATCTACTAGGTTTGGCAACTGCTATTGAACTGAAGGGCATTCAGTCCTTTTTAGACTATGAACTGAAGCTAAAAATATCCCTGTTTTTCCTGAGCCTGGTCTGATACAGGATGTCCTAAAAATTCAGCAGCTATAAAAAGTCACCCTATTTAGTCTTTCCCGTTGAGCCTTACTACCTAAACACTAAGCAGGACATTACGAGACTGAAAAATAAGAAAAAAACCATCCCTCACCCCAGGGACTCTTACAGGGAAGAATAAAAGTCAAACAATTTCTAAGAACCTATGGCAGTGTAAAAAACCATGGCCATGTTTTACCAATGAGGAGCTATCCCTGGGTATAAATGTCTGAGAAAAGCGAGGACCTGATTAGATCACAACTTAAATTTGCAAGGAACGTATTCAGCAAGCCACAACGACTCTCCTCAAGTCTGTTCTCAGTCACTTAAAAGGGCAAGTTGAGGGACATCATACTGCATAATCTCACTTGGATTTGCACCACGTAGCAGTGATTCTCAGTGCAGTGTCATACCAAAGAAATATCAGGAAAAGGGCATCATACTGCTATTGTGTTTTCTCTCTGCAACATTGTCATGTGCTAAAAGCATATTGCACTTCCATGGTTTTTGGAATTCCTCATTTTCTCCATTTCTAAGGGAAGACAGAACTGGTAAGTGAGCCTACTAGGGGAGGTGCCTTGCTAGACCTGCTGCTCACAGAGACGATCTTTTGGGTGATGTGGTGGTCGGAGGCCGTCTTGGACTTAAAGACCAGGAAATTATAGAGTTCTCGATTCTTGGTGAAGTCATGAAGGGGTCAGCAGAACCACTACCATGGACTTCTGGAAGGCAAACTTCAGCCTGTTCAGGACCGTTATTAATACAGTTCCTTGGGAGACAGTTCTGAAGGGCAAAGGGGTCCAGGAAGGCTGGACATTCCTCAAGATGGAAGTCTTAGAAGCACAGGAGCAGGGTATCCCCATGTGTTGGAAGATGAACCGGAGGGGAAGACGACCGGCCTGGCTAAAGAGGGAGCTCTTGCTGGGACTCAGGAAAAAGAAGAGTTTACCACCTTTGGAAGAAGGGGCAGGCAACGCAAGAAGATTACAGGGATCTAGTTAGGTCATGCAGAAAAAACATCAGAAAGGCGAAAGAACAGCTAGAACTTAATCTAGCCACAGTTGTAAGAGATAACAAAAAAGGTTTTTACAAATACATTTACAACAAAAAGAGAGCCAGGGAGAATCTCCACCCCTTATTGGATGCAGAGGGGAACATTGTCAACAAGGATGAGGAGAAGGCTGAGGTAGTTAATGTCTTCTTTGCCTCAGTCTTTAACAGTAAGACCAGTCATCCTCAGGGTATGCAGTCCCCTGAGCTGGAAGACAGGGATGAAGAGCAGAATAAACCCCCGTAATCCAAGAGGAAGCAGTNCACCAAATTAAGCAGGATTGTTGATCTGCTGGAGGGTAGGAAGGCGCTGCAGAGAGAGCTGAACAGGCTGGATCGATGGACTGAAGGCAACTGCATGAGCCAACTGCACATTTGGTTTAGGGAATTGATTGTGCCCCTGTACTCAGCGCTGGTGAGACCACAGCTTGAATACTGTGTTCAGTTTTGGGGGGCCACAGTATAGGAGGGACAGTGAGGTGCTGGAGTGTCCAGAGAAGGGCAAAAAAGCTGTTGAGGGGTCTGGAGAACGTCTTATGAGGAGCAGCTGAAGGACTTGGGATTGCTAAGTGATGTTTAAATTATTGGAAGAATTTTTCACCTTCCTATAAAAGCTGAGAGGGAGCATAGCTGGGCCAAGCGAATGTTCCGAGCCACAGACGTTATTCTCAGTGTATAAGTGGATTTTGGCTGCAGGCCAAGAATCTGCAATCACTGCTCAAAACAGGATGGACACCCAATCGTCGGGTGTGACTTGAGTTTTATTTTGTATATTCTTTTATCAGATTTTTTTCCTCCTCTGTTATTGGTCTATTATTTGTCTTTATCTCAAACCATTAGGTTTTCTTCACCCTCCTTTTCTCCCTCTTCTCCGTACTCTTCTTGGAGTGTTTTGGTGTGGGGCACGGTGAACAAGAGGCTGCATGGTCCAAGTTGCTGACGGGGGTACACTACAACAATGGTCAAAGTTTATTTCAAGCTTTTCAGTGCGATGTAAAGAATAACAGTAACTGACTATAGCATGATTAGTGCTATTAAAGCTGATGGTAATTAACTTTGTAATTGCAGAAAACACTTTTGTCACCAGAAGCCAAAGCCCTGAAGTCTGGAGGGAATAGAAAGTAAATACTTCTGGCCCACAAGAATCAGAAGTTTTCTAGTGCCTTTGGGGCACAGAGTTGACTGAACAGCTCCTGTTGGCAGACTACCTGAGGAACGTGGACATAGATAAGTCTATGAGACTTGACAAGATGCATGCCAGAATCCTGAGGAAATTGGCTGATGTAGTTGCCAAGTCACTCTCCATGGCTTTTGAAGAGTCACGGCTGTCAGGCAAAGTCCCTGGTGTCTTAAAAAAGGAAAATACTGCACCCATTTTTAAAAAGGATAGAAGGGAAGACCCCGGCAACTGACCTGTCAGCTTCACCTCCCCGGGAAGATCGTGGAACATATCCTCCTGGAAGCTATGCTTCTCCCCCACATAGAGGACAGGGATGTGATTCAAGAAACCCATCATGGTTTCACCGATGGCAGGCTCTCCCTGAAAAAACTTGTGGCTTTTTATGATGGAGTCACTACATCTGTGGACGGGGAAGTGTTACGGATGTCACCTATCCAGTCCTCTCTAAGGTTGTAAACACTCTCTCCCCGGAATCCTTCTCTCTAAAGTGGAAAGATATGGATTTGATGGGTAGACTGTTC